>JARBDR010000736.1:0-412461 GCA_029721355.1 Tegillarca granosa | reverse complement strand
ACATTTTAATTAATTTTAATTGTTTCGAGCATTTTGATTGGTCTGATCTTTTCTGTTATTTTTGCATGAAAAGATTGGCTGTTACCGGAACTATTTTTTGTAATTTTTCTTGCGCATTGGTGATGTAAATTTCTTTATTTATTATTAATTTAATTGGTTTAAGTTTTGATGACTTTTTCCGTTATTCTATGAATTGAATAATAAGAAATGAAATTTATAATGAAAAAATTAAAGAATTTGACATTTGTACACGTAAAATAATTCGCTGAGCGAATTATGCAGTGTGCAAAATGTCCAATTCTTTCGTTTTTTAGAACAAAGAGAAAAATAAATTTCATTCCTATAATAACATATTCGTATTAAAGTAATCACTTGTTGGTAACATTAAAATATCCTCGTCGAAATTACTTTTTCTTTTCTTGCAATAATGCCATTTATGAATAAAATATTTAAATTTTTTATAAAAACAGGATGTAGCTCTTATTATTTGTAGATACAAATGAATAAATCCTAACTATATCTGTAAGTGATACTTTATGGCCAGTATAGCGTATATATTAAACATTTACTGTTATAAACTAAAATACTGTCATTGTATAACTAAGTATGTTAATTAAAAAGGTATAAAATGCGCTTTGTTTATTTTGTCTATATATATTTTGTAATACAACAAAACAAGTAAACAAATACCTTCTTTGAAGAATGTTTAATGAAAGAATTCTTGTTTGGGTCAAAATTCTGTACATAAATCTGCATTTACATTTGTTGTAGTGTAATTACCCGATTATACATTTAACCCCGTAACACACAATTGGCTTTTTCTTACTCTTAAGGTCTAGGTTTGAAAAAGTATGTTAAGGTAATTCATTGACTTCAATGTCATATCGTATAGCTGGTGTCAGTTAGAGTTACTTTTGATATAAAAGGACGACCACGGATGTTAATTAATATTCAGTAAACCGAATTTTTTTTAATAACAATTGATTACAGTTACAGTTCATAATTAAGATGTGAAAGAGATGCATGTTTTTGAAAGGAAAAGTAAAAATCTTTACGAATCTAGTATTTTATGAAACGCCGAGGTGAAAATTTTATTAAGAGAGATTTCGAGTGCTGTCCGGGAATCGCTTATGGCCCTAGTTAAGTTTTTTTTAATTATAACATCACCTTTTTGGATACAATCTAACGCGCCACTTGCTATCCAATATATTCAATACAAATAATAATGTTTGAATTACATATACATCAATGGTGACAGGCCGACTTCTTTATTCTTTATAATCACTACATACAGTATATGTTTTAAAAGCGTATAGAGTAATGGTTATAAAATTACATAATAGTTAGTAAATTCGGAGAAGACTTGTAAAGATTTTACTAAATATTTAATATTATTTAGCAATCATTCCCAAAATCAATCAACAAAATCAGTACTGTAGAATGTTTAATGCAAATGTAAGATAATGTAAGAAAATGGATAGTCTTTGGTTAAACAGAATACTTAAGGAATTTTGATAGAAAATTACTATATTAAAATTTGTTTAATGTAATGCATATGTTATGTTATTAACACATGACAACTATTAATGATTAAGTTCAGATCGAATTATTTAAAAAGCTATTGTATCTTAAAATTATTTTAAAATTCTTTCTTTTTTGTTTTATGTAATTTTGATTTCTTATTAGTTTTGAACTAACTTGCCACAACCATTGGTCCTTACTAAAAGAATTCATAAATAATTGGATTATGTCCATTGTTGTGCGGTATGCTAGTATGTGGTATTCTTACTCAGTGAGCTAGCATTATAACAAAACGTCGCATTGTTTGTGCGCTAATACAATGTGCACTATAATACATTCTCAAGTACACAAGGATTTGTTCTTGATCAATTCTAAGATATAAAAAATCTTGTTCGCGTGGCTGAAAGTTGCTGAAGCGAAAATTTTCAACCAAATTATACAAACTGAGATTCCCGATATAAATGGAAAATCTAACAAGGAAAAAACTTTTGTCACGCGGCTTTTATTTTGAAAAATGATCTTAGAACCACAATAGACTTTTTGATAATTGTCAAGACTACTGGCGAGTTCAATAAGGAATACTTATCAATGAGTTCCGTGCTGAAATGCCTGATAGCAAAAAAAACAAAAAAAAAACTGGAAGGTCTAAAACCCGAGTTGTCGCACAACAGAGAGACTGCCAAGGTAGGTCGCAATCAATTAGGAAATAAAGCAGTTCGTGTAAAATTTGCGACATCCCATTTTCATTCATAACCCATGAACACAGACATTTCTTATATTTAAAATTTATTTAACCATTCCAGTTCAATTTCAGATGATATATCATAAAAATGACATCTTTAATAAGTCAGTTTATTGCTAACCTCCACATCGTCAAAATGGAATATCCCAATCTCATGACGTCAGAGGGTTCAGAAAGGTCATCAGTAATAATTGCATATGATCGCAAAGAAGAGTAAAAGAGTCAGGGAAAGAAAGATAATGGCATATGACCTCAAAAAAGAATAATAGAGTCATATTAAGAAATATAATAGCAATTGTAAATATAATATATTGAATATAAGCTTACGAGAGAAAAAGATAAGGATAGTCAGAGATGAACATTAATTTGTTACCACTGTCTTTTCTGTAAATAAAATCATATCAATTTGTGTAAAATTACCCGAAATATCAAGCTTGTATAGCAATGCAAACCAACACCTATAATTTTTTTATTTAAATTCTTTTTTTTTACTAATCGACTAAACCCCAAAAAAAATTTCTCGACACCTTCTTTCAAATCTATTCAGACTATGTAACAAAATAACAAAAAAATATCTAACAAGAGTCCAAGTTAATTTATTTGTTTGCTTAGTGTTCAGTTACATTTGTAAAATCATCTTGAATATCCTTTTGGTTTCAAGCCTACAAATATAGCAATGGCAATATAAAATTTAAACCCAATTTATTGGAATATTTTCGACTGAACGAAATAAAAAACGGTGATTCGTTGCTAATCTCTAAAGTCTGCTTTTCAATCTGACCAGATTTGGTTACAAATAAATAAGGTTTTGGGATTTTGGTACACAACAACATACACTTTAAAATGCTCGCTGGGGTAAAATTGATTTTCCTACTTTTAGTTAATATAAATAGTTTTACATTTTCACTCAAAATAATCAAAAATTCCAAATAACCAGAAAGTGAATTATTGGTAATCGTAGCGAAAAAACAAAATCACGATAGACTTCTTTAAAACTACATAACCGACGAGCAAAGCAAACAACCACAAACAAGAACAAACTAAGTTAAACAGGTAAAGTTTCAGAGTGAGGTCGAGTGCATCAGAAGAGTAAGCATTAAGTAATTATGGTTAAAAAAAATTAAGAAAACCATGAAGTAAAAGCATTTGTTGCGACCATATAACAACATGCTTAATGTACACTTATTATGGTTGCAATGAAAAAAAAAAAACAAAACAAAACAAATTAAAAAAAAAAATCAATTATACATTTTCTGTATGAGCTAAAATCAAATATAAAAACAATGATAAAAAGTTGAAACCCTAAAACAGAAAGTTTGTACTTTTCATCCAGAATTCATTTCCATAAGACATTATACTTCAAAATCTAAACAAAAGAGACACGGATAATTACCTTAAAACGTGGACGCTTATAGGACCATAATTGCCGAGACAGATAAAAACACGTCTTTAAAATTAGAGGAAGTTGATTTTTAAAAAGACAAAAGCATAGCAACTAAAGATATTTGCATCCTTATTTAACGAATTGATCCTTTGAAAATTGTTAAAAACATGAAACAGCTAGAAAAGATACGCATTTACGCCTAGGAATTAAACTAAGAAACATCAGATACGCAACTTCCGCCTGATAGATATACGCATATACTATCTGATAAAATACTCATATATACGCATTAATAGCTTAAATTAATGCGCAGATGTCACATGCTAGATATACGCACATGTCGGTTTGTTTGCTCTAAAATCATACATAATTCAGTCCAGTTAAAGCTTTGATTTTACTTTGTTTTAAAACATAGAATCATATATTTCCTTTGACTTGTGGCAATTTATGCTTCAAAAATTATTGCAATCTAGTTTTATTCTCAATCAATATTATTTTAATCTAAATTTAAGTATCTTTATCCTGATATTTCTGATTTTTCCTGGCTCCTTGATAGACGTATCTGATGTATGATATGAATAATAACACTCAAAACAAAATATAAACACACATTATAAACAATAAAACACATTTTGTTTAAGAACTTAGGACAAATACAATTAAATTAGCGTATTTTAATATAATAAGGCGAATAAATCTCCATTAAAGCAGTATATACGGTGTTATGTTTGCTTTCTAGTCAATTACGTCATCAATTTTAATTTACTTAAGAACGAAGGAGTGGGAATGTACATGTTTATATTTAGTTGGAGGGCTAACAAAGACCTATGCATTTTAAAAAACACAAATATAAAAACTAAATAACAATTTTTAGACCTTTTCTTATGGTACACATATAACTACAGATCTGCACCTTTTTCTGAAAAAAAGTTTTTCCCTCATGTTAAAATTGTTAAAAGATAACTCATAAAAGTTAATGTTTAACACTTTTTAATACTGTTTATTATTTTTAATGTATTGCTATATTTAGATGACTCGTTAAGAAAGTCTACTTCACAAGAAGGAAGTTAAAATATAAACATGGATAACCGGATTTTATATCAGTTGTGTATAGTTCTGATCATACTTTTAGACAATGTCACAGGTATTTATATAACACTATTTTGAAATATTTTATATTTTATATTACATCAATTGATTATAGTCACGTTTCCTAATTCAAAATTCATATAAAAATTACTCATGCAATACATATCGCATCATTTTATTATGACAATAAGAGATACGATAAGTCCCTATCGTTAAACACAGCACAGATATATGTACACTATATATAAGGATTTCTATTTAAAGTGTGTGCGAACTTTAAACTTTAAATATAGAAAATACACACATATACTCTCTCTCTCTCTCTCTCTCTCTCTCTCTCTCTCTCTCTCTCTCTCTCTCTCTCTCTCTCTCTCTCTCTCCATGTGTGTGTGTCTGTGTGTGAATTTTTTTTTAAATGTCAGATTTTACTAATGGTGAGTAACACATCACAGTTACACAAATATTATCGTACAAGGTTTAACAAAATAAAGAAATTTTAAAGATTGAAACGGATAAAAAAATCTCTGCATGGTTCAATTTCTGACAGCACAAAGTACTACTTATTGAGATTTGGAACCCTTGGAAAATGATAGTTCACCAGCAGCGGTACTCACTCAGCGGTTATAAATACATTAAAAATACAAAATATCAAATGAACATTTGATGTGTCATATAGATAATCATTGGTCATCGTTCTTAAGGCTACAATAAAATAATTGCTGCCTCTAACAAAATATAACTTACAGTCTAACAGGGGTTTTAATAACAATGAATCCCCAAAAATAAGAATACATGAATGTTTTTGTTTTTATTTTTTTTTTTCGTACACACGACTGGTAAGTTACCAAAGTGAGAAAGGAACGTTAAAAGCGTTAACATTTTTAAATAACAAGCACACCGACGGAAGTTAGGATGGAAGTTGTTAAATATAACAGATTTATCACAAGTTTCAAATCAGAATACTTAATGTTTATTAGTTGGGAACAGATTTAATCGCTCTTCGAAGTAGCAAAAGTATACACGACAAATAATGTGTAGAATCAAACGTTATAAGTTTATTTCTAAAGTTATAAAACGTTTATTCAACAATATCAAAAACTGATAAACCACATGAATTACTGAGGCACTCCATAAGGTCTTTGCATGAATTCTTTTAAAGAAAATAATATGATGATAAACATTATGAAGCAATGAAAATCAATTTGGGTTTAAAACCTAGAAAGTTATTATAAAAAAAGGTGCTCTATCGGGTTCAAGTCAGGTGATATCGATTTGGTCAATCTCATATCGAAGATACTGTTCCACAATCTTAGCGAAGGCCTTACACTAGAATGATGAAATTTATATATTTCCCGCACAACCGGTGAAATACACGTAGCTTGGTAATCCATCAATATGTATCCCACTCCATACCATGAGTCTTCGTTAAAACGGTTATACTTAACAATGCAAAAAATGAGCATATACGGCCTACATGCCTTCATGCCGTGAAAGTAGACATATTTGATACATATTTAAAAATGATGAGATTCCAATGACGCAATGCCGATTTCAGGGATAATTTGCGTAACGCTTACTAGAACAGCACAAATAGCTGGTCTCTAAGTATGTTCATTTATATTTACATCCCAAAAGTGTACATGTCAATAAATCGATAATAATCGGTTCATTGCTAATATTTACAAGCCCATTATCCCAACAGTGTACACGTCAATAAATCGATTACAATCTGTTCATTGCTAATATTTACAATTCTATACCAACAATGTACACGTCAATAAATCGATTACAGTCAGTTCATTGCTAAAATTTACAATTCCATACCAACAGTTTACCCGACAATAAATCGATTACAATCAAACTTCATTGCATTGGATAGAAAATGCATAAACTTTCACATGTGACACACCGCCTCCTATGACGACACAGGAAAAAAATGGGTCAAAGACTCAATGGGCCGGGTTGCTTTATTTAATTTTTATTGAATTGGTGTAAAGTGCATATATGTATATATTCTAAAGTCTGGAAAAATGTGAAAAAAATCTTGAAATATTTCCATAAAGTCAGGTGCACATCTTCAATATATATAAAAACATTCTGTGAAGTTTCAAGGTTTTTGGTTGAAAACTGTAGGAGGAGTTGAGGTCACAAAGTAGGTACCCCCAATACAAAAACTTGCTAAAACGACTAAGTTTCAAAGTCTGAAAAATGGAGAAAAAATCTTGAATTATTTCCATAAAGTCAGGTGCACATCTTCAATATATATATAAACATTCTGTGAAGTTTCAAGGTTTTTGGTTGAAAACTGTAGGAGTTGAGGTCACAAAGAAGGTACCCCCAATACAAAAACTTGCTAAAACGACTAAGTTTCAAAGTCTGAAAAAATGGAGAAAAAATCTTGAATTATTTCCATAAAGTCAGGTGCATATCTTTAATATATATAGAAACATTCTGTGAAGTTTCAAGGTTTTTGGTTGAAAACTGTAGGAGGAGTTGAGTTCACAAAGTATGTACCCTATCTTCCCCGCCAGCCCGACATTCATCATACTATAAACCGGATTGTCACTTCCTGCAACCCGGCCAAAAACACCTAAGTCTCGCCTTACGGCAATACCAGACTAGGGCAATATAACTGTCTAATTTTGATGTGCTATATAAAACATTATTTCTCATCGTTGACTGAGTTATTGATGACATCGAGGAGTTTTACTCCATAGCAGCAGTACCCACTCTGGAATTGAAAATATTAAACAAAAGTATATGTTTAATGTAGTGTGCCATATATGCACATTTCAGAAATATATCCCTTATCGGACATTAGGAGTCGATAATATCGTATTGTGACCCTTGTTGAAATAAATATAAAATGTCTGTTTTAGAGCTATTCATGATAGGTCCTGATATGTATTTATTATAAACAGACATTAATACACACTTTCAATGTGCAATAAGTTATGTTGTGTCTTTAGATATGTTTGATGTAACTATTCAACTAATCGAACCCCCCACCCCCGATTTTTCAGCCTAAAATTCAGACACTTCAATCTCGTAAGATTAGAAGTTTGACAGTATTTTGAGTTGAAAAAATTAAAAAATAGCCATAGCAACTGTCTTTAAACACGTGATACATTTAAAATAATGCACAATCGTAAATCTTTAAATTTCAAATACGGTGTCGCATCTTAGTTATACTTCAACTGATAACAATCAGTAAAGATAGATTTTTTCAAAATATGGAAAATAAATTGTTTTATTAATTACATCAGTTATAAGGTACATGAAGTTTACATTAAAACCATTTTTGTGGAAAAGGGCTTTGCATTTTTACTTATGATAGAATTTATGTTTTTTTTACATGTAGATGATTTAAATTTTTGTTCAAGTAGATTTATCTATCCCTGTTTCATCAGGGCAACAAAGTATTTGGAACATGTAAGTACTGTATTCTCTTTGTTTATTTGACGTCTTGTCTAATGTTTAATATGCAATTGGAATTTTGCCTTATTTTAATAAGTTTGATGTTTATATCTATAAACAGTAGGTATATGATGATGTTTTTTAACAGCATAACTGTCAGTTATGTATATAACCCACATATCATAATCTTTTTTTAAACATTAATTTGGATCTATCCAAATTTTGACAGTGTGCTAAAATTACTGCCATGTTTAGAACTCATTTCGGCCTTATTTATCTATAACTCGATCGCTCCAACCAAGCTATTCAATTTCAGATTATGAAAAACGATATTTACTTTTAAACAATAGACTGTAAAACTACGCAGTAAAAATATTATGTATCATACATCATTTTTAACTTGCATAAAACTAAGAGATTCAGTTCAATATAATCACTCCTTCAGTAAATTGTTGTATGATACTTTACGATGCACACATATACACACAATCACACACAGACACACATGGACACACACATACAGAGAGAGAGAGAGAGAGAGATATATAGAGAGAGAGAGAGAGAGAAACCATATCGAGATTTTGTCTGAACAACTGATATTAACTTATCACGTAGGTTTATTTTATATCGTGTTTTTTCTTTTGTATTTGTTAAAGTTTTAGTTCCATGAAACATAAACTGAAAGAACTGAAAGGTAGCTGTTACTCAAGATGTATAACAACCCCCCCCCCCCAAAAAAAAAAAAAAAAAAAAGAAAAGAAAGATAGGTTCTTACAAACTGTCTTTGGCATTAGAATGTATGGCGGTGGTTGATAAGTTTGAAGTCACTGTATTTAAACATACACCTCTATATTTGATGTTCCATAGCCTATAACGTCTGCAACATGTATATATGCATGCGCCATATTTTAATTTTACAGTTAAATGACATTGTGTTCAAATTTATATCACTAACGCGCTACAATTGAATTTTACTTTAGACTGCCATCATTTATACTCGTGCATCAAGTACGCGCTACAGTCAATTATTACTTTGGAATTGGGTCATATACACATTAGCTCAGCTGACGCTCTACAATACAAATTTACTGTTGATTAGCATTATGCACATATGTACATCACTTACACACTAAGTAGCATTATGTACACATGTACATCACTGACGCGGTACGATCATCATGTACAAATTTACCCCATTGATTTGCTGTAGTCAAATTTTAAGGTAGTGGTGCATAATGTACACATATATATCAGTGTAATTTCACTTTAGATTGACGAGTTACATTTAAATTTTAATGGTAAGTGACGTCATGTACTCATACACCAATAACGCGCTAGAATTTAATGTACTGTTGATTAGCATTATGTACAAATGTACACCACTGACGCGCTATATTTTTTTTAATGTTTACAATTTTCAGCGATGGAACATCAACAATTTTTACCTAAAGTATAATATTTCGTTTAAAAGCAAATTTCACCTACAAGGTAGTTTGTTTCATTTGTATATCTAACATATCTATATAAAAACTTTTGTTTCTATGTTTCCGGTCGGGCACTGTTTTTGCCACTGTTGGAAACAATGCTACATTTCTTATGTATTTAAATATGGTAAAAATCACGTCCTTGTATTTAGGCATATTTATATAAGTAATGTATATGACAAAAATACAAATAGTTAAAAATCGATGTGCCATAATTATGTGCACATTTTGAAAAATCGTTCCTCATCAGTGACACTAGGAGCCGAAAAGTTTTATAGAAAAAAAACATTAGCCAAATAGTTGAAAAATAATTAATCCCAAGTTAAATATAGATAATACTGGTGTATATTGAATACCCAAGGTGCTACTACACAATGAGATGATCTGACCCACGACAGTGACATTGAAAAAAAAAATTATACTAAATTTTTTAAAATGATCCTTTTGTGAGGATATCAGATATAGTTTTCAAATTTGGTGTTGATATAAGGTTCCTGCTTTTACTTCTGTGTCTTGTAAACAGTAAATTTTAAATAGAATAGAAATTGTCTTTTCTTTAGAACGGTCTCCTAAACCTATACAATTAGTTTTCGAAATAAAAAATTGATTGCTGTTTCTAAGTGATTGAATCAGTCAGAAAAATGTTTTGAATTATGCAATCCGTTTAAATCTAAATTATACAATGCATATGATATATATCATTAAGTGTGTTCTGATTTCGCTGTGTTATCATTTTTAATGTCAGAAATATTACTTAGGCAATTAAAGGAACAGACAACATATTAAAATGATGTAAAGCCTTAAGTGAGGCAGGCAAGACTTTGGAATCCCAGTAGTAGTTAATGAGAAAATAGTAAAATTAGTAATATTAATAACAATAATAATAATATTTATGCCATTTTTGCATATTCAATTTATCGAAAATCAAAGGTATAAAAATGTACTGGTATTTAAACCTAGTCACGATGTAAAATCTAAGAAATGTATTTAAATACTGTAAAGGGGATTATAATCGCGAGGTGAAAATTTCTCGATTTTTTTTAATCGGACAATTTCGCGTGGGTATTATTTTAGCGCAGCAACTAAAAGTATAATTACATTTTTCGCGATGCAACTGGTACCGCGATTGTCTCCCTTTCAACACTACACGTATATAACAATAAAGTACAATTCCGTAACTATTCACCCATGCAAATAAAATATCATTCCCGACCATTCAACCATGTAGATAATGTTCATGACTGATTAACAGTTATTTTACTAATAATTTTTGGTGAACATAAGTTATCATTTTGTAAAAAAAATAAATGCTTCATTGGTTAAAAACGGCAAGTGAAAAAAATGTTAAACCAGGATTGCCAGACCCTGGAAATTGTCTAATAAAATGATGGAAAAAGAAAACACATTTATTGTGAACGCCTTCACAAGTACCGGTATTGATAACTCTTAATTTGTTTTCACGCACGAATGGTTTTGAATATGGTCTAATTAGTGTAGATGTTACGATGTACATAATACTAACAGTAAGCATTTGATTTCATGCACCAATGACTATGAATAAGCTGTCTGGTAAAAGTCGTACGTATGTAAATAACACTCAATATGATCCAAAAGATTAAGAATAAATTGTCCAATTGTATTCAATATTTTTTTAGATGTATTTCTTTAGTGTTGTTTGTTCACCTAATGAAGTCTGATTATCATAAATTCGTGTTATTTTTTTTTGTCATTTAGTTATGTCCCTTTAATTACACTCTCTTCCGAGAAAAGTACGAAAATTTGTTTGATCTGAAATGATCTGAAATGTGACCAAAATTAATCAAAAGTAATAGTATTGAATCTCAAAGCTGTATTGAAGAAATTTTCGCGAGCGTAAAATCTTCGCTATATTTTAATCAGCGCGAAATAAGGGGAAATTTTTTCCCCCTTTACAGTATTGTACGATGTAAGTGTAATATTTGACATCAAGTCCAGTGATTTTGTTTCTTTATAAGTCAATATACGGTCATTAAAATCACTGTAAATAATTGACAAGTATAAGTATGCAAGTAAACTATAAAGGGGGACAACTGTTATGTAATGCGTTTCTACACTACAGAACAATTTATGTTAAGAATCAATATATTACACAATGCACGATTTGTTACAACATATAGGACAATAATAACCAAATTGCTAAATATATCGAGTATTAATAAATTTATTACTATGATGTGCAAACTTTAAATCAAATAAAACAAACATACCAGTCCTTGTCCAAACCATAATCCAAAAAACAAAGTAAAAAAAAAAAAACTTTGAAAGCTGGCAAAATTGGTTACACACGTGAACTTCCATCAAGGAAGTGAGGCCGGGTGTTCCGGAAGGTTAAGCACCTCCTGTCTAGCTAGCTACACCCGACACGTGCAAGTCAATTTTGAGAATGAAAAGAACAAAGAACTATGGTAAGTCAAATATATCCAGTATAAGTTTGGACACAGTGACTGCATACTTATCAACAATATTGTGATGACGGCCATAGAAATTTTAAGGGCCTTGATTAGCCTAGGCTTGCAATATTCTTGCGTCAACAATTTAATTGTAAGCAGTTTGCTTTGTTGTAAAAAGTCCCCATAGTCGGAACAAGCTCTACCATACCGTATCAACTGTGAAACATATACATATACATCATACGCAGGAGAAGCAGGGATATTACTGCAAAGAAACGGGAAGTTGACAATAGAAAAATTGAAGTCATCATGTTTGTCGTATAGCTTCAGATGTAACCTTTCGTGGGTGTCATAAGTGAGGTATAAGTTCAAATATGAAGCAGAACATTGAGAATCTGTCGTGTCTTTAATTTCAAGCTCACTTGGATAGATGGCATTCAAATATTCTCCAATTTTTGGATTATTTTGAAGGTCATCTATATATCTGTATGTGAAGTTGAATGATTTAGCGACAGTCTTTTCTCCAGATTTGACAAGGTTCTGTAAAAATTTCGATTCATATGAATCAAGAAACAAATCAGCAAGCAAAGGTGCACAGTTTGTGCCCATTGGTATACTGATTGTTTGTTGAAAAATCATATTGCCAAACACAACAAATATGTTGTCTATCAAAAACTCGAACATTTTGTTGATGGTATCTTCAGTATATTTTTGTTTACAGTCTGTATGTTGTTTTACATAATAACCAAAATCCCTGTTGAGTACTAGATAGTTATATCAAAGAGTTAAAAATCACAAAAAGACATTGTTATCATATTTAAACTGTTTATGCGTCAGAACAAATTATAGTTTAATAGAATATTACGTATTCAGTATATACCTGTATTATCTATGTATCTCTATTAAAAAATAATGTTAATATTAAGGCTCGTCATCTAAATCTGTTTTTTTTTTTTTTTTTTTTTTTTTTTTTTTTTTTTTTTTTTTTTTTTGTTGTTGTTGTTGTTGTTGTTTGTTTAAATATGTCATGTTGATAATTATATTTCCTGAAATTAAAAAAAAAGTTTCGGAAAGGAACAAAGAACTATGGTAAGTCAAATATATCCAGTATAAGTTTGGACACAGTGACTAAATAATGCAAAAACATCATTGGTTTAACTGAAAGTTACTCGTAGTGATTTTTTGAATTATTTGAATCATAAAAATTAATGCTAAAATATCAAGTTCATTGATAATACTGTTTTTGTTTGAATTGCTACATGTATTTCTCGTTTAAGCAATAGACGTTTGTAGATATATAGATTGTTCTTCTGTTAAATCCGTTGACTAAAGTGCAGCGATTTTTAAAAATTAATAACTTAAAATGCAGTTTTTCCTTACGCTAATATTGAAGTATAAGACGTGTATACATGTGTTGGTTTGTCGTACTTTTTTATATCTAAAGTTTAAAATTTCAGCATTTTTAACAAAGGTTGTAGTTGAAATTTATTGCTCTTGACAATATGAATGTTTGTGTTTAATTTTGTTAAATCATTGCTAATTGTTATTTTTTAAACCGATCTAGTCAGTTTTTTAACCTTTTCATTAGAACGGATACAAAGAAAATTAAAAATTAAAGGTACATATATCAAACTTACATTTTAAAGAAATATTTCAAGTCCATTGGATTAAATGACTTCACATTTTTAAAACATTAGGATTTTATAAACATAAATCATTATTTAAATTTCTGAATGTGCGATTGAATGGTTTGGCGACGTCCAAATTTCAGTATTTTAAAATATTTTGTATGAAATTAACAAAGCAAGCAGTGATGTACATTTGTAACAATATATTTTGTGTATTATTATATGACATTTTGAATCCACATTTGCTGAAACAAAAATGCAAAATGTAGAGTAGTTTTTTTATCAGAATCAGAATGAAAGTCACCAAAACTTGTATAACAATTAACATGCAGTACATTAAGACAAACTGAATATATGTTGGATATTTTCGAAGTATGAGATTAGATAACAAGTAAGTAACAGAACATATAACCACGTTATACCGAGAGACAGAATACGAAAAGAAAACAGATCTAAATGGCAATGTAATTACGGTGGTGGAGAACCGAAAAGTGAACAAATAACTTAAAAAAGTGATTGAGTGTTTTTTTTTTTTTTTTTTTTTTTTTTTTTTTTTTTTTTTTTTTTTTTTTTTTTTTTTTTTTTTTTTTTTTTGAAGCGTCGACGATTATCATGTACCTGATTTGTGTGCAATGTTTTTAAAGTTGAATATTGAACTAGATCTATTTTTATAGTGTTTAAGTAGGGTTGGTGGTATATATGTGAATATATAATGACATTAAAATCAAAAGAGGCTTATGGATTTGTAAAGTAAATACACATACCCAGGTATTAAAGAGCCGATTAAAGATACCTATGCAGAAAACTCATTGCTTAAAGATTGAATCCGTCAAAAATTGGCAAATATAGACACCATCTGCAAGTGAAAGTAGTAGTTAGGAAAAATAACTGCACGGATTTTTGTATAGTATTAGTGAGCTTGCAGGACCATCGCAAAAATATTGAAGGGTCCCGAATCTCCCCAAAATCTTTTTTAAGCTTTGTGTAATCCAAATCAACTGGAAAGTGGGATTCTATATATAGTTTTATGTGAACGAGTGCGTATTTGGTTTATCTATAAAAATATATTGTGCTGCTTTTTTGTATTTCAGTTTTAAGTCAGTTTGAATGTTTGCACCAGTCTTGAGCAAATGACTCTAAAATTTATTGTCTTCAACATTATCTACTTATATGCTAAATTGTCGTAATGAAGTTTTACTTTTATGGTAAACATGTCTAAAATTTCTAATTGTTTATTTTCAGCCGAAACCAATTTAGTACAAAGCTCAATGTATCCAAGAGAAAATGAAGAATTGACACTGACCTGCATCACTTCACATGGAGCTGAAATAGTTTTATGGAAACGAAATGATATTGACGTAACCTATATGCTGCAAAATGGAAGTAAATGCCTTACATTAGATGGAGGCAGTGGATTAACAGTAAATTACAAATATAGCTGCACAGACAACAGAACATATAACCTTATAATACCGACAAACAGGATACGTCAGGAAAACGGATCTAAATGGCAGTGTTATAACGCCGATGGTAGCTCTAATAGCAAAACAATTACTTTAAAAATGGCAAGTACGTACTATCTTTTAAATCAACAATTAAAGAAATAATAATTCTAAAGGATCTGAAAGAGACACACACACACATACACACACACGCATATATATATATATATATATATATATATATATATATATATATATATATATATATATATATATATATATATATATGTATGTATATATATATGTCCGTGTCAAAGCAATAATCATACTACTGAAAGTATAAGCGATTAGCCTGTTAGCATGAAAAGGTAAGAAAATATTTAAGTATTTGATTTTCTAATTTTTTAACAGACAATCCAAGAAGCAATTCGACTTCTCAAAAAAATAAAGCATTTTTTGGCTTTCTGTAATTATTGTATATTCAAAGTTATAATTGTCACAAAATGCATGATGCAGTATTCAGTTTCAGATTAGACACAATTTTTATTATACTAAAAAATTTATTTTTCAAAATTCATTCTTCAGTCTTATTTCAAAAGACTATCGACAGCAACGTTTTTCATATCAAAATATATTTCGAATACACAACATTCCTTATCAAGCTTACATTTAACCTAACTGATAAACAACATGACAAGATATATAAAAACATTGGATTGTTAAAGAGATATGACAATATACCACCATCCGGAGGCCAGCCTAGTAAGCTCTATTGTATGAGAAAAGTACCATAAAAACAATGTCCTCTTTGTCAAGTGGTCAGTGTGCTCAAAACCGGTGAATATAATCTCCATAAATTTCTAGATAAACTTATAAAACCAAACGTATCCAATCAACACATGTTAAATTCAACTCAAGAACATTTGGATGTGTTAGAAGAAAAAAATAGGATTAAAAAGAATACTTTATTCTTAGTTTTGATGTTGTTGATGTAGCTGATTAGGTGCATTCACCGAATTCAATTAACATTTCAAATTTAAACAGAGTCATATTAATAACCTGTTAAATTCGTAACAGGAGGAATCTTCACATTAATAATATTTATTATCGACAGGCAGATGGAGTTATGATGGGTAGCCCTTAAGCAACGACATAAGCAGATTTATTTTTCGTACATTTAAAACAAAATTTGATGAACAAACAGTTTTCCCTTTTATTTATAGAAGATATGTTAATGATATTTTTTGCATTTTCGAAAGCAAACAAGACACACTAACGTTTTTTAAATTCATAAATTCTCAGCACCAACATTTTTAATTTACAAATGAAGAAAACAAGAACGTCTTGTACTTTTTAGATTTTAATATAATAGCAAAAATTGAACATGGGTTTTCAACAGAAATAATTCGAAGGAGAACATATACAGGTCTACTTTTGAATTTTAATGCAAAATGTCCAACACAATGTAAAGAGTTTTAATCTTGGATTTTCTACATAGGCCATTTCTAGTATGCTCTTCATGGGTATTCTTAAATAATGAAATAGAAAAAAACGTAATTATATCAAATGATGAGCCTGAATGGTCTGTGTTTAAAATTATAAGAAAATTCATTTCGGACATATTCTCTGGAAATTATAATATTTTTAGGACTAAAACAAAAGATAACATAAAATGCACGTTTTAATTGTCGTATATTGATAACGCTTCACTAGTTCTTGACACAAAAACTCAGAAGAAATTTTTGACAGAAGTAATAGTCACCTGATGGCATTTGTAATCTATAAGTTTTTATACCTGGCCAATCCAAGACTAAAACATACCTTCAGAGACACATGAATAAACAATATAAAACAGAACGTTTCATATTAAACCACGTGGAACAATATAACCAATTCATTCAAACCCCTCAAAAATAGAAACTCAGACTTTAATTTAGTGATCCTGGTGGTTTAACAGTTGAAAAGTCAACTTTAAGCAAACAAATAAAATGTATACTTGCTCGCAAGTATATGTCTGCATATCAGCTTTCTAAAGTGGTGCTCGAAGTAGAGGAGAAAATTTCAAGAAAGAACTTTCTAGAAAGAACTCTATGGAATTCCATGGTTTTAAACGGATTTCTCCGAAGTCCTTCGAATTCCGTAAAACGGTGAGTAAGCGAGCTCCCAATGGTCAATTCGTACTAGTTGACAGAAATTCAACATGGTCGGATAAGAAACGTAGGGTATACATCTGAAAAACCTGTCTTAAGTAACAACAATATGTCTGCTTATACGCAGACATTATAATAAAGATTACGAGTAACAACAAGGTGTCTGCTGATAAGCAGACATAATTAATAGGAGATGAGAAAACATTCTTATTGAATGTGTTCCAATAACCCTTAGGCTTTAAACTTCATTAGATTTTAATCATTGAAATCTATCTATAATTATACTATATAATTTCATTTTATTATTTGTTTAACAAAGTTATGTTTTTATATATCGTGTCATGTTGTTAATTAGTTAGTTAAAATGTAAGGTTAATAAGGAATACTGTTTTCAAAATATATTACAATATGAAAAAAAAACTTTTTGTCTTTAGACTTTATTTTTAATATTTCTTGTGTAACAAGGAGAAATCAAATAAAAATTTCGCTTCTGAAACTGATTGGATATTCACCTCTGCCTTCTTAACACTGTACCGTTTCAGTTTATGTGAACGTACAGAAGAAAGTCTGGCGGTAGACTGGATAAACATCGAAGACATTTATTTTGCTAATATATAGAAGAGACTTTTTGAAATTAATTTCATTGGGAGAGAAATATAGAATTTAGAATTACTATTATTCAATGTATGTTGTTGAAAATTCCAACTTCGAAAAATGGCAAATTCAATTATACACGTGAACTTTCATCAAGGCAGTGAGGATGGGTGCCCCTGAAGGGTAACCACCTCCGATCTAGTTTGCTCCACCCACCATGTGCAAAATCAAATTTGAGAATGAAAAAAAAACATTGACATATGGTAGGTCAATCATATTTAGTATATGTTTTGATACAGTGACTTACATATCAACAATATTGTGATTACGGCCACAACATTTTAAAGGCCTTGGCAATTCTAGACTTGTAATATCCCTGTGTCAACAATTTAATTGTTAGCATCTTTTTCGTTGTATAAAGTCCTCTTTTTGGGAACAAACTCAACTATACAGTATTTACCTTGAAATATATACAAAATACGCAGGAGAAGCAGGGATATTACTTCAAAGAAACGAAAATTTATGACAGAAAAGTTGAAGTAATCGCATACAAAGATCATTGGCTAAGTTTGGATTGATTAAATTTAGAAACTTTAAATTTTGTAATTTAAATGTTTTGATTATCTTGTTTTTTTATCAATCAACTTTTTCGATCTCAAAGGTCCCTAATAAGGAATGAATTTTCGAATTTTGGACATATGGCATATGAACAAATTAAACTGGTTTTTCGTTAAATATAAATACAAATGTTTGTTCCTTATGGAATAAAATGCGAAAAGGCTAATTTTGCAAAATTTTGTTGGTTATTTCGATGTTTAATATTAAATACATTAGTACATGTATTCCTAAATTTATTTACCACATAAAAAAGACACTATGATGTAAATGGGATTACCGTTACCAGCTTTTTATAACTTTACAATACAAATGATTAATATGTTAAAAACAATAACAATATTAGGCAATGATGAACAGTGATTGTACAAAATGTTTGATTTCATTTTTGCTGCAACTACCCAGTTTAACATTATCGTTAATTTGAAAATAAAATACTGATAATAATAAACTGTCATAACACAAAGTATGTGTTGTTAGATCTTATACAAAGGTAAATTGTTTTATAAGGGTTTTGTATACTATAACTTATAACTGTTTTAGAAACCTTAATCGAAACATAAAATCATGAAATGTCTTTTCTATCAAATGTCCTTGTCTTACATGAAGCCTATTAAAGAACATTTTTAAATGGAATTTTGCAATTTAGATTTTACACCTAAAATGAGACTATATAAATGAATAAATGAGTTATGTACTGTCTAGTGACAGCTCTATCTTGAACAATCAATTAGTTTTTTGAACTAATTGATTTTCTTACAAAGGATAAAATAACGTAAATTAAAATTAATAAAAAATGAAAATAAATAAATAAGAAATAGAAATAAATAAATAAATAAAGTAACATTTATCTTGGTGCATCTTTGTAATACGATCAACAGTTATCATTATTCTAATGTCTACAACCCTAATAATGAAAAGTTATAATGTCCATAAAGAATACTCTATTACAACTATGGAACATCTGTCTGCTTAATTAACATTACTTGCCGTCTCCAGTTCATCCCCCTACTCTGTAATTATAGACCAGCCAGATAATATTATTGAAAGGTCTAGAAAACAAGGAGGCACAAGCTTTTACCTTGGACAAAATTTCAGTTATATATATTGTATGCTAAATCAGAAGGCGTGGAGCGTGATATCTAACCGCTGGAATAAAAAATAATTTTTTCCATCAATAGGGAAGCGGTTCTAGGTATCAGTTTGGAACATGAACACCGTGGCCTTTATTACTTTTTTGTTTTGTATTTTTTAATTGTACAAAACCCATACAGGGACAGATATACTCGTAAAAAAATGAAAAAGTCCAGTTTTTACATTATTAATGTAGAAAAGTGGACAGATTTTTATTGAGTTTGACACTGAGCAGCTACGTTCTTTTTTTTTTGATTATCTAAGCTAGTCCATATACTGTTCTGCTCGCCACTTTAGCAAAGGGGGCGCCAAAGTCATATAACATAGTAAATGCTTGCACATGCGCCTATATTAAGATTTGCGCTGTTCGCTGAGGAATCTCCCTGTGCGTTTTAGGGTTGTCAGTTGTATACTTATCCATTATAAGTAGTTATTACATTGTTTTGATTCCACATATTTTTAAAACTATATGCATATTTCTAACGTTGATTTTCTAAACTTTACGTCTCAATAACTCATTTTAAATTTTAAAAAAATCTAGAGCCAGCGTTTTATTATTATTTATTATTGTGGTAGTGATGGTGGTGGTAGTTAAGGGGATGGACGTCTTGATGGTAAAAATGAATATTATTAACAAGCTGGCTTAAATGTGGCTTAAAAGGTTCAAATATGTCTTTCCTCCACCTTTAAGGTACCGTTTAAGTTGCATAATGATGACTTTTAAATTATCCTTTAATTAAGCCTAAACAGGCTTCAGACAATTGATTACTAAGCATTCTTGAACCTTTAAGCAGAAAATTTATCAATTCTTGTACCTTATTAAAGAATTATATTTTTAATGATAAAACAATTGTACAAAATAAGTTTGTAATTCATTTATTATATATATATATATATATATATATATATATATATATATATATATATATATATATATATTTATATCATAAAGAAGATTTGTAAACTGACAAGTTTATGTTCGGTGTAATCCTAGATTCAAACTTTACAATTTCAAAATAACCAAAAATGTGTTATATTGTACACATAATAATGGAGAGAATTATGTTTAAGTATAATATTTCATTAAACCATTTGTTCACTTATTTATTTATTATTCATTTATTTATTCATTTGTTGTATTCTTAAATAAATAAATTTATTATTAACCTAAACATCCATTCATCAATCCATCAATCTAATTTTTCTTATTTATTTGTTTATCCACCCCATTTATTAAATCAATTATATTTTCTTATTTCTTTAATCATTCACCTATGTTTCTATGCAATCATATCCTATTTAATGAATAAAAAATAAACAAACCAATCCATGTCAAAACCACAGTCCCCAAAAAGTATAAACTTTGAAAGTTATACACTTGAACTTCCATCTAGGAAGTGAGTCCGGGTGCTCCGGAAAGGTAAGCACCTCCTGACTAGCTAGCTAGAAAGTTTGGTCTGGTACATATATACTGTACCATTTAAAGTCCACTTATTTTAACATTTTGAGTTTTGTTCATTAAAAATAATGGTTATAAAGAACCTTCTAGTATGATGTAATCTTTTTGTTAGAAAATTGAAAAATTCGACCTCCATCAGTCCATAAAAATGCTGAAACACGTTCGTAATAAATTATAAGGATAACCAGTACACAAGGATATAAGTCAAAGTCATTTCACCATTGATAAGACATCATGTAAAAGACTGCGGGATTGCGTACAAGTAGCATTGTATCCGTAACTAACCTTATAAACAATACTCAAAATACTAATTCATCAGGGCAAGCATTATAAAATGATAAATGGCAACATATAATTGATGATGACGATACTAAAATGTACGATAGAAAAAAATATTACTATGTGTCTGATAACTTTCTTAAAATATTTCTCTTCAAATTTCTATTTAATTCGCGGTACAAATTCACGACAATCGGAGAAACAAATTTATTTGCAACAAGCCATTTGATCCAGTTTAAAACGCATATCAATCAATTAAATTGTTTCTTACTATACATTATATTTACATAAAATAACCGACTTTCACGCATTTTCTAAATCAAGTGTGTTTGTTTCTTTTAGTTTATTTTAACGAGGCTGTTTGTCCTTTTAAGTTGATTTTTGCTATTTTAAACATTATAATAGGGGCACACGTATCGCGACAATCGATACAATTTGGATTGTTATAATTTTGGAACTTTAGATTCATTAATTTTTGATATTTAGAGTGACTTTTTTATCTGTCATCTTTACGACGCCTAATGTCACTGATAAGGAACTTTGCACATATTGCACAGCAAAATAAAATAGCTATTTTTGTTAAATAATGAATTAAATATGGCCAATGAAACTGGAACATAAGCGAAACAGTTGAAAATAATCAAATAGTTCCAAAGTTATATTAATCAAAATAAAATAAAGAAAGGCTTTGAGAGGTGAACAAAACATTTAAATATGTTTAAAAACAATAATGAAATTAGATAAGTCAAATAAAATGAAAATTTTACAACAGAGTACTTGTTTGTGAGCACAAAGTACTGACAACTGTGCGAATGGTGCCCGTGTGCCTTAAACCTTATTATCAGTAATACATAATCTGAACGTAAAGCATTTAAATCATACATTTTAATAGTTAAGGATGAAAACTATATTTTAATCGAAAATTGTGATTAAAATTTTCATATATTCTTGGTATTGTAGAGGCTTTTATAGATAATAACAAAATAAAAACTAACGACAGCATGGTTTTTCATATTCAATATATTTCGAATACACAGCATTCCTTATCAAGCTTACATTTAACTAACTGATAAACTACATGGCAAGTTATATATAAACATTCGATTGTTAAACAGATAATGCAATATAATTACATAGTGCAATTATAGATAGATTTTAATTATAAAAAAACCCAATTAAGTTTACAGCCTAAGGGTTATTGGAACACATTCAGTAAGAAAGTTATCCCATCTCCTGCTAACTGTTTGTTTAAAGTGGGCTTTTCAACTCTAACATGTAATGCCTCCAGGATCACCAAATCAAAGTCTGTGTTATGAATTAGTAAATTTTGAATGGATTGGTAATACCGGATAGTTCACATCTTTACAAGTTACCATGTGGTTAAATATGGCACTTCCTGTTTTAAAATTTTCATGTTATCGTCTCTTTGTCCTACCTAAATAGGTAGTACTTGGTTCGTCCAAGCATTGACATTTATATATTACAGTTGCCTATTAATTTTGTCTTTACATTAGAAGTAATTTCTTACTTTAAATGAGGAGAATACCATATTTACATGATTTTTTTTTTAAATTCAAAAATGTGTTTGAGTTTTTTTTCTTAAGAACCAGTGAGGCGTTACCAATATACGGCAATAAAAACGTGTATTTTATATCATCTTTGGTTTTAGTCTCAAAAATATTACAATTTCCAGAAAATTTGTCCGATAAGAATTTTCTTATGATTTTGAATGCAAACTCTTCAGAGTACATATTTGATATAAGTAATTTTTTTTTTTATCTTTTCTATTTTATTATTTAAGGAGTAAGCTTGATAAAGAAAACTGTGTATTCGAAATATATTGCAATATGAAAAACCATGATATCGTTAGTTTTTTATTTTGTTAAAATTTTAATATCTAATTCAATAATGAATTTATATGGTAGTATAGTAACGAAAAAATAACCTAAAGGTATAACAAAAATATTTGACCAACAATGATACAAAGGGTTGGTGTGTGAAACTTGCTTAGTTAATTTTAGTTTTGTAGCTTTACCACTTTACCAATACTAAGGAATGTCTATCCTACAGAATTATTTAGCAGAATTTTATTCCGTATATGTCATTATTTATTGTCTGTACTAGGTTAAACAGAAGGCGTTATTGATTATTTCTTAATCTTCAGTATAATAGATTAACTTGAATGTTTTAAACATTTTAGGTGCACCAACATCCGACCCTGTAGTAACTGGGTACAATGGCACTATTCTATATTCTGGACACAATACTAAACTCACTTGTGCTGTACAAGGAGGAACACCTTTGGCTACTTTATCCTGGACATGTGAAGGTAGCAATATAACAGACATTAAGAACGGTACAACAACAGCAGCTTTAAGTGAAATAACACTGAGTATTAATAATAGTTATAATGGGAAGAGATGTGTTTGTACGGCTGAACATTTATTATGGGATACAAAGAAAAAAGGAGAAAGTCAAATATTTCTTGTGTATTGTAAGTATTGAAAAATTATATTCCATTTGAAGTTTACTCTATAATAAAGCACGTAGCACAATTACATTCAACGTATCAGATGGTATATAGTAACATCACAAAACTGTTGAAATAGACAAAACTACTTACTTTACTAAAAAGTAATGAAGTATAACAAAAGATTCGTTTAAGCGTTTTTGCAATTATATCTAGTTCGTAAAAATACAGATTTACCATTTAAATTAAGATAAGTAAAATCAAAATATCATGGCAAAATAAACAAAACGTTTACACCACAAATATGTGAATTTTTTCAAATACATCGTTTTTATCTTGATTCTTGCATAATTAAAATAAATTTTCTTGCTTATAAAACAAAGTTAGGTACCATTTAAATGTCGAATTTACTATAAAAAGATAATTTAAAAATCGGTTGTTTTCCCAAAAGAAAAAAAACACAAATATCATGTATTTCTAGTTAAATTCCAGACACTAAACAGAATTTAGTATGAAACCATATATAATTATTTTACCTTTTTCTAATAAAGAAGTATTTTTGGTTTAAATATCGGTTACCATGCAACGAAAAATGTACTAAAAACTAGAATTTGTATAAAAATCCACAAAATTTTGACAATTTTCAGATATCAGCTTTCGAAAATCGTGCATTTTAAAAAAATATTTCTATTTTAGAACCTAATAAAAGTTTACACGTAGTAAAAGTTTATAATTTTGCATTTTTCACATAAAACGAGACGTCTGTTAATTACAGAATTATCAGCTAATTACATCATAAAAAAGACAATCATATTTTGTGTTTTCAATGGTCTTGTTCACGTAAGATCATATTTTTGTCGACTCAACACTTCAACAGTTAAAAAAGAATTAAAAAATTCAAGGAAAACTATAAATATAATTTATAATATTATTTTGGAAATATTCTTTATTTATTCATATTATGAATCAATTTTGTTAGAATATCGTTATCAATTTCGCCGGAATTTCTTTCGGTAACTCCGATTTCAATTCGGTTTTTAGAATACCTAATACGCATCCTTCAATTTGCACTTCATTTTAATGGTAGTGGGAAAAAAAGAAATACAAACTATCGAATTTTGGTCTTCTCTCAACCAAAGATCGAGCAACTAGATATCCTGGTAAATTATTTATTATTTAAAAACCAAATTCATGAGAAAGTTTATAGTGTGATTGAAGTATCGTTCAGGTGATATTTTATATCCTTCTTGTGTAACAGCTGGTCAAACCGCCCCCAACAGCTCGCCCCCATATTTTTCCGATTCTCCGTCTTACCAATTCGCCCCCAATATGTTAGCAGGTTTTTTTTATATTTGTATGCTTTATGTGTTTATGCTAAAAATCAAAACAATTAAAACTCAAAGTACAAGTACGGCAAGTTAGTCAAGTCTAGTGGACAAGTTAATGGGAGCGAGTTTGGCAAGGGAACAGAAAATGGAGAAACTAGGACCCGAACTCGAGACATTTCCAACACTAACGGGATCCTCCACAACATAAGCAACCCGGCCACCTTTTAAGACCGGTCCGCCATGTGTATAAGAGGCTGCAAACAGGGTGTGATACATATGATTCATTAACATTTTTGGTACCTTAGGGAATCGTGGCCACACATCATACTTTCTACCATGTCAGATGTTGCCTTACTTTTTTTTACTACAGCGTTTACTGAAAGTTGACTGGATGATCTAGAGGTTGACTCATAGACTACTACATCACTAGAAAACCACCAGTATTCGTCCTATTACTGTCCAAATTCAAACTTTCTAGAATTGCACATTTCAACCTCCAGACAGTCATGACAGGTGTTAATTTTATTCTCCCTTTAGTAACTGAATTACTCTGCTTCCATTTAGTTCTCTCAGGGCAAGGGTGTGATCCTAATGTTTGCTTGACTAATATTAGTGGTTTTTTCTACATACTTGTACTCCAATTTCTCCTCTATCCCAACACTGGCTACCTTGATATAAGGGAAGGAATCTTAATGGACATTAAAGGTTACTTTAAAATATGAAGTTTTCCTGAAACAGATGAGGAAACAAGAGTGCCCATAGGGATAAATTGATTTTCTTCAAGGAATTCGGTAAACCTTTGCAGACATAGTGGATGCGTATTAATCTCAGGCAATGACATTTCCTTGGAAAAGATGAGAAAACAAGAATGTGCTTTATTACATTATTGCACACTTTGTTGGTGATAGTAGGTAAATGAACACACTCACACAATCAGACTGACTGTTTATAGTGTGTAGTCAGTACACATTTCTGATTCTGCATTCCCCAGTAGAGGATTGGATTGCCTCAGTGGTAAAGCATATGCCTTTTGATTGATGGGAGTGTCATGGGTTAAACCGAAGTCGAGTCATACATAAGATTTATGATACTGCTTAATAATCTGGTGCTACACATTTTGAGGATATGGACTACTTTATCCAGTGTCAGGATAATGTGACTAGTGGAGTGATGTGCTTGTCTGTGGGCTACTGACTTGGTGGGCTTGCACCGTTTAAAGTTGCCTAGTGTTCACTAGTACAAGACAGAACAAAATGCATACTTGCACATCTCACATGTAAATGGACTTCTTTTTTAGATTATTCAAAGATTAAGAAACCTCCTCTTGTTGCAAAAAGCTGAAAAATGCTGATGCGAGGTTAAAATCATTCAACCAATTAAACTAAACAATGAGAGCACAATGAGAGATTTGTCAGCACACACTTTAGAACACAACGCAAGTCAGGACTATGTATGTTGTACAACTAATATAGTTATAGTGATATTTAAATAATTAGAGTATCACAATTTCTGAGAAACTAAAAGCAATTTTCTGATGAATTTAATTTTACAGTTTTTGCGTACTAGTATTATTAGTTACACAGTGATTTAGTGACCTAATACGGAAATATATGGAGTCATTAAAATTTATATTGGACGAAGCGACGTGTTTAAAATGTCCCTGTTATTTTGACAAAATATTTTTATATGCAGTTCCCCTAGATATTAGACCTACATACATTTTATGTCGCGGACCGTGTAGTACTTTCAGTACTTTGATTAAAGTTTTTACCATTAATCTTGTTACCTTATCAAAATCAACCTTTATGTAAAAAGTGTCAAAAAAGAACAATAAACGAAAATACTTACGAAACCATGAAGAGATATTTTAAAAATGTGTCGTTTGCGTTCACACACAATTGTCGTCGTCCAATTGTCACTTTGTACATTCAATAGGTTGGAAACCAAAACGCAAAGGTTTTTCTTTAGAATTGCTCTAGTATTTGTTATTCAATAATATTGCGCTCAAAAATAAATGCATTTAATTGCACGCAATGTTAATTCGTACCGATGGGAATAAAGTATTCTGTTCCAACGCAATAGTTTTGCGTGTTTGATATCCTTTCTAAGACATAGATTAAAATAGCTTGATAGTTAACTACTTTTAAGCAATTAAGGCAGTTAGAGAGAGACAGGTTTTGCTTTAAGCTGCTTCAGCATTATTTTAGCATTTTGCGGGTAGAAAATGTTAAAGAAATATTAATGTATGTATCTAGAAAATGTAACTGATGTAAAATTAAACATTTTTTCAGAAAATATAACGAAACTGATATAAACCAGTAATATCAAAAATACGTTGTTAATAAAAAAAACCCCCGGATTTATATATATGATATAAATATATTTTATTGGAACAAATTTATTTCCCGAAGGAAGTTTAACTTTTGTTGACAGTGGATACTGATCTAACACCCATAATTCTGAATAAAAAAGTATCCCTTGTCGGAGCAAAGAAAACACAATCCAGCAAAATTTACTGGGTAGATTGTTTGCCCTGATCTCTCTTTAGATCATGAGCCTCTCTCTCTCTCTCTCTCTCTCTCTCTCTCTCTCTCTCTCTCTCTCAAAACCATCGTCGATAATTCTGTTCGAAACAACAAAACAACAAATACTCTATTTTGCATTTCGATAATTTTAACTGTTTAAAACAATTTTTAAATCAATTTCAATTATTTCGATTTTCCTCAAACATCATTTTTTTTTTCGGGTAAAACAAGGGCTATATCTCTGTAACTTAAAACAATTTCAAAATAATCTCTTAACAATAAAGAGATCTGTTTGTTTGTCAGAAACTTTAGAAAGCGACCTTTATATTGAATTTTGCGTAGAAAAAATTAGTAATGTATTGTAATGAATAGTTTACGTGGTAATGACTTACCTAATACTTTTGAGTAAGGCAATGTTTTTCGCGTAGTAAAGAATTATCATTGCGTGGATATGCAAGAAAATATTGTCTGTGAATGAATTAATTTTTTTTTGTACAAAATGACATTGCATGGTAAAGAAATACATTTACATTGGACCATGTTTCGTCGATACGTATTAACATTGCTTTAGGGTGCGATACTAAATTACCGAACTCAAAACTATTGTGTGCGAACGCAAAACTATTGCATGCAATCGCAAATATATATTCATTACAGTAAAAAGTCAGCTTTTTGAGTTAATAAAAACTCAATGAACTTGATCTTATCAAATGTTACAAAGACTTTAGATATAAAAAATCTTAACCTCCTTGACAATAAACAATATTATATTTTGTATTTCGTTACAACAGAGGTTAAAAGTTGTATATTTATTTTCACCTATATTCTTGGGTACTCGAACATTTCCTTGCTTTGGCGTAAAGGTCTAAACATATTTGTTTATTCGGTTGATCTTATTTATAAAAATACATATTGGTTTCTTTACTGTTCTTGTCAATTGTCTGACAATTTCACATTTGTGCAAAAAGGTTTTTTATTTTTGTTTGTGGGGGTTATAACTGAAATCATTTATAGTTTTATAGTTGTATTTTCCAGATATTCCTTCTGTAGAACCCACTCTGACCGGATATACCAATGGAACAGTTTTGTATGAAGGTGATCTAACAGTTAACTGTCAACAGACTGGTGGATATCCATTATCGGTAATCACGTGGTCTTGTGAAGGTAAAACAGGAACTTCAAACAACGGTCAGACGGTGGCTAGTTCATATGTTCAGTTAACGGTCAACAGAAACCTAAACAGAAAAACGTGTGCATGTATTGTACGTCATCCCGATAATAACTTAGCTTATACAAGGACCTTATCTGTTACATTCACTGTATATTGTAAGTTTTCTTTTAATACTATTATATATAATTAATGAAGGTTTCACAGTTTTAATATGGGAAAACAATTTTATACGCTCTATTAGAATGGACAAATTTGCATTAAAACTGCTGCCCCAACCACACTTTAGCGTCTTTTTCAAAATTCAAAATGCAAAATAAATCACACTTGTTACGAATCTTTCACTTCAAAACAAATTATGTCAGCGCTAAAAATGTTAGGGTGATTTTAGTCCACAAGACCCTGCATGCTCTCTGGCAAATGTGTGTCTATATGTCCTTTATTTCCCATATTTTTGCCAGAGTTAAATGAGTAACGACTTATAATGATTAACCCACAAATAAGGCTACTTTTGAAGGCTTTGTCAATTAATTTTACAAGATAAGTTTTATATTTACTCAAGGCTTTAAAAGAAAGGTTTTGTAATGTGTGGCTTATTTGATATATGCCTTTACTCCAACAACTGATCAAACTAATATATTAAAATGTGTGTTTGTCTTTACGTCAGTTTGTTTAAACACCATGTTTTTAAAAATGTTTGTGTGTCTTTGTTTTGATATTTCAGGATTTTAGTATTGAGCAAATATCAAAGTAAAGGATCATGATTATAATCATTTTTATTTCATTTTGGCATTGTTTAATTTCGTTTTTTAAATGCAGTTTTAAGAAATTTCTTGTACAATTAATTCTTAGTCTTGCGTTTGGTATCGTAAATTTCGATGTTGTTTCTTAATTATGAATTATGAATCATGTTAAAGGATTCAGTTTTACTGTGTTTTTTTTTTTTTTTTTTTATTTATTTATTTATTTGATTCTGCATTCTTTAAACAAGGGATTGTATACGGATTTTACTTCTTTTATTTCCATTCACTAATTTATGTTTTGCGACAGTATTCAAAACAAACGCCTCAATGAAATTTTTATTATATACCACCACACAAATAGTCCTGTTTTAAGTCCACGAATCCGATTACAACTTGAGAATAACCGGATACGAGAAATATGCAATGTCTCGCATTATCCATAGATGATTAAATTGATAGATTAGGAAACATTTCTAGCCCAGGTTGTCAGAATGATAATTAACGCCTGTTCAACAAAACTACACATAACAAGTAATGTACATCGAAGTTACAACAAACTTAATACCCATGGTGTTAGTTTTATCTAATTTTTTACTATTCCTTCAGAAACCTCTCGGTTTACACCATATCCAAACCCAACTGTACTCTTAACCACATTCCCGTCTTAGACATTTACGGGGAGAAAACTACAGATTTTAATACAACAGAGTTTAAACTTACAGCTTTTTAAAACCTGCTCAGGAACACACCCATCGCCAATGTTTTAAATTACATTATGCAAACAAGGGCTTTGATGCTTTTAATATTTCTAATATTTATTTAAAACTAACAAACGTCTGTGTCCTCATGCAAATTATTCCTTAACTGGAATTGGATTCATATAATTTTGGAACTTTAGATTCATTAATATTCAACTGTTTTGCGTATGTTTTTATCTATCAAAAATTTCGGCCCTAAGTGTCACTAATCAGAAATGGTTTTCCGAAATGTGCACATATTGCACATCAACAGGCAATTCTATTTAATAACAATAAATTTAAAGAATGAGCATTATCTGACCATTGCTGATGAGGAATGTTTTTCCGAAATGTGCACATTTGACACTTCAAAATTTACCAGTTATTAGTGTTTTATATTTATACATGTGTTATATATACTATTTACTAAACGAGTACTAACTCAGGTCCCTACTCATTTCAAATATACACTCGCCACCTTTAGTTTCCTACTCTTACAATTAATTCATTGCATTCAAAACTATAAACAAACTTTGTAGTGCTTAAGCTGTCATAACCTTACTCCACCTACCTGCTCTTGCACAGCGTCCCCATACAATTTTTAACCAACTGGGCATATAGTAATTAAAATAATTGAGAACACTAAATTAAGATGTCTTATTTCAAAATGTCCTAAATACAGGAAGCCTTAACCTTTTACTTGGGTACAGAATTTTAAAATTAGTATGGATTCTGTTGAAAAGAGTATTCTAGACGTTGGACCTATTTAATTAGAAGACGTGGAGCTTGATACTTTGTCAGACTGGATACGGGCTATTAGAAATTCGTAAAGTCGAGCATTGCGAAATCAAACTTAAAGAGAATTAAACCTTTACTGCTCAGGGACCCTGAGCTTTCTGCATACATACATAACAAGTATGATGTCCAAGCTGATAACAACATTATTGTCGTTTGTAAGATATTCTATGTTGAATTTCATATTAAGGAGCTTCGTTCTGATGGTGTATCGGAGACTGCTACTTATATCAATACTAATTTTACCAAAGATGAAGATTTTTCAATCATAGGGTAGCCCTTGAGTCTTTCAGTATCAATTTAAAACAGAAAGAACTAGACTTTCCTTGCTTGTATTGGATTCCAAAATTTTACAAAAATCCATACAAGGGAAGTTATATAGCAGATTCCTTTAAATGCACTACTAACTGATTAGCAGTAATTCTAACACAAATTCGTTGATACTACAAAGAATAAAGTGCTTTTCTAAAAGGTCTGCTTAAAATGCTTAATTGTGTTTGATTGTTGCAAAATGGAAAAATTAAGTATCATAGATGCATGACAAATCAAATTATATAAATAGAAAATAAATAAATAAATAAATAAAATTTTAAAGAAGGTAAGATATAGTCAAGGGGTTTAATTTTTAATAGCAAAATTATGCATAATCGTTAAATACTTGCATTGCATCTTTCAGACCCACCGTCAAGCCCTACGCTACAAACATCAGGTACCAGTTTCCCATGGGTAGAAAACACACGGGGAGTACTAAAATGTAGCACATTTCCCGGTAATCCTCCAGAAACTACGTATGACTGGTTACAGAATAGTCTGGTCATAAATGGACACACAGGAGATATATATACTATACCTACACTAACTAATGTACATAATGGATTACGTATACAATGTAGAGTGTCAAATCTGTATACAAGTAACAAACCTCCAGCTAAAGTATCAAATATGTTGATACTAGATGTACAGTGTAAGTATATAAATGTTAAATTATATATATATATATATATATATATATATATATATATATATATATATATATATATATATATATATAGTTTTATTTTCTGTCTTGAATAGTCCATACAGTAAGGTCATGCAATAAAAGTCATAATACACATAATCGTTTTCGCGACAATGGAAATCAACGCGAGCTCTTCCTTGAGGACATTCAAATGTTTTTTTTTTTCCTTTTTATACTATTCATGGTGTTGATGTTTTTCATATTTATAGACACACCTGTAATTACCCTAGATACAACAGACATAATAGTACAGGAAGGTGATAATCTTAGTAGACAGTGTTCTGCTACTGGTAATCCAACACCTACAGTTAAATGGTACAGAGGAAGCAGCGAGAACACATCTGGTACAGGGACCTCGGCTACATTAGCGTTGAGTAATATAGGCAGAAATCAGGCTGATACTTATCAGTGTAAGGCTACAGCGACAGGGAAACTGAACTTTGAATCCAGTAAATTTGTATCACTAGTAGTATATTGTAAGTATATTGAACATAATGAAATAAAACAAAAAATATCCAACTTATAAAAGTAGAAAAAGGTCATTGAAAATCTGATGTGCTCTTTAAGTAGACAGAGATTCAATTTAAGTACACTAACAATAATGGATACTCAATGCATTTAAGGCTGCCTTTAAATTCCCTGAAAAATATTACAATTCTATAATGTATACTATTTCTCTGCTTGTAACAAAAAAGGTATTTCTACTAAGAAATGTTAGGATCATATGATGAAATACTATTCCAGTCCGTATCCAATCACCCCACTCCTAAAATGTTAGGGTAAACATATCCTTTCCAGCTATCTACTCCCACCCAATAAGAGCAAAATCAAATTCTAGAGTGAATGGAACATGAACGTTTGGAAGTCAAAATATCCAGTATAAGTTTGGATACTGTGACTACATATTTACCAACAATATTGTGATGGCGGCCATAAACTTTTCAAGGGTCTCAATAATTCTATGCTTGCAATAGTCCCCATAGTAGTAACAAACTCGCTCTACCATAAACCAAAATAAATTTCCTGATCAGACATAATAAACCAAACATACAAGTCCTTGTCCAAACCACAATCCAAAAAACAAAGTAAAAACTTTGAAAGCTGGTAAAATTAGTTATACACGTGAACTTCCATCAAGGAAGTGAGGCCGGGTGCTCCGGAAGGGTAAGCACCTCCTGTTTGGCTAGCTACACCCGTTACGTGCAAGTCAATTTTGAGAATGAAAGGAACAAATAACTATGGTAAGTCAAATCAATTCAAAAGCATTCAAATCAAATAGTGAAATTAATATTACATCGCTTTAAAGTATCCTCGCAGCTTGAAATACATAATATGACTCGTTGAATCCATATCTGAAATGCCTGACGGTAACCTAATTAAGGAAGACCTCTGAAGCACTGACTGATGTCAGAACCAAGGTTTTCTCGGAATTTGATACGACAACCAGTTAAAAAAAATTGAGCTATGAAAATAGTAAATTCTTATCTTAGTGTCTAGATCTGGAGGGTATGGTGGATTTGGCAAGACGAAAACCCTCATCGATTTAAAAATTGCAGGTATTTGTTTAATATATTTACTACTGAAAATTTTGCTTAATGGTATATTTTCTGACAGCACAGAGTACTCCATATTAAGTATTTGACTTTTTCAACGTTAGTTTAAATTAATTTTTATATTTGCATTTTTACATACCATTCTGAACAAGATTCATGGAATAAACACCATTGTGTGTTTTATTTTTATGATTACTAAGTAAACTAAGTACATTTACGTTAGCAGGTTTTGCCACGGGACCCAGGCTAGCGAATTACTCGAAACTGTTAAAGTAAAGAAGCAGCCTCACTTGTATTATCCGCTTTAACCAATACACAGCTTGTGAATTTGATATAAATTTCTACCGTATATCTGGTATTTTTGTTCTATTAATTTACAGTCTAATGACTGAACAGTACCTTATTTTTGCCAATAATTCATATTGTTATCTGCCTTCGTGTATATAAATAAAATAATTATAATTTACTTTAGGTAAATTGTTTATTGTGAATAATGTTAAACAATATACACCTTATTGTAATAGGTCAAAAATATCAATTATTATTTTATTATTGGAAACTTTTTAAGAGGTTGTCATGGTTGGATTTTTAATGTGCTACTCCAAATTTTGGTTTACGCATTTTTTAAAAAAACGAAAAAAACCCGATGAATTATCTGATGTTATAAGTATTTAATATTGTCAGCCCCCCCCCCCCAAAAAAAAAAAAAAAAAAAAAAAAAAAGAAAAGAAAAGAAAAAAAGTTGCCTTCGCTATTTAGATTCCATTCTCGAGTAAAGCATAGCGAAGCATTGCAAATCGAGTTAGCTTGTGGAAATAACTTTGATTTGAGGGTTGAACATAACTTTTGTCGAAATGTATTCTTAGTCATGTCGCATTATTAAATCTTCAAGTTTATTTTTATTAATATTATCAGACCCTCCTGCTGTGAGAGTCACTTTACAAAATACAACAGAGAATGCTACTAACGTTGTGTTTACTTGTAATGCTGCTAATGGTTTTCCCACAAATTACACATATCATGGATGGAATCAGTATATAGGCAATACACGTGTACGGTCATACACAGATTTTACCGGAATGTTATCTGAAAGTAATAGAAAAGTAACAATACCTAAAGTGACATTTGATGACACTGGAAAATATTTTTGTGTTGTGGAAAACGGATTTCATGGAAGACAACCATATGTTCTTCAGCAAGGATCTTCATATTTTGATGTTAGAGGTAATATTAAATTCAAAATAATAGCCTTCATTTTAATTGATGAAAACCGAAAAATTTCGAGTTATTTTAAGCTAAGTGAAAATGTTTAAGAAAAAAGCATGAAAGGTTTTGGCAAATGGCGTGTAGTGTGACAACATGATTGAATGACATAAAATAAGATAGTTTTTGCCAGGTATAGATTAATCCGCAAAGTATATCAAATAATTAATCAAGCGTGAAAGAAGTTCATTTTATTTTATTTTATTTTTGTCAGACATATAAATCTATAATGATTATCACCTGGTATCATTTATCATATATTTTTGTTTTAGTGTCAGCAAAATTTGTTCCGGACGAAGAAGCGAGCAGACTAGGAGAATTACACAAAAGTGTAATCATCAACATCAAATTTTTCAGCAACCCACCAGCATTGATTAATAATATAAAATGGATAAACGGGACTAGTGGAAATTTACTGAGCAACTCTGACAGCATATCACTGAACCTTATAAGTACACCGATACAGAGAAATGTTTATGGGAAAACTGTTACCTTTACTGGACAATCAGCCATACTATCCATAACATCATTACAGAGTTTCCACCTAGGTCATTACAAATTACAAATACAAAATGGAGGGAATCTGTCTTCGACATATAATTTTCAAATAATACATATGGGTAAAATGTTCATTGTTACTTTATTGTTTAGGAAAACACTTGCCTCTCCAAATCCGAGTTTCCTTATATTGTAGGAAATATTGTATTTTTAATTTATTTATTGACTGCTGCTGGTGGAGCAAAACTTCCCGAGGTTATCAATAACTCATGAGGCAGTACTATCATTTAGCAAAATTTTCGACCGTCTTAAATTTGACATTTATTTAACACTAAGGTTTGTTCCCTCATACAAAGCATTCCTTAGCTGGATTTGGATTGATATCATTTTGAAACTTAAGATTCATTATTTTTCAACTGTTTGGCTTATGTTTTAAACTATCAAACTGTTCGGTCTTAGTGTCACTAATGAGGAATGAATTTCCAAAATGTACACATCTGGCACTCTTTGGCAAAATTTTGCCGGTATTTGTGTTATATATTTTCTAAACCTGGCAGAACAGTATCTGCATTATTATTTTATGAAGACATTTATATTGGCTTGAATAAGAGAATTTAATGGTTAAGACCCATATAAATTTGCCAATCGGTATACTGACACCGTTACTGGTCAAACGAGGGAAACCAAGATAGATGACAAACTTCAGACTTCAATTTACACAACAGATGTTATAGTGTTGACATCAGAAACGACGTATCTGTTTTGGATTGATCCCTCCGATACATAAGGAAACAGTTCATTTAGTTGCCAGCCGATGATCGCAGAAACACTGAAAGGTCAATGCTATTTATATACGAAATACACTCTTAATTTTTACAATTGGTTTGGTTCACTGCCTTTGACAATATAGTAGTCATACAACGGTGTTGAATTATGCATTATAATTGTTCATTATATCTAAAATGTCTACAATATGTATCAATTTCAAACTTCAAACAAGTCCGTTGAATTTTTTTTCAAATATTGCTTATCTTATTCTTGTCAGTATTTATATAAAACTTTTTTCTAACATATTTGTTTAGAATGAAAGATGAGGTTGTATGCCTTCATTTTACGTGTTAATATAATTTCATTTTAGAGTCAGAATCATCTAAGTACGACACGACATGTGCTGCCATTGGTGGAACAATAGGATCAATACTAACTTTAATAGTAATAGCTGCAATCATTGCCGTTTTTATCTTGTACAGACGGAGAACTAATCGAGACAAGAGTAAGTAATTGAATACAACATAAAATGTAGAATCTGATCAAAGTTCGAAATTTGCCAAAACTGGCTCAACAAAGAGTGTAATGGTTAATGTGGAAGTTTAACAAAAAATTGTCTTTCAGAATAAAAAAAAAAACGTTAAGATTACCCTATAATATCTTATTACTTTTCGGTGATTTCTGTCAGTTTTAGCCTTACTAAAATATATATAGTGAATAACGTTTTTCACATAAAAAGTAGATATATCTTGCTCTCTTGGAAATTGTCTTTTAGCTTGTTTTTGTTTATTGTAAAATGGATATGTTTAATGTCCATATCAAGATATTTTTATTACAAATGTCCTTTTTAATTATTAGAATTATATACTTCTGATTAAAACATTATTTTTTCTTTAGAGAATGACAAATCAAATGATGACGGACAGTAAGTATATTTTTAGTACTTTTATATAGATACTGAAGTTAAAATATTTCAGTACGATTATTTCATTTAAATTCCATTTGGTGTTGTACAAGAACCAAAGGATTTTAAATTAATTTTGTCATTTTTCATTAAAATTAGAAACGAACTTTTTTTAATCAAGATCAATAAAACAAACATACAAGTCCTTTTCAAGAAAGAAAAAACATCCACATGCATAAATCATGACAAAAATCAATAGACAAGTCATATATTCACACAATGTACATATCTAACAAAATATTGTTTTATTTTGATGCGCCATTGGTTTACATTTCGGAAAGTCGGAAAGTAATTCATGACACTGGGAACCAAAAACTTTGATAAATACAAAACATAGTTATATGCTTTGCATAAGGGAGCAAACCCTCGGTCTTTTAAATAAAATTAAGGAATTTTATTTTAGAACTAACAACACATATGTCGATCTTGATAAAGAGGTAGCCATGTCAGAAGTCAGTCCGTACCAAGCAATTAGGAACACAGGTCTGTAAATTTTACTTTTAACGCGTATTTTTTTTTATATAATCCTATAATGATTTTTTCACTAGCAGGTTTCAGACATGAGTATATTTGTAACAATAAGGTACAGTATAGAAAGTTTCAATAAAATAATTTTAAGATATTAGAAGCAATATAGATATGTTAGATGTCAGTATCCAGTACTGGCATACAGTGCCGTTAAAGTCAATAATATTATATGTGGCTCATTAAAACTTGGTAGCCATAGCTGCCGGTAAGTCTAAAACAGTAAGAGTAACATTAACAATAAGCAATATGATATGATAATCATAATAGCAGCATACATGTATTAGAAGTAAATATTTAGCAATGATATTCAGAGCATTGATATTTGATAATGACTTATAAAGATCTTGATAGCAGGGTAGTAATGTACAGTTAAGTGTGTCAAACCTTATGACATAAAGACATTAATGATGTCACATAACTAAATAACACAATTACCAGTTAAATTCTGATGTGCCAGATGTGCACATTTCGCAAATTCATTCGGAAAAAATAAACAAAATAATAAAGGCTAAATCGGTGTTTGTCCAAAAAGTTAGAAGCAGAGCAGTGACTTTTAGTTTTTTCATACGAAGGTCTAAATTGTAGATTGGAAAAGTTTGGAATAAGTTTTTTTATCAGCAATGAGATACAGTCTAGTAACTTCAGAAATACCATATGTATAGCTTTACATCTGGGTAGCTTCAACTTAGAAAATAATTTCATTATATTATCGAAGCTTTCACTACAAATTACTATTGAAAGCTTACTGAGAGAAAAAGTAGTTGTAGTCTTATTGACACCACCAGTTTATTCTTGATTTCACTTTATATAATGATTTTGTATTCAATAGAAGGGGAGTTGTAATAGTATTTTGTCCGTCTCAAAACTATGACATATACAGGTCAGTAATAAATACATTGCAGGGTAGGGTAGCCATTGCGTCTCCAGAAAAGTAGTTATTCACTGTTATCATATAAAAATCTTAATTGTAGGCTAGAAATCTCAAAACTCAATATGTTTGAGAACAGTAAGAACGGTATTACTTTTTGTATAATTTAGCATTCAATACAACTTTAGACTAAGTCATTTATGTAATATATATCCAATAAAATTGTTTAAAGTTTGCCAGTTCTCTTGCTGAAGTCGGTGTTTTTCTCCGGGCACTCCGATTTCCTCCAACATCAAAGAACCGACCGCCTCGAAATCAGTGAAAGAATCTTGACTAGGAGTGGTTTATTTCTTTATTCTTCTTTTTATTTGTTTATTCTTTTGTGTTCTTTATCCCATTACAGGCGAGTGCTATAGGATGTCTATTTTGAAATTTGTGCGATTGTTATGACATGATAACGAATGGCTTTAAAGATCCAAATTTTATGTTTTATCCAAAAGCTGTGTAAAACCGTGTTCGATTTGCTTGTTAAAAAGTCGTCCTTTGCTTTAAATTAAATTTCAGATAATACATCTACAATACAAGACACGTAAGTATTTAACCATTAGCCACCATATCTAAAATTTTAATTTATTTTTAAGAATTTATTCTATAACGACGTCCTGATTGGATGTATTTTATGATCGGTATGGTACCAATTCGCACTTGTTACAACTTACGTTTTAGCACACCAAGTCAGAGTGCTAAAGATATTTATTCCACCTTCAAAATAATATTGGGTAATCAAGTGTACTCTATGTCTCTGAATGTCAAGCCAAAGAAGGAAAAAATCATTATCTTTAATTTTAAGTCATAAGTATGGCCCAGTCTGGGGTCCAACTGACGCAATCAAGATGGCTTAAATCTTTTGTTAATTTATGTGATTTTTTCAATTGTTTAGTTAATCACATAAATGTCGAAACATATATTTGTCTATTGATTTATATTTTTGTTTAACATCTATCAGCAGTGACATTACTACATACGAAGGCCTTGATGACACTAAACAAGAATCACGAGCGAACACTTATGAAACATTTACAAATAAGCGTACGTATATTTGATATAAACTAAAACTGTGGAAATATATGGTTCCAAGGATAAAAAAATTCGTTGAAAACTTTTTTAAAATGCAAAACAAAATCTTTAAAAGAAACAAGCAACCTTGGCAACCGTAACAATATACCAAAAACAGACAAGGTGCATCTTTATCCGACATATAAAGTCAAATTATGTTCATGATGTTGACGTTTAAATGCAACAAAGAAAAACAAAACATAAATAAACCAAGTACAGTTCTTTATATGTGTTAACTTTGTTTAAAATGTTATAATTGTCATCTTCAAATAAACCGTCAATAAAACAACAAAATGGTAACGTTTAACAATTATCTTATTCTAAAATATCATGTAGGATAAGTCCGTTTTATCATAAAAAGTAAAAAAAACAATAATAATAATAATAATAATAAGCACAGGGTAATCATTAAAATCATTTTAAATTGATGTTTATTTTAGAGACCTTACTGAAGATCAAATGACAACCATATATGTAAACACGGCGATAGGAGGTAAAATTAACAACAAATAAATAAACCAAGAATCTAATCCCTACATTTAAAAAATAGACAATATCTTGTAAACAGTGTATACGGCGTCACTTTTTTACCTTGTTGAACATACCCTGGCTGCTTAATTATGATTTAGTTTTTGTTGATTTATTTCAGGTATCAGAATATTAATACCATTGAACACTTCCTAGTACTATATGATATGTCGCTTCTGATTGTATACAATCATATGACAATTTTTTCGGCATTGAAACTATGTTAACTTATTGTTGTGATGATAAAATAATGAAGTGGATTCAAACTGATTGTCATTCTGTCATAGACAGTTGGCCAAATAGTAACTCGAAAACATTTAGATAAATGATATTTTAGGGTCGACTTTTTTTTTAAAACGGTATCTTACAAGACAGCGTTACAGCACCAATTTATAGTCGCCTTTAGGAAATATGTAATATTTTCGTTCGTTTCAGCAGTTAGATTTAATACGCTCCAGAATCCGTAACTGAAAATGACGGAATTGGTGTCAGCTAAAGATAACAAGAAAATGATTGAAGTCGGTGATAAAAGTATCAAACAACCAAAAACAATTAACACATATAGATAACACTCATTATGAAATGTGTTGTTTGGAATCGACCATTACTGACAAATAAATGACACATCCAAAAATAAAATAATAAAATAAGACTCAATTTAACAAACCATGTATGAAGGTTTGTAGGTGGCAGAGGTTATTTAGTCTTCAGAAATTATTTGGTGATTAAACTCTAAATTATTATTATTATTATTATTATTATTATTATTATTATTATTATTATTATTATTATTATTAACCGATTAGCAGGCATTAACACAACTCCTTATATTTTTTTTTTGATTGACAGTGACAATCAATGACACATAAATGACATTCAAAAATAAAATAATAAAACAAGACTCGATTTAACAAACTTAGTATCAATTAACATATATTAATACATTATTTGTTATTTAAATTTTCTTTTATGTTGTATTTATTCATTTATTATACTTAAAGATATATTCGTCTAGCCGAAAGTGTATTTTACTGTATTGTTCTTAAAGATTTAATACAATGAACTTTATTTGTTGACTTTATCATTTAATTGTAACTGGATATTAAGGACGTTTCTAACTTGTTAGGAAGATCTTTTAAGCCTTAGTCCAGAGTTAATAAACTTATTTATTTTTATTTATTATTAAAGTTTATTTTACTGTATTGTTCTTAATCATTTAATACAATAAGCTTTATTTGTTGACTCTATTATTTAATTGTAACAGGAGTATATTTAATAATTATTATAATTGAGTTTCTTGCCGGAATTGAAATATTTAGATATCATAAAGTTGTTTTTAATTAAGTTTTAGTTTCTATCATATGAATATCATATTTTCGCATTTTACATTTTTTGTTGCTTTACATATTATTCAATATTGTTTCGCAAAATTTTCCCATAAATCAGTCAACAAATAAATTACTAACCTGCGGAGGTTTCGTACAAAAAGAAGCTATAGATAACTTGTTATTAAACTAGGTGCTTGAACCTGAAGAATAGTACAATATAATAAATAGTTTTTATGTCACGTATACTAGAATGTACAGACAAAAAAGAGCAATTTATAATGAATATATTATATTTAGGAAAAACAAATACTATTTAATGTGTTTTCAGCTTCTAATCACTTTTAACACATTTGATAATTTAATTGGAAATATTTACAATCACGTTATTTTTGTTTCAATAAAGTATTTGACGTCGACTATACTTTGCAACTTCATAAAGACAATGCTCCACGTGCGAACAGTGACGTCATAGACTTTAAACCGCAAATTGCGGGAAAGCGTTTTCTAAATTGACAAATAGAATCCATTAATAAATCTTTTTTGACAAATCAATCTTTTAATAATAATTTATTCAACTTTTAGTTGAAAATTTACTTCATGTTTGTTGTTATTTTATCAAATTTAAATAATAATTCATATCTAGATTGATCAGTGGGTGGGGTCAGATGTCAAATATTCTTTTTGAAGACAGGGGCAACCCATTTCTCTGAGAAGGTGCACCAGCAGTGCATTTCTTAACCATTTTTCAAAATTGAATAAAAAACGTGAGTCGGATGTAAAGTTATTTTTAATAAGTATTTTAAATATAAGAAATAAAGTGATATTCCAATGTCTTTATGAACTTGCAAAGTATAATGGACTGTCTCCAATTTTTGCATAAAAGGCGCCCCATTACACTTTGCAAGTTCATAAAGACATTGGAAAATTACTTTATTTCTTAAGTAACTTATCATACGTATGGCACTTGTGATAACCAAAAACAATGAGCGACTTAAAATAACAGGTTGATCACTTGTGCTGAACAGAAAAAGTGTAACTATGTACTGACCACAGTCGAACTTCTCTTATTTTTATTTGGTTCCAGTATTAAAAGAAATGTGTTTTTAAATGAAAAAAAAATATTGAAAAAGAAATCCACTCATACATAGTTGGACTAATATTCCTCTGAAACGTCTTTCTTTCATTTTTCTATCTTGGATCCCCAAATCGACAACCATATCAGTAGCTTATTTGTAGTATGTTTGGATTGAGTTCGGGATGTCGAGGGTTCTAACCCGTTTTGGTTAATTTATAAAAATAAAAATTTTAGTAATTGTTTCAGCGTCTCGTCCTCTGTTTTAGGAGAATATCAGATGGTTCATCTGATACCGGGATAATGTGACTTGCGAAGTGATATATTGGTGTGTGGTTTACTGAATCGGTGAGATACAACGTTTAAAAAATATTTTAATGTATGAAATAGTTCAATGTATACTTCAAAAAAAACATATATCTCAACAAAATTTGCTTTTTATAAATACTTAAATATTAATAACCTCGCCCTCATCGCTGAAAATTGCTGATACGACTAGATGACAATTATGTAGGTAATACAAACAAATAGCCTCGATATAATTCAATATTCTTAAAGAGAGAGAGAGTCTGAAACAATCATTACTTCATTTCAATCTTCTTTTATCGTAAACTGCGACCTTTCTACTACATATTACCTTTTATTAATCATCACGACTGCGGGTGACTTCAACATGCGGAAGTGAAACATACATTACTGTGATATAAAGGTGCAGAAAAATCTAAAAATAAACAAACAGCAGAAGTACCGCCTACCCTCCTGTTAATAAATTACCTAATCAATAGCATTAAGTAATGCAGATTACTCGTATCACCTAACCATTAGCGAGGGCTTAGTGATCAAGTGACCGAAAACCTTGCCATAAGAGTGATGGGTAACAAATAATGAGCATGACTGAGTATTATGTTACTGAAAACAATAAACATGTGTAAAACCATCAAAAATCAACTTTTGTATTCTAAATGCATTGTGCATAAAAGTGATGGGTAACAAATAATGAGTATATAAACTACATACGCTTGATTATTATACATATATTCCGTATTTGCCCATGGGAGTCAAAAGCTGTAGCTATATAATTTTAGGTGATATGTGCGTATATTGATCACGCGAAACGTGATATAATTTTTAGGCGTTTTATAGGTATGATTTAAGGGGTTATGTGCGTACACCTACAAGCGATATGTGCGTTTTTTCCTTATAATAATTTATATATTTTTATGATATGTGCGTATATTAATCAGTTGATATATGCAAATATTTATCAGTCGATATGTGCCTTTTTGAAATAAATATTTTGATAAATAAAACAAACATACCAGTCCTTGTCCAAATCATAATCCAAAAAACAAAGTAAAAAACTTTGAAAGCTGGCAAAATTGGTTACACACGTGAACTTCCATCAAGTAAGTGAGGCCGGGTGCTCCGGAAGTGTAAGCACCTCCTGTCTAGCTAGCTACACCCGTCATGTGCAAGTCAATTTTGAGAATGAAAGGAACAAAGAACTATGGTAAGTCAAATATATCCAGTATAAGTTTGGACACAGTGACTACATACTTATCAACAATATTGTGATGACGGCCATAAAAATTTTTAAGGGCCTTGATTAGCCTAGGCTTGCAATATTCTTGCGTCAACAATTTAATAGTAAGCAGTTTGCTTCGTTGTAGAAAGTCCCCATAGTGGGAACAAGCTCTACCATACCGTATCAACTGTGAAACATAAACACCATACGCAGGAGAAGCAGGGATATTACTGCAAAGAAACGGAAAGTTGACAATAGAAAAATTGAAGTCATCACGTTTGCCGTATAGCTTTAGATGTAACCTTTCTTTGGTGTCATAATTGAGGTATAAGTCCAAATTATTAATTCATATATAAACAAAAGTATCGCTTAATAAATGTACGCATATATCGTCTGATACCTATACGCACAAGTCGTTCAAAAATATATAAAAAAAATTTAAAAAAAAAGATTAAAAGTAAAATAGCAAAATGTCGTCTGATAAATATCCGCAATATGTCGTCCGATAAATACCAGCATATATTGCCAGATAAATTTGAACGCATTTTGACTGGTAAGATAAGTACGTTTCTTAAGCAACCGCACATATCGCATAACAAAAATACGCACATATTGTCTCTTAAATCAACGCACATATCACCTAATAAATATATGCACGTATGGTTTTAAAAATGAATACATATATAGATCCTTCTAAATATAATACATAAACGCGCATACTGCCTGATAGATATAAGTACATATCATCTCTCAAACAAACGCACATATTTCCTGATACATATACGCACATATCGCCTACAAATTTACACATATACTGCCTTAAAATTATATATGCACATATCGCCTGAAAAAATCACCTAAAATAACAAATAATAAAATATGAGTTTATATATATACACAAATTTCACATACGTTATTCGATTAATCTTTACAAAAATGCAGAAAAATTACGAAAATTGAAAATTGAAATCCTAACCCCCTGATGAAATATCGGTGTTCCAACGCGAATGAAGTTAACTTCAAATAAAGCAAAAAAACTTATTTTTTTACATATGAAAACCCGATCTGATTTAAGTCTGTTTACCTATTTATTATTGTTGAAATTGCACAAATACGTTTCTTAAACGCAGTTAATATATAAACGTTTAGTGAATTCTCGACATTAACCTATACAAATCATGCTCATTATATGTTAATTTAATTTTATTTAGCAAATAAAATATAAAAAAATCTAGGATCCTTTTCTTAACTTCTACTGCTTATTAAAATAATCCCTTACTTTTATATTTTTGAAGATCAACTCTCAATCGGTAACACTTTAACCTATGTATATTTTATATTATGCTATATTTACATGACTCTTTAAGTATGTACATAATGTACTTCACAACAAGGAAGTTAAATTATAGAAATGGATACACGGACTTTATGTCAATTGTGTATGGTTTTGATTATACTTCTATACAGTGTCACATGTACTTATTTAATATTATTTTAAAATGTTGTATATTAAAATTACAGCAACTGATAATTTATATATATATATATATATATATATATATATATATATATATATATATATATATATATATATATATATATATATATATATATATATAAGGCATTAAAAAGACCAATTGTCCTTAAAAAGCGTCATTGCGAGGACCAATGGATTAGAAAGACCAATGTTGGTCTACTTAATATTTTGAAATCCTTTGATTATTTTTCTGATACTCAGTTTTCATTTATTTTTCTTTATTACATTGAATAAATGTATTTGTACCAGTTGAAGCAAAAAAATCACATTTTTATTAAGTAATTAAATAAATAATTAACGAAGAGTTGAAGCTGCTGTATATATCCGAGTCCTTTTTCAACGTCATTAAGTAGACTTTAAATTTATGGATTTTTTAACAATTATCTGCTATATATAAATATAGAGACAGTGTGTTCATTTAAGATAGCGTTCCTTTGAAAAAATATATGTCCCAAATGTCAAAAAAATGCTCTAACTAAAAGTCGTGTTTTCAACGTTGCTAAAATTCATGTTTTTGACGTTGCCATTTTTTTAGTGTCGTCGTCTTCGGGATTCTTCGGTAGTTTACCATATTGTTCGGAACATTATATCACGTGACCATCAAGAAGATGGCGACCGCGCATTTTTACGGAAAGAAAATGGTAAGTTAGTAACAAATTTACTTGATATTCAAACATTTGTTGTAGTGTGAAAGAAATTGCATAGTATACGTATGATCTGATGATACCTGGTACATAAGGAAAGTGTAAATTTATCGCTTCGATGACCAGTTCAACAACCAACACATAAATTTGTATTCAACGGGGTTTAGGATTTTGGAACGATCTGGAAATTTTTGTCTGGAAATGGGTATCTGTATCTTCACGTCGTAGATTCCATTTAGGCTATAATACGACGGGTAGGAGGGCGCTGCTTTTAGTCGTCCCTTTTTGCAAGTATGTTCAATGCCGATTTAAAGTTCTTGGGGGAAAAATGAATATTGAAATCACCAATTTTGTGGATTGTGCCCAATGTGAAATACAGCTGGTACCCAAAGCAATTATCATCAATTTTTTAAGATTTCCTTGCCATTGCATTTTTTTTTTTTTTTGCAAACTTGCTAGGTATATATCTTTTTCGATTTAATACAACTGGATACCCGAGATTGACTTTGTTAAGTGGTTTTAAGTAAACTCAGTCTGTTCTTATTCGATTATTAACATTGTTTGGATTATTCTGCACATTGATAAGTGAGTTGATCTACCAATCAAGAATATTTCACTTATATCGGGATGTAAATAAAGTTAAACTTTATATCATTATAAACCACAATTATTATCAATGTTTAACTTAAAATAAGTGCATATCCAGTAATTACCGCTTCCATTCTGTAAATCTTTGGGTGCTGAAAAGAATACTAGTAAACTTCGCCTATATCAATAAAATGATAATAATAACAATACACATAAATACAACATTAAAACTGCAATAAGTTCTCTACATATACTGAAATGTGCACACAGTTATCACATAACTCGCACACGAATCATACACGCATTAAAACTGCATTAAGTTGTTCTGATTTTCTAAAATATGTTTTTCAAAACATAATAACTTCTTATTCGCGATCTGTAAGATTTTAGAATTAGATCAATGCTGTATTTGAGCTTTTATCAAAAGTTCAACCACTTGTTATTGTTGATTAGAAACATAATCATGTAAATCAGCATCGTTTTGATTTCACTTAAAAAAACTTAATGCACCTATAAACATACATGCATATACATCTACTTGTGTTCAAAGCTCAAAACGTTATAGATTTCTGTTATTATAGATATATAAATTTCACTATAATCACATATTTTTCTACATTAGGAACTATATGCAAACACTTTGCATAGATATGTCCAATGTAACTTACTACACAACATATGTATCTCACACACACAAACACACACACACACACACACATACACACATACACACACACACTTTTATAGGTAAACAGTTTTTACTTTTAATTAATAATTTCTTTTTTTTAAATCAGAATTAATAAACTGATTGGATTAACTTTTGCATAGATATTTCATAAATACTTAGGTTAAGATTTCACCAAAAAAATTAAGATAGCTGTGAACAACTGGGTTTATATTCAGTTTAAATGATATCAAACATGTAATTAATAAATGATATAATACACATTAACATTTTAAATCGTATTTAAAGAATACTGAATTGTCTTTAAGATTTCCTCTAAGTTAATAATTTCACAATTCTAAGTTTGGTTTACTACTGCACATAAACAGAGCCACATTTAACTCTAAATATTTACCACTACATCATTTAAAACTAACTAAATAAATAGGAGATACCAAAAATTGATCCTAATATTCATTTTATTACAAAATATGATACAATTCTGGAATTGGGTACAAGTTGTCTTGGGTTGGGTACGAGTTGTCTTCAAGTACGAGTTGTCTGGGGTTGTGTACGAGTTGTCCTGATACCCAAACTAAGTGTTCTGCACAGAATAAAAAAAATTGTCAACAAAAGTTGTTAAAATTTATATGTGAAAGTGCACTATTGAAACAAATGTTACCAGACACTGCAATTAGCTAACTGCAGTAAACAACTGTCAAGTCCGGTAAGATCTTAGCTGTTCCATCATTAATTTTTATTAAAGCCGGACTGAATGTCTGACCTGTTTCCGTTTTGGTTTTTCTTTTTGTTTTTTTTTTCGCAGTGACTCTCGTCCTCCGGATAAAAAAATTATGGTGTGAATAGCCTAAAATCATGTTAAATGATTTAAAACTTTGCCTGGGTCAGTCCCAGGAAAATCTCTGTAAACCCAAGTAGAGGGTTGTAAGTGAAAATATGAACAGCACAGAAAAGAACCATCTCTGTGATATTTGTAAAGTTGGCAGACTGTGGCTTGTATTTGAAGAGAACATGATGAAGTGCTATATTTGTGTATCTTCATATTCCAGCACTGCGACTACTAGTCGAGAAGAAAACACATATTTATCCGGAAGTTCAAATATAATGATGATGAATTCTGTGAAAATGGCAAATGGAACAGTGTGTTTAGGTATTCCAGAAGTAGTTAAGGTTTTGAAAAAAAAAAATAAATGGAACAGTGTAGAACTATTCCTGTTTTTGATTAGGTTGGGCTTAATTTGTTCAAACAAGTGTAAAAGTGCTGATTGAAATCCTCCTTTTGATGTTGGCTTAAGTACTTGCATCAATTTATTATGTTGTTTTCGGTCCGGTAAAATATCATTCGGTCTGGTAAAACTTTTGAATTTGGGATGGAAAGGGGGTATTTCAATACGAAATTTATAATCGGTAGTGTAAAGTTGTCCGAGGTATGGTTTTATGTGCCTGATACATGGTAACCGAGAACCTGACCTCTGAGGTTACCATGTTCTGTCAAGAACAATGTAGACTAGACCATAATTTGCAAGCTGCTGAAAAGTAGTCAAATGTTGTCTATGACAAATTAACTGCAAGCTTCAACTGTATTTTAGGTCCAGAAGAGTTTGGAAAAGAGCAGAGTGAAAAAGGTAAGTTTTTTGGGGATTTTGAATAGATATAATACAATTTCCTACCAGTAATTATTAAAAGTAGTGAAGCTAGAGGCCTATAGTATAGTATTTTATAGTTAATCAATTGGTCCATCTGTATGTCATAAATCTGCACACACTGCATGTCCCAATATGAATAACTCCTGCATTATTAAATCTAAAACTTCCATCCATGCACAGGTTGAAAAAATGTTCACTGACTACTGAGCTTGTCTTGCTTTTCTCTCTTGAAGGATATTTAGGTGAAATATGGTGAAAATTTAACTAAGTGGTTTTGGTCACAGACTAAAAGTACACTGTCTCACTGGTACACAACTCTGAACACATATCTTGTCATTAGGGAAGTATACAGCACAGTATAGCATTTATTTTATTTAAAAAGCAGGCATTGGCTTTTTAATGTACAAAAAACATTAAAATATCAATTATATGCACTAGAGATGCATGAAGATACATGTTATTCAAAATTGAGACTAATAAAGTTGTTGTAAATGGTTGAAAAATTGCCAATACAACACAAGCAACATGAAACATAAAACAAATGCTGTCTCTAACTCGGCTATACAGTTATAATTAAATGTAAATTATATCACATGAGCTGTTACTTTGAGTTTATGAGTATCACCTTAAATTTCTAAGTTTAGGTCAAATCAATGTCAATGCAGGCAATATAGATGACTCTGCTTTTATCCCCTTGTCTAACCAAGTTGGCAGGGGATACTGAATTGGGTTTGTCTGTCCTTATATCTGCCTGGTTAAGTTTTATGTAAAGGTTTGAATCATAAGTGATTTCTTTGACATTGTGTACTGCAGACCTGTTAACTTTGTAAGTGTATGCATTTAACAATGTTCTGTACATTTACATTCAGTGTAAATAACTGACATAAATTTAATCATAATGGTGTAATGATTATGGTTAAGTTTTTTAAGATTTCAAAAGCGAATGATTGCTTTGACATTATGTCTTAAATACTCAGTTAACTTTGAATGTTTAAGCATTTTATAGAGTTCTCTACATTCAGATTCAATGTAGGTGACTGTGCCCCATATTTCATGCTCTTTTGACTTTGGTCAAATTTTCTGAAGATAATAGGTAAATCAACTTTGCTATATACATTCATCTCTTGTCTGTGCAATCAGATAATGATGATGAAGATGATATACTTTGTATTTTATTTGCAGCAGATATGGAGGAGAGGGGATTAGCACAAAGGGCTTGTTATTTATTTACAGTTTTTTTTTTTTTTTTTTTTTTTTTTTTTTTTTTTTTAATACATTTTTTGGGAATGGGACTAGGGCCTGTGCAATTGGGAATTTCAATGTTGTTTCAGAAGAATTGGGAAATTTTTATGTCGCAAAATCACTAAAAATCAACTGCAGATGATGTTTATGAAATAATTATACTGAAATACAAATCATACAGTTCACAGTATTACACAATATGCACCTTTAGTGATTTATTTGTAAATAGTTATTGTTACAAATCCAGATACTGAATAATACAATTTTCAAGATGATTTTTTTTATCACCTGCAGTGATTTATTTGTAAATAGTTATTGTTACAAATCCAGATACTGAATAATGAAATTTTCAAGATGATTTTATGGTCAAAATTTAGGAAATTTCTAGTCTTTTTCAATTGGGAAGGCCCCAAATTTAGCAAAAAAAAATATCACTGGATCAGAATCATATTACATTATGGTTACCTTAATCATATATATATGCTGGATCAGAATCAAATTACATTATAGTCACCTTAATCATATATATATATGCTGCATCAGAATCATATTACATTATGGTCACCTTAATCATAAATAAATATATTTATGCTGGATCAGAATCATATTACATTTATGGTCACCTTAATCATAAATAAATATATTTATGCTGGATCAGAATCATATTACATTTATGGTCACCTTAATCATATTATTTATATTTATGCTGGATCAGAATCATATTTCACTATGGTCACCTTAATCATATTATATATATTTATGCTGGATCAAAATCATATTTCATTATGGTCACCTTAATCATATTATATATATTTATGCTGGATCAGAATCATATTTCACTATGGTCACCTTAATCATATTATATATATTTATGCTGGATCAGAATCATATTTCACTATGGTCACCTTAATCATATTATATATATTTATGCTGGATCAGAATCTTATTACAGTATGGTCACTTTAATCATATATATATGATAGTCACTTATAGTCACATTATAGCCACTTCTGGGAGTTGTATTGTGACTGCTTTTCTGATATTAAAGACAATAACATGCATTAATTGTAAAGTATTGAAATTTAATTAAGATCAAGGACTTATTTCTTGCTCTAGAAGCTCTTTGCCAAGTCATACCAGAAATTCATAATACATGTACTTTCGTGATAAATATACGCACATATCGCCTACAAATTTACACATATTCTGCCTAAAATTATATATGCATATATTGCCTGAAAAAAATCACCTAAATAACATATGTAAAATATGATTTTATGAATTTACACACATTTAGCCTATTAAATTTATACACATGATAAATATACGCACATATCGTCTCATAAATATACGCACTTATCACTTATATAAAACTAACGACAAAAACTAAATTTATTAATTTTAAGAAGACAAATCAAACGGCACATAAAGAAAGAAAACAAAACAAAAAGGAACAAAGCTAATGTTTCACTAAAGCAGAATCGTAGGATTTCAAGTTTGCAGAGCCGCTTGTTATCATTATTTGGTTATAAAGATTTATTTTTTCTTTCAATTGTGTCTCTTCATTATGTCTGTCATACATCTAAATTTCACACAAATTTTAAAATTTAACATGCGTTATTCGATTAATCTTTACAAAAATGCAGAAAAATTACCTTGAAAATGTCCACGCTTAACATATAATATTGCCTTAAACATTACAAAAATATATTTTTTTCTTTCAGCTGAAATTGAAAACCTAACGTCTTTATACAATATCGGTATTCCAACGCGTATGAAGTTGAATTCAAATAAAGCAACAACACTTATTTTTATATGGAAACCCGATCTGATTTAAGTTTGTTTACCTGTTTATTATTGTTGAAATTGCACAAAGACGTTTCTTAAACGCAGTTAATATATAAACGTTTAATTCTCGACATTAACTTATACATATCATGCTCGTTATATGTTCATTCTATGTTATTTAGCAAATATAATATATAAAAAAAACTAGGATCGTTTTCTTAACTACTACTGCTTATTGAAATAATCCCTTACTTTTATATTTTTGAAGAACAACTCTCGATCGGTAACACTTTAACCCATGTATATTTTATACCATGCTATATTTCGATGACTTTTAAAGTATGTACATAATGTACTTCACAACAAGGAAGTTAAATTATAAAAATGGATACACAAACTTCATATCAATTGTGTATGGTTTTGATTATATATCTATACAGTGTCATAGGTATTTATATAATATTATTTTAAAATATTGTATATTAATATTACAGCATCTGCATATCTATCTATCTATCTATCTATCTATCTATCTATCTATCTATCTATCTATCTACGGAGGATAAACTCTGGACATTATATAGGTAATATTAAACAGGTATTTATTTTTACAGTTATATAGTTAAATAGGTCTTTTAAATAAACATTAGTGCAAGGTATAAAATAGAATGCATTCTCTCTCTCTCTCTAAACAAGCTTTCAAAATTGTTTGAATCATAGAGTGATATCACGACATTGTTATTATTAGTAGCATTTTATTTATTTATCTGTTTGTGTGTTTGTGATATACGCGTATGTTGACATCTGTTTACATTTTTTACTTAACTATATTTAAATACATTTTTTTCTAAATACTGTTTTATTTTTTTTAACCTTGTTCCAAAATGAATTGGTAACTAAAAGGATGATATTTTGTTGAATGTATTATAAAACATTTTTCTCTAATACATCAATTGGCTTTTCGCTTGTTAAACTTTCTTAATAGTACATAATCGATTAGTTAAGAATACCCTTGAGTGCTTCTTAAGATTTTGCGATATTTATGGAAAAATAGTTTCATCTATTATTTATGCTCTATATGTAATAGCTATTCCGTAGTTTGTACTGACATGTGTAGATCGCAGAAACCCTGTATTAATCTACTTGTTACATGCCTAGCAGGAAAGTATTTAAAACATACTCTGCTTGCCCACTTATAATAATTCTGCCAGATGAAGGTTGCATAAAGCTGAGGTTCGATAGCTGCTAAATTTTGTCTAATTGAACACTATATAAGAATTTGCTTCTTTACCAAAGGGACAATTGACAATGTATCGGCTGCAGCACGGAACAAAGGCTGTGGGGTTGATAATGCTAAAACCGGTTATATTTTTAAATTAACATGTACACTATAAAAGGTTTGATATTTGTAGTTTTGGTGCGAAAGTGTGTCCTCGTCTTACACATACTTTGTAAATATTTTAAAAAATATAAATAAAAAAATATTTTAAGTAGATGAATCAAAAGCATGGTATATTTTCAAAATAATCAGTAAAAATATTTGATACTCTGATGTAACATTAATTTTTTACAGAGGCTACATGGACGCTGAGAGGATCATCAGAGTTTGCTGTAGCTGGTGAATCATTTACATTGACATGTAATCCACAAGATAGAAATGTAACAGCTGTTTTGCGGAAGCGGCTTGATATTGATACTACTGCTGCAGGTACTAACAGAGCAATTGTAGTAGCTAACGGATGTAAGATTGACTTTGGATATGATACACAGTACCAGTACACATGTGAACCTGGACCTATATATAAACTAACAATACCAGCTAATGTGATGATAAACAGTCAGAACAATAAAGTATGGAGATGTGAATATATATTTGGTGGTGCTGGGGCTGAATATAAAGTTAAAGTAAAAGGTAAATAAAGAATAAATAAAATTTTATAACTTTGAAGTTAGGTGATTTATAATTTATCGAGGCTACAGCGTACATTAACAAATTAAAACAACACTAGTTACAACATGGCACTAACAATATATATATATAATTGTGTGTGTGTGTGTGTGTGTGTGTGTGTGTGTGTGTGTGTGACTACCAGTTATTAAGAAGACAGACACTCAAAACAATAAGGAACGGATATGTAATCGCAGGTATTTATGTATCGTTCAAACTAAGTATACATCATTAGTCTCTTATGAGTATTAAAATATTCCTGCTAAAATTTACTCAAAATGACATTTTTAAAAAACACGCACGGAGAGAGAGAGAGAGAGAGAGAGAGAGAGAGAGAGAGAGAGAGAGAGAGAGAGAGAGAGAGAGAGAGAGAGTTTTTTTGGATTATGGTTTGGACAAGGACTGGTATGTTTGTTTTATTTATTTATTTATTTATATTTACTTGTAGAGATATACTACTCACTGGAACTGTAAAAATAAAATTTTAGTACGAAAGCATCGGTAAATAATAATAATGATAATAATAATAATAATAATAATAATAATAATAATAATAATAAGTTCTGAAAGTTTACTAGTTCATGATCCATAGCCGAGTATATGCAAAAATAAAACGATTTCCAAAAATAAACTTTAATTATTTCTAACGTTTACATCCTTCACAGAATTTTTCAAGAATAGATGTGTCTGTTTGTCTCTCTCTCTCTCTCTCTCTCTCTCTTTCTCTCTCTCTCTCTCTCTCTCTCGCTCTCTCTCTCTCTCTCTTTTATGTTTACCTCAACTAGGTTGTACCAAGTAGTTATTTGTTAACAGTAATAATCTAGACACCTGTGGCATTTGTTGTTTATTGTTTGTGTGTGTGTGTGTGTTTGTATTCACCTTCGTCCCACTACACTCAAATGAATACACACCTTCGACACACTACATTTTTGCAACCCAGTGCACACACCCCTGCACTGGGATGAAAATCGATCTGAAAATGCTATTTAGACCGTATCCTATTCAGATAATAAAAAAATTTCAGATGTTTGGGTTTCCGGTGAAACCCCGTAGAATTTCACATGCATTCCTCATAGTAAACTACACAGTCACACACTTTACTCGGGCAAAGACTCGCGCATGCGCATGCCATGTTTCCGGAAGCGTCAATGTCAACAACATGTGGTTGAAAAAGGAATGCTGTAAGCAAGTATTTAAACATTATTTATTTTGATTTTTTAAAATACTGTTTTAATAAGTGTTTTATTGAATATCATAGGATTACTTTATTTTGTTATTGACATTTCTTCAACACAGGAAATTGTACTTATTTGAAAATAAATGCTTATTGGTCGCCGGGTCGACATGCGACAGCCATCCACTTAACCAATTTTCCGATTTTTGGAGTTTCGTTAATTAATACGCTATATTTTATAAATATTTGGATATGTTACATCTATAAACGGAAAGAGGTCAACGATAACACGGTCATACTAGCATGATTTGGTGGAGCAAAGTGGTCAGGGTAGTGCACTAAAAATCGCATAGGGTTAGGGGTGTTATGAGGTAGTGTACATTTAAAAGAGTTATTTTAAATGGTTTTCTTATGTTTGTTTCTTGAAATATTAAACGTTTTATAATATAAATATTTAATATATAGATCTATATGAGTTTTTAGCACTTTGTACAAAAATTTTCACGGTCGTCGGCGGTCGCCAAAGATGGCTACCGGATTTGTCCTTTGCGCCCACGATCGTGAAAATTTTTCCAGATTCCAATGCAGACGATTGCAGTTTTAAAAACGGTTTGTTTTTTTTTTTTTTTCAAGACCAGACCAGTCAGGGTAGTAAATAGAATTGTAATTAGTCTTGACCTAAATTCTACAACAGACTTTTGTAAAGAGATACATTAAAATTATACATATGCAGAGTTGAGACTTTTATAATCCAGTGATTTCAGTTTGTGCTTAATCTATCTAGTCGTTTTACTTATTTCACTAATTCATTTGTTGTCACAAACTTGTCATGTATTTTGTTACTGTCAAGTACATATTTTTCAGCTACAATTCCGAATTTTTTTGCACTGGCAAGTCCAAATTTCAACGATGGCATTATCTTTGATAGTTGTTAATGTATCAATGATAATAGAACATAGGTCATGGAAATTTTGGTCATTCTTTTTTTTAAAATACTGTATTAAATGTTGTTAGTTAAAGAAAATTTGAACCATCGTAGAATGAAATCATATTTGTAACAGTGAAAACTTTAGCATGGGTGGAGATAAAAGGGGGAGTAGGGGTTGAAAAAAGTTATGTTTGTTACAATATTATGGATGACCAACATGATACTGTTACCTCGTCATCATTCACATTTGGGTTAATGTGAAATATTGTCAAAAGTCCTGTAAAATCCTAGCTGTTGCTGCGAGTATAAAATGTTTTGAACTATAGATTGAATGGTGTCTAATTATAGCACCAGATATCTTATTTTAGTTTAATGCCAGTCAAGATTAAAATTCCAGCATTTTAGATAAGTAATATTATGAATTAAAGTATTAGAAATATTTTTCATACACACGGCATAGGTTAAATTCGCCGGAATTTTAAGCGAGTTCAAGTTCTGTTCAGTTTTTAGAATAACGGATACACATCCGTCACTTTAGGAACAAATAAAAATAGTATCAGTAACCCTCTATAGACAGAAGAACCAGCAACTAGAAATAATGTGTAATTATTTTATTTCGGATTCAGAAAAGTTCCCATCTTTGAAAAAGTTTATCATTCATCTAATATATCTGCTAGGTTTATGGCAAGGGGGAGGCAGTGCTGTGCATAGTTTCAGTTGGATAGGTCGTCCCACTGAAATTGAGAATGTCTGGGGTTCAAATCCTGATTTAAAGTATCTTTTTTTCCGTTCCTGTTAATTTGGAGGCTCATCTTACCCAGAACAGTCACTAATTAAGAGTTTGGTTCCTGAGTAGAACATAGTGGTTTCAATTCAAGGTAATTTAATTGATAAAAATGGACATGAAATTTGGTGCACCTAGCTCGATAGGTCGCAAGTAGTTCAATCAGAAAAAAATGAATAGGTGGACCAGGCTTGATAGATTGCTGGGTAGCCCAGTTGGTGGAGCAAGTATTACAAATGTCCAAAGTTCTGGTGTAACCACTGCATTCTGAATTTATCCCTTTCCTGTTACATATTTGGGGCTTGACTGACACAGGGCAATGGAAAATCAAAAGGTTGGTCCCAGGGTGGAGCATAGTGGTTTTAACTTTTTGGTATTTCAATAAGAAAAGATGAAGGGGCCAGGGGAAATATGGTAGACCAGGCTCAACAGATGACCAGGTAGCCATTAGAGCTAGGTACATATAATGAATTATTAAAATCATCATCATCATCATCATCATCATCATCATCATCATCATCATCATCATATGAAAGTAAACCCCCATTCAATCAGTGACATTCATTTCATTGTTAATTAAGGCGTTTGAATTATAATATCTGTATAATCCAAAAACACACCTGCAACTCACTACTTTCTTTGACACACATGCAAGATACATGTAAATACCCATGTCCATGATGTGTAATCATTACATATAACATACAGTCATGCATACAAGAGTTTAAAGAAATTTCATTTATTTTTGATACACACTATATTCCAATCCGATATGAATGAAATTGTCATATTCTATTATTTACATTTCAGCTTAGCAAGCATGTCGGGTCAAACATCAGCCAAAGTAAGTAGGCAAATGCAAACGATATATATAATATTTCATATTTTGTTATTGTGAAATAAGTGTATTGTGACAAAGCCAATTTTCTAGAGTTATTTACTTTTATAAATATGATGTTGCAACTTCTCAGTGTAGCAGTTCTATTGTCATCAATTACATCAACACTGAAATAGTTTAACAAACTTGTTTTAAACTTTTTGCAAGTTTTGCTAGAGTAACAGAGCTATTTTATTGCAACATAAATTTGCTTTACTAAGGTTTGAACAAATACATGAATAACTGACAGGAAATGTGAAACTTTCTAGTAGTCCATGAGTTTCTAAATCTTATCATATGATCCTAATATTCTATTGTGCCATGCTTTATAGAATGCAAGTGCTGTAAAATGTATACAGAGACCAGTTTAAATTCTGTTATTTGAAATACAGCATTTTTTAGATATTGACATTTATGATTGTAGGTGCCTAGAATTGATAGTCTCAATAGTGACCGATACTGGTGTGAAAGTGGGTTGGACCAGGATGGCTTCTGCAAAATGTTTATCAATAAGAACATTGGTAAGAGAAGTGAAGCAAATTGAATTGCGCATTTGTACCATTTTTAAAACTGCTAAAGTTCTCATCATGTTTTGCAAACATGAATATACATGTAAATGAGTACATTATGATTGATTGGGATAATAATCTGACAATTTCCTCTTGAAATGTCTAAAAAATGAGCACTATTAACAATCATTTACATGGATTAATCAATTTGAAGGAGTTATTTGTGTACATAAATTCAAAATCTGCTATTTAAAACCAGATTGATTAAATACTGGGTACACAACCAATTTAAAAAAAATGTCAAAAATAAGTCTTCTAGGACTTTTTTCAATTTAAAGATGATTTTTTGTCACAGTTCATTAAAAATTGTCACAAATTGTGGCAGTTGTGACTAACTACACAGTATGATCCCTGAAATATGGTATAGAAAAGAAACCTGACTGGTCTGCCTTGGGAACATTTAAATTCTCAACAAAATCTTTGACTTGAACAGCAACTTAACTCTCTCCAAAATTAAAGGTCAAGTGAGGGAAGCTCATTTGTGGATTTTACAAATTAACATACAAATATAATCATAATGGTTTACTTGCAAACAGCTACATGCATATCTCACATGCAAAATCAAATCATGTTTAAAAAAGTTATTAACAGTTATTCATAGTTTGCACGGGTCTTGAAAAACCCTTTAATTTTGATTGTTTTTATGCTGGACAGATAATACTGCTTTCAAAGAATAATTTTTATTAAAAACCAAAAAATATAGTGGAAAAAATGTTATAAAAAATCATGTTTTTTTAATGCAAATCCCAGATATTTAGAAATTCTGGTTTCATTTTCATTGTTTAGACTCCCTCTATCAACATCTGTGACAATGGGGAAATACCCCACTATAGAGCACATTAGTTACATAGATCAACCACACATTTACAGGTGAAATTTTTTTTACAGTAAAAGGGCCCCTTAAAGATGGAGAAATACATTTTTAACCTGATATGGCTTTCAGACCAAATATTTTCAAAGTGGGTCCATGAGTTCAAAGGGGATAAACATGCTGCTGACTGTTGTATGTGCAACAGTATAATCAATCTAAGTAAGATGGGTGAATATGCCCTAATTTCACTCCAAAAGTAGAAAACATTTCAAGTCTATGGGGCAGAGAGATGCAATTGTAGCTCTCATAGGATTAATTGAAATATTGTAATCGATACAACAGTGTTTTTTCTGTTTATTATTTTATGTCCATTTCATATCAATGAAATGAAGACCTTGAAAATCCTTACAGTAGACAGTAGTTTTGAAAACCCCTTGAAAAATCCTTGAAATTTTTTACCCAAAACTTGTATGAACTATGTTATTACACAAATATATTCAGACTGTTTGATTTATTTTGGTAGGATTTGGGATTTTTGCTACCAAGACATTTTATAAGGGTGACTTCCTGTTAGAATATGTCGGTGAACGAATAAGTTTGGAAGAAGGAGTTGAGAGAGAGAAAAAAAAGGAAAAACAACAGATGTTATATGTATTATTTTAGATATAGAGAGAAGACATGTTGGTAAGTATATAATAACAGATTTACATTTTAGATAGAAAGTAAAGAATAAAAATAATTATAAGAATAATTAAAAATGCATGTTACACTGACAAATTTGCATTTATAAAGCAGATCCAGATGCAAATTGGGAGTTTCTTTTCAATGCAATTCTTTTGAAGTTTGTGCTAAATTGAATTATATTTAAAAATGTAGATATTAAAAGATTGAAGAAATTTATTGTTTTTAGTTTAGTCATGACCAAGAAACAATAACAGACCTACATGTAGTGCCTGAAAATTGTTTCTATTCCTATGGTGTCGGTCGGATTCAAAACAAATTAAAAAATATTGAAGTAATGATCTTTTCACCAAAATTGAATATGTTCAGATGCTTCATACACAACTGTTTTATTTCGTTTTTGAAGATTTCAGTACTTTCTAGCACTGATTGTACATTATGTATATTCATCAAGGAAAGGCATTATCGTTTCTCTGGTTATTAGAAGATTGTCAAAGAAAAAATACCTTTTCTCTTTTGCACCAGTTTTCAATCTTTTTATCAAAATATGTAAACAATTGTAATTGAAAATTTAATTTTGTCTAGGGTAATGTTTTTTATTATTATAATTATTATAATAATTACAGTGTATTATTATTATTGTTATCTTCGTCAGTGTTGATGCCACTGACACAAATGACAGGTTGTGTCGCTACATAAATGATTCAGCAGCTTAAAGTCTCTAACAGCAATTATCCAAGACTCTGTATGCAACCAAAACTATTCTTAAGGTCAAGAAATACGTTATGATTATGGCGATGCCGACAAAAACTTGGAATGGAGGAATCTGGTAAGTTTATCTGTTTGACAGGTCATCTAAAAAAAACTCAGTGTCCCCTAAACTTTTTATAACTTGATAGTAGAATATATGGGGGGGGGATTAATGTTAGAATGATATAAAAATAAAATGAAGAATTATTGCTTAGATTGGAGATATACATCTTGCCAATTGTTCTGGTAATTTCAATGAGACTATCTAGTAACTTTTTCTCAGAGTAACTAGGCAAAACAGTGCTTCATGAACTTCATCTTTTGCTTTTTTAAAATTTTGACAAGAAAATTTACACATAAAATAAACCCCAAGGAATGTGTGTGCTAAATTTTAATTTTGGAACTATACATAGCATTGTCAAGCAATTTCTCATTAAAAAAAACTGAACAATAAATTTAAATTTTGAAATTACACATTTGCAGAACAAATCTTGCTATAGAATTCCAGTGGAATCTGATTCGGGTATGGTTTTTGTTATTGGTTAATAGCAATGTAAATGTACGGTTTTCACATGAATAGTTGTTATTCTTTTATACTTTTGCACTAGCAAGCAGTGCTTGATGTTTCTTGCAGTTCAATCAAAACATTACGTATACAAATTATGTATATGTTTCTTGCAGTTCAATCAAAACATTACATATACATATTATGTATAGTCAAAGTTGCATCTTTATTGTTGAAGTTTGAATTAAATAGAATAAAGTAATATTTAGTGTTGGCGAACAATAGATAAGTAAATTGAGTGAAAACTAGCTTCTACATTGTTCTATGTTGGTGAATATGTTTATTGCAGTTTATTTTGTTATTTAAAAAAATTGTTAAAATTTGCCCAGGAGCCAAATTTGGTGGTGAGACTTGCATATGTTCATTTTGTTGTTTTTGATAGTTACCTTAATCTTAAGCATGCTGTTTTAGTTTATGTTATGTCTTTCATTAATTGTAGGTTCTTTTCTTAATTTAGCAGATAAAGCCAAATGTATTGTATACTAAGGTGATAATTGTCACTAAACAATTCTTTATTAGTATGTGGACATCATTTACATGTATTTTGATGAATTGAAAATTAAGAATTCTTTCAGTCTCATATTGGCACTTAATATTTAGTCTACCATTTATTTTTCAAACATGGTTTCAGAAATCTTTTTGATTGTACAATATGTTGAATAGTCCTTGTACAGATCCTAGTTTGAAAAAATCTGTCATTTCACACCGCACCCTAATTAATCTTCACAATTAAACTAAATATCCACCACTCTGATCCATTATTTCTGATGATGATTGTGGCCCATGTTCAGTATACATGACAGACTATATCAATTTTGAGAGATGGCTAAGATAAATTTTCTTGTAGACCCCTTTCAACATGTGCCCCCTTCTCAAATTTTTATTTTGGTCTAAAACTGTGTGTTATAAGTGAGGAAATATGGTACAGTTGTACTTGAAATCTTATTGGCTATGGTATTAAGGTTTTAGTCATTCCTTATAACTGTTTGTAATTTTTATATATTTTTGCAGATTCAGATCCATTTGAACTAAATCAGCCAATAGTAGCAGTGGGTGCTACACAAAGTAATCCAAATTCATCCAATGATAAATGTGGTGATGCATCATCAAAGAGCGAATGTGATGATTCATCATCAGACAGCGAATATGTTGTTTCATCACCAGACAGCAAATATGATGATTCATCATCAGAGAGCAAAGATGAAATGGAGAAGGGTAAGATAATAATGATAAGCTTCAAAATGCCAACTGCTAATGATGCAACTTATTTATTTTTTATTTTCATTTGCTGTTAAGGAAATGTACTCACTGATTATGGATTCCTATCATGTTCAGAATTTTGAGTTCAAATTCAGTAAACCCCAAGCAGTAGTCACACATATATATAAATAACAACTTATTGTGGTTTGGTTTCAGGTTTTTTATGAACATTTTCTGCTTACTCAGAGAGAGGATCAGAGTGATGATGCTTGTGATGATATTCAAGATTGTTCAAATAATATATCAACTAAAACAATTGATGATGATAGTTCTTTTGAGAAGGGTAAGAGTGTAGAAAGATCTAGAAATGGTGTCCAATGTATATCAGTAAATGCACATAGTCATAATGCGTAATCCATGTGCACACATATGCAACTACAAACTTTCTTTGAGACACATGCAACTCAGTACAATAAGTAAATACACATTCGTGAGGCATTTTCTATACACACACATGCAACACACTACTATCTGTGAGATACAGAAGAAAGAGCATGATGAATAATCCATGCACACACATGCAACTCACTACTTTCTGGGACACACATGCAAATCAGTACTTTCTATGACACACATGCAACCCAGTGCATATGTAAATACACATAGCCATGATGCATTATTCATTAGTGATGATGATGTGGACAAATATGTATTGCAATATCACAAATGACATTTCTCATGATTTTTGTACATGCATATATATCTTCAGAAAAATAATATTCTTGTTTTTGGTTTCTTTGTTCTAAATGCAACATAACAATGAAATAAACCTCACTAAAGATTTTTACAAATATAAAGTGAAAAAGTTACTGTCATTGTAATTGTAACTGTTATTGGGATTTAGTTTCAGATTTTTTATGACATTACTTCCAGATCTTATTCAGAGAGAGGACAGACGTGATGATGATGGTGATGAATATTGTCCAACTGAATTATCAACCGAATCATCAAGGGATGTTGATAGTTCTTCTCAGAAAGGTAGGAGTTTAAAAGATCTAGAAAGATTTTCAAATATATATGTATGTATGAAGATTTCCTCATTTGCTTAAATTTTTTATACATCTGTTGTACATGTTGGCATCGACAATCGACATTTAAAGCTTAAAGGATCAGAGACTTACTTACTATAAGGCGAGACTTACATGTGGGTGTTACTTTTCTGGTGACAATGTGTCAAATTGTGAAAGTTTATGTGAAAGTCAAAGTACTGTATATTTGCCAAAGTAAGCTAGACACCTATATCTGCGTAATTCTTGTTTAAAAAAGATGTTGACTCTTGCTCTTTGTCAAATTATACAATATTGTGAAATTAAGCATTTATAATCAATTATAAACTTAAGGTTGCATATTTTATTACCAAAAACATGTACATGTTCCTACTTTTACTTCCAGATCTCATTCAGAAAAAGGATAGGTATGATGATTATGATGAACACTATTCAACTCACTCATCAACAAATAATGGTAGTTCTGTTGAGAAAGGTAAGGTTCATTTTTAATTCTTAAATGTGTGTATTTATGGATCACGGGTTGTTATAAAAGTGGGATGGCTTAGGGCCTCATATAGTACTAAACAACACTGCTGGATATTTAATACTATGCTGTTCAAAGTCGGGGCTTATATAAATATTGGTGTTTGTATTTTCTTTGTTTTTGAATATTGTCTTGTATTGTTTTGTTTTCTTGGTTGCATTGGATGCTGCAAAGTACACATTTTTCAGATGCAATTTCCTGCTATTTTTAACCATAAATTGGTCAAAACTTTTGACTTTTCATTTAGGGAACTTTTCAACATCTTAATTATTTTAGTCAAATATCATTGCTGTCATAGACTGATTTAATGGCATTCATTGCTTTAATTAGTAGATTAAAACTCTTTTACAGTACTGAAGCGATTGTTGGTAATTTGATGTAGTTTTATGCTAAGAAAGCATTTATGTTTTGTTATGTGTTTGTTGTAATTTTTGCCTCGCATATTGCACTATCAGAAAATGTTCCTATTGTCAAAGTATGGTGACTATCATCATAATAATTGTATCAGATTATATTAACTCAGTTTTCTTTAAAATTTGATCAAAAACATTGACCTGCTTTTCATGTTCTGTTGATTTTTCTTAATATTTTCAAAAATATTTGACTTGTATCTGAAAAAGTTTGCATTACATTGACAGAATTTAAAAAACATCTTTGCACATCACATACAAGAGTTGAAATCAGAGGGAAAGAGGCAGAAAGGTCCCAGTACTTCTCACTGACAAGATGAAACAACAATTTAAAGTATTGATTGATAATAGGAACAAAGCAAATGTCAAACAGCCATACTTATTTGCAAGCTAGGAGAATTCACCAAACCATACAGAGGTTCTGATTGTCTTCGAAAGTTATCAAGGGAGGCAGGGGTGGAACATCCTTCATCGATAACATCCACAAAATTGAGGAAACAGTTGGCAACATTAGCACAGGTTCTTAATTTGAGTGAAAATTCTCAAGATATTTTAGCTACATTTCAAGGCCACGACATCAGGGTCCACAGAGAATTTTACTGCCTGTCTGAAAATGCATCACAAGCAGCCAAGGTTACAAAGATTTTGCACAGCATTAACAATGGTACCATTGCAAAATATAAAGGCAAAGATTTTGATGAAATTGAATTTGTTCCAGAGAAAGGTATGTTAAACTAAAAATTTGCAAGTGTACATATGATCATACATGTATTTATTATATACTGTCCTTGTAATACAATTCATGAAAACGTTTATATTCCAAAACTGGCATAATTATCAGTTGTGACTTGCACTTGAATTATGTATTTTAAAAAAAATCCTCCCAGTTATGTGTATGTATATTGCCTATAGGCCTAGATATTGCACATTACAATTTATATACAAAGCTTTATAAAATAGCTGGTGACAAGTATTGCATAGAAGCCCCATGGGTCTTGTTCGCATATTGTTATGTTGCACATTCACAAGATCAAATATATAAATGCTATTATTTCATAGTTTTATAGGAAATTTGCTTGGTATGTTTATTGGATATGATAAGAAACTAAGAATAATTTATACCCATTACTTGTTCTTACTAGAAATATTGAATCTAAACATCATAAAAGATAATGCATTGTTTAGTGTTTTACATAACAATAACAGCAAAACCAAATAAGTGTTAAAAAAGGTCAGTTTAAAAAAAAAAACAACATTTTAATTTATTCTTTTATTGCAGAAATACTTGAAAGTGAAAGTGAATCTGAAACAGATGATTTAACAGTCATTGAAAAAGATGTTGCAGATGTAATTGACTTTAGTGAAAGTGATGAAAATGAAGCACTTGCAGGTAGATAAACACTCTTTATTTTATGGTTATACACCCATTTATTGTAATAACGGAGTTAGGGGATATACTGGAATGTCTGTCTGTCCGTCCATAGATACAATTTGTCCTGAAGTTTAATTCAGTTACATATGATCCAATTTTGCTGAAACTATGCACAGATGTTAGGCATCATAAGATACCGTGCACCTGCAATTAGCGGTTTGATCCGGTGAATTTTGTAGATTAAATGCCATTTCCAGACTTAGAAGGTTTCAAACCTTCATTTTGGCCATATACATGTATATAATTTATCCGAAGATTTATTCAATTTTGTATGATCCAATTTTTCAGAAACTATGCATAAATGACAAGCATCATAAGAATCCATTGATCAAAATTCTCTACCAACAATTGAGATCAGGGGATATTAGTCTCCTTCAGAGACAGTTCTTGTTTTATTTTAAGAGCATTCTACATATCCAAAATTCTGTCATATACATGAATATTTACCTATTCAGCATCAATTGTGAAAGTCTGAGATGAATTGGAAATTTAAATGCATTTCTTTGGCATACACCTGAGAGAAGATGTAAGCTGTATATAAAATATAAATTTCAAATGAAATAAAAAAATGTACCCTATACTCCACTTAAATGTATGAAAGTAATGGATTGTCCATATACTCATACAGAAAAGTAACATTTTATCTCCTGGTGCACATTTTGCTGTGCAAGATATGAAAGGCCATAGGTTCTAATTTATGAATTTCACTGCTTGCATAGTTTTCAGACATCCATCCAGGGACATTTGTATTCCAAAGATTAAAGTAATATTTTGATATTCGATGATCTTATCCATATATTTTGTTAATTTAGTTAAATTTCATAAAAACAAAATAGGTTACAAGTTTTGTGGGAAACTTAAATTACTTTTACATGTGTCTTATTTCACTGTTTTTTAAAGATAATTAATGACATGGGATTTTCATTAAGTTGTACTTTGAAGACAGTTGTTTACCAGTAATGATTTTCCAAATTAAAGTCTATACAATGTACATTGCTTATTGTTTTTATATATTTTGGTGTCTCCAACTGATCATATATTGTGGTACTTAGTGTCTTTGGTAAGCATGTTTCAGAGCATAAAATTTAGTAATATTCTTGTTAAACCTTACTCACCGGTATATGATGTTTAACAATTACCATATCAATTTGAAGTGCATTAGTAATCTCAGATTTTGCTTTAATACATTCACTTTGTTGATACCATGAACAAGTATGCAGTTGTTGCATAATTATTTCCATTGGCAAATTCAAGTGATTTATTCATATAAATGCAGAAAGTTATTTTGTGTCATTTCATAAAATTTTGAGATGTAAATCGTGCATCTACATTGCATACACAAGGAAAGAATGAAAATTGTCATTAATTGAGAATTATAATTTCACCAAATAGTTTGGAAAGAAAATTTTCACGGTTTTTTCTCATTTCTTACCACCTGGTAATATACTTGCCTGTTCGGAAGGGACGACAGATTCTATTAACAGGAACTTGTGTTGTAGTGACTAGTTATTATGATAAAAACTTTTGTCACTTAGGTAGATAGAAAAGTTTTAGTCTAATATAAATACTATCCCTATGTTTTCAGAAACCCCTAAAAACTTGTCAAAAAAGAAACTACATGTAGCTGTGAAAAAGAACTTTGCTAAAGGTATGTATACCTCATATATAAACTTTAAAGCTTAATTATAGTGTTATGTTTGGTAAAATAGCACAGTAGTCACGTGATTGAGAATATTAGGGATTAATTAATCAAGAAGTCAATGTTGAGGTTGGAGAGGGGTATTTGGCTTTCCAGAGACGGTTCTAGCTCCTATTTGCTTAAGGCAACAATAAAAAAATAGTGGCCATCCCTGGACCATTTCTGACTGAATATTGGTGATAAACTCTTTGCAATAATGATCAATCATCAATTAACTTAAATATGTTTTACACAACAAGGGCCAGTTCAATAAGATGTATTTTATATGATTTGTTTGGTTCAATTTACTCATCATCTGTTATGTTTCAGCTGTACAGACAAGGCATACATGGAGTAAAAATGAAAAGATTGCTTTGGAGTGCCAGTTTCAAAAGAACATCAATTTGGAGAAGGTTCCTTGTAAATTAGAAATGCCATCAAAAACCAATCATGTTTGGCAAGATTTACATAGAAGCACATAAAGTATGCGGTTAAAAATCTGATAACCTCAAGACGAAGGTCATTAAAGAAGTGCTAGTTTAGCAATTATTAATCATTAAATTACCATCAGTGATAAGAAAACTTTGGAGTACCAATTCATAAAACAACATCAATTTGGAGGTACTTTGCCTGTTGGATTGTTTGCTATCAAAAGAAAATTGTGTCTAGCCATATTTACATGAAAGAACATTAAATATAAAGACACTGTAAATATTTGATAATTTACAAATGATATCATTAAGGAAGAATTGTTTAGCCTTTATTCTACTGTCTTCCAAGATTTTATTTTGGCAAAATTCTCATCAACTTCACACTATAAGATTTAATGTACATGTAGACTATATTTGACAGTTGCAGAATCCCTACTTTAAAACTGTGTTGCCCGACAATACTTAGCTTAGCTCCTTCAAAGGTGTAATCCTATATTATTAAAAGTGAAGAATGTTATTGATTTTAGCTTGCCTGTAATAAGTAAAAGAGGGCTTGTGTTATACCTTGGTGTAAGCGTCTGCATCAAATGTTAAAAAGTGTTTGGTTCAAATTTTGTGTTAAAGTTTCTGGTTGAAGTTTTTCCATGCTTACTGACTAGATGTGCAGTTGGCTTTATGCTGTCCTTATGAAAGCCTTTGTTTTATACTCTAGCAATTGAAGCAAAAACATATTGGATTGCAAGGAGTGAAAATCAGATTAAAATTTTTGTTCTTGTGTACATGTGATAAAATTTTCTAAAAAAGACATTTGCGTGAGCATTTGTATAAACAATTATACTTTTTTTTTTGTTGGGTATCATTCTACAAGCCATGTTATTGAATGAATTTATATGAAAAATAATTTCTTGTTGTACATATATATTGTTCCAGTTGGTTGCATAATTCAAAACTGAACAAAACAGTAATTATGATTTCACTTAAAAATCGGATTTTAAACAGTTGATGATGAATTGGTCAATTAATTCAAATTGTTAAAGCTGACATATTAATGGATGAAATTCAAAATTATATTATTTTGTTTTTTGTGTAAACTAGCAGAAGAAAAACAGCATTTTGTAAAGATGAAGATACCTTAAAATATCTGGTTAATTATAGTTAATGTACACATCAAAAGTTCATGTACAAACATTATACACTAATCTGTTCATAATATAAACTGTATGTCTCAAGATGGGAATTTGCAGTTATTTTCAGTATTCTTCTGTGATGCAATATTTTCAGATTCATCAAAGTAGCAAATGTGCCAATTTAGTCATTTGCTTTGTAACTTAGGACTCTTTTTGTAAATACATGTATAAATCAAAACTTATTATTTAACAACAAGCTTGCTGTCTTGATTGTGTGTAATTGCTCTGTAAATTTATCTGCATAACTCTTGTTATTAAGTGTATACAGTAATATGTATTATCTGGGTATCAATTTTCTTAAAGTCCATTTTTGACAAATATTTGCTGATTATAGACTGAGTGTTTGACATTTTTATGATAAAGAGAAAAAGAATAACTAAAATGAAATAATATAACAAAGCAATTCATACACATTTAATCATGAAGTAATACATACTGAGAAAACAATAACCATATCATGCTTAAGAAGTAACTAAACTGTTTGTAAGATGGATTTTTATTGTATGTTTTTAAAGGGGCCTAATGAAATAATTTTGAGGTTCATAATCTAAATTTGTTTAGCCAATCTTAGCGAGTTGGAACAAAGTTGAACTCTGCTATAAATTCAGTTATTGGAGCAGATGTGCGTTTAGGAGTTGCAGACTAAATTTGAGTTTTGTTCACTTAGAAGGTTTCTTCAAGAAGAAAAAATTTTTTTTTCAGACTTTTTTCTATATGCCTCCAGATATTGAACTGATAAAAATTTGGCATGTGAATTCTAATTGCAACTCAGTTTGTACACCCTGGTGTCTATCATTTTTTTCTTAATTAAGTTTTCATACAGTACTTTTGTAGTGTCATTTATATTAAAATATGATGTATTTAGATTATTTTACAGTAACATATACATGCATACTATGAAATTGAGTGAAAACGTAAAAATTACCAGTGTTTAAACAAAATTTTGAATAGACATTTTCTCACTGAAAAACCTAAATAAATAATTTTTTTTTTTTTTTTTTTTTTTTTTTTTTTTTTTTTTTTTTGGTTAGTTTCTACACGTTTTTTAATCAAGCTAAGGTTGATTTGTTCTATTTAAAGTTAAAAGTTTGTTAAATTTGATGTTGTAATTTTGTTAAATTTGATGTTGTAATTTTGAAAAATTTGGTGTTGTAATTTTGTTAAATTTGATGTTGTAATTTTGTTAAATTTAAAGTTGACATAGATTCATTTTCTGTCAAGAAATACTGATAAAATCTGTTAAAATATATGTAATTACTTGTCTTGTAATGAAATTAATGCTAATACATACATGTATGACCAAAAAGCCTTATTACATGTAAATAAACTATAATATTTACTGTTTAGAATAAGAATGTGAGTTATCATGGGTAGTATTTTGCCCATACTATTGATGATAAGTCCTGATTCCTATGATAGTTTTGTTCAACCTGGTGAATGAAGGTAATTACAACATATTGTACAACTAAGTATTTCTTGAACAGGAAAACATTTGAAATTATACTTTCTATTGTATATATAAAAAAGCCTTCTCTGCAAAACATTTAATTTAATATTATTCTTGTTTTAGTAAAGTTGGATGTTTAATTTGTGGTTGATATTCTGTAAAAAAAAAAAAAAAATTATCAAGAAATTCATGAGCAAAAAATCTGTTGTGACATTTCATATTATGTTTTTCAATTTAATATCTGTTAATGCATCAAAACAAATACAGAATTCTGTACAACATCAAACAAATACAGAATTCTGTAAAATATTTAATTTCCATTCGTATTTTGGTAATGAATGCTTCAAAATCAACAGCTTTTGACATGTTGTGTGAAAGTTTTATTCCTGTTATTTCTGATTGGGACCATATAATAAAGTAATTGTTTTGAATGGATTGAAGAATCTCTTGTATATGTATTATAAAAGGAAATAAATAATGGTTTATTGATATAAAAATTTCTGTTTTTAAATAAGAATGGAGTGTAGACATTTTCTTTAAAACACATTTTGTTTTATCACATTGAGTTGGTAATTTTGTCTTGCCTTGCCACCATAACTTTTCTGGTGTTGTTGATGGCAGCATCATTGTGTAATTGTATGTGTGGAAGTTCTTTTAAAACTTAAGTTGAGTCTTATGGTGGCAAGGCACTATAATTATACAGAACTTTAGTTGAAGTGATTCCTATAAAAATGTACTCTGCACTTGTAGTGGTTTTCTCAGTGTTTTATTTTTTATAGTCAGTAGCAGTAACTAGCATACTTTTGGTTGGTTGGTTGTTTGTTGTTTTATTTCGTATCAGCAAATTTTGCAGCTTTTTTGCAACTTCATTGATAATCTAAGGACTTATTTAAACACAAGTTCAAAGCCTTTAAGGCAAAGGCCATGTGAGCTTATAGCATGGAAAAGTGTGCGTGTGTCCATCCTTCAGTAAACTTTAATCTTCTCCTCTGAAATTACTAGGCCAATTGAAGCCAAATTTGCTATGAAAGTTCCTTAACAGAGTTAACTATAATTTGTTCAAATCATGGTGATTGGATATCCAAGATGGCGGCTGTTACTAAAAATAAACAAAACCTAAAAAAATTTCTCTTGAACTGCTCATTGGAGGCAAAAACAGATGTGATATTTGGATTCTACGTACTCTTAACCCTATTGTTTGTTCGTTTCATTAAGATTGGTTGAAAAATTGTCAAATAGCTTAAAATTGTAGTTATTTGACTATTTGATCAGATAATGACATGGGGTTTTCAGTTTTGCCATATGCTTATAATAACCTTCAAAATGAGGTCAAGGTCAATTGTGAAGGTCATGACGTAATTTTTTAACTTTCTGGTTTTATTCATTATCTTGAAAAGTATTAACTTTTTGTACAGGCATGTGTATTAGAATTTTGTTGGTATTGATGTAACTTTCATTTGATATATAAATTAAGGTCATGGCCTCAAAGGTCAAGGTCACAGATGCGAAAAAATACTGAAATGGTAAATTATCTTAAAAACTTTGAATTTTTTGTATAGGCATGTAAATTGGAGTGTTGTAGGAATTGATGTAACGATCATTTTGATGTATAGTAAAAATCATTGGGCCAAAGGTCAAGGTCACAGATGTAAAGCAATTCTGAAATGGTAAATTATCTTGAAAACTATGAATTATTTGTATAAGCATGTGTATCAGAACGTTATAGGTATGGATGCAACGATTATTTTGATATATAGTAAGAGGTCATGGGTCCAAAGGTCAAGATCACATTTATGTAATGAGATATTGATGAAGCCAATAATTAATATAACAACTGTCAATGGTTTAGTTATGAACATCCGGTCCAAAGGCAAGAATATGTAATTGAAACACTTGCACAGCATTTATTTGAAATACATTTTAATGTATACCCAATTGGTACAGTTCAAGATAATTTCTTTTTTAAGTTTAATGCTATATAAGCATGAGTTTGTTTGTAGTGGTTTTCATGTGTGTAACTTGGTTACGTCATGTGTAGTGACTAGAATGTGTGTAATCAGTGTAGTGGATATGTAGCGGGTTCATTGTCAAAAGTCTTAACTCTAAATATTCATTATTTCTGAATTTCCAACCGATAAATGCAAAGTTTGCTTAACTTTAACCTAAAAATAACAATAAAATATTCTTTGGGTATCTATAACCTGGTGTAGTTGGTTTCAGGTGTAAATCACGTGTAGTTGTTTTCAGGCAAATACGCGTATGTGTGTGTGTGAGAGAGAGAGAGAGAGAGAGAGAGAGAGAGAGAGGGTATATGCTTTATGATGAAAATTAACATATTGTAACTGCGTAAATAAGGGTAATTGATAAAAAGAAATAAAATATTAAAATATATTTGGACATAATGTCAATTTTAAATAAAATAAATATAAATGTAAAAATCAGGTATATGATACCTTAACAATTATATAAACAATTTTCAATATATTATTCCTCATTCTTTATCTAGTGTCTGATGTCAAATTATACTTTAAGATATAACCAGTGAATGTCGCTGATATCATTTAGGAATTAAAAGGAGGTAAAATTTTTTTACTTAATGAATTACTAACAAAGAAATATCAAGTTAGTAAAAATAAATAAATAAATAAATAAATAAATAAATAAATAAATAAATAAATAAATAAATAAATAAATAAATAAATAAATTATTTTATTGGTTTAATGAATAAATAAATTATTGGTATAATGAATGAATAAATAAATAGATAAATAAATAAATAAATAAACAATAAATAGTTTTTGGTTTAATGGATAAATAAATAAATAAATAATTGATTAATGAATGAATGAATAAATAAATAAATAAAAATAATTTTATTGGTTTAATGAATAAATAAGTAAATAAATAAATAAATTATTGGTTTAATGGATGAATAAATAAATAAAAAATAAACAAAAAATATTTTTTGGTTTAATTGATTAATAAATAAATAAATAAATAAATAAAATTGAAATCTAATTTAAAATAACTGTATAACTAATAATATGATTTTAGAACATTTTCTTTTTTTCTTATTGTCTTCAATAATATGTCTCACATGGCATAAATAATAATAATCATAATCATAATCATAATTATACTACTACTACTGCTAATATTTTTTTTACATTTAATAGTACTTATTGTAATGTAATTCTTGTGTCATTCAGTTTTATTTTTTGTTATTTGCATTAAAATTATAACATATCATCCATATTTCAATATTCTGATACTGAATATTTAAATATTTTTTAATTGATGGTTCCGAGTTGATGTCACAGGTTAAATCGGTGACTTAAAAAACATTAGATACGGCGATACTAACTCCTTAGATACCATACATCGAAATATTAAAAACTGGTTAAAATGTAGGTTTTATATGGTTTTATGACACAGGGTTTTCGCCAAAGTTTTTATGACTTTCATAAATTATAATATACTGGAAAAACTTATAAAAAAGAAAATAAATGAAAATAAATAGAATATAAAATATCACACGGGTATTTTTGTAAAATATATATCAATATTAATCACACTTGTATAACTGGCTATCATGCGGATTTTAGAAAATAAATAAATAAATAAATAAATAATTGATTGTAATTAAACTCTCATGCTTTTTTCGGTTGCATGGCTTTTTCATTCCGTCGAAACAACATTTTCTTGTTTTTCTATAACTTGACAGTGTTTTTTAATAATAGTTTCATAAAACGATTTTAAAAACAAAATGAAATTTCAGAATTGAAAAGAATTCGTCTCGATTAGAACTTTTTAATAAGTGAAATCTTTGCAACAACTGGTCAAAAAATTATTTCTTATGAGACATTTTTATCTGTTTGACATTTTCTTTACATTGAATTTACAAAATAATCTAACATAAGACAAGTTAAAAAATTATCAATAATCTAAGTCGGCGAACATCCTGTTTAATAGGCATATTCCATCACCTGTTATCATCAGGATCTAACCTTGCAATTTGCTAAATTGATTGACAGGTATCAATACAGTGATAAACTAATCAATGTTATTTGTAATTTTATAATTTATTTTTGGATGTTGACAAAATATGTTGGAAGAACTGGTGTACAATATAACAATATTACATTAACACCAGATTGATTTGAAATGATTAATTGAGAACCGACTTGATGACGGAATAAAATTATTTTTGCTTAAATTTAAATTGATTTAAATCTAGGGGATTTTCTTATTTAACAATATTGTTATTAAATAATTTAAATTCTTTATTAAACTTAAATTCCCTTACATATCTAGTGCCATTTATTTTGAAAAAAGTTGAACAAATTGTACACTGACAGACAGACATGTCTTTTGTTATATGAATATTTTTTTTTCAATCATTTTAGTCAAATAATTAAATTTTATTTAGATATGACTTCAATGTTAATTAAAACTAAAAAAATATACTACATTCAATAAATGATAGTACATTCGTACTATTTACTTTACTGTACTTTGCTATTAAGCAGGTTGTATTCAATGTATCTAAAGACGCTAACAACTCCTTTACTTGGAATGTCCGGATATCCGGAATGATCAGTATTTAGCTATATAGATGTCTGTAATAAAAGAGATTTTAAAAAAATAAACACGTAGGGAAGTGGCAACATACTCAAATATATTGACATAGGACAGGGTACACTTCAAAGGCTCATAACGATTACTTAAAGATAGCAAAAAGGTGAATTTTCATTGACGTATAAATGCAATTATTTTTCTAGAAACACTATAAAACGTGTAAATTACGAAGTATATACAAAACATAATTTTTCAAAACTTTTTTTTATTACTTAAAGATGGCGTATAGATAGCGTATGGTTAGAAAGTTTGAACTTAAGAAATGCATAAAGATGAAAATGCACTGAAAAAAGTTATCAATATATATCAAATATGCATTTTATAGAAACTACACAATTTCGTCCTTTTTTGATAATAGTAACAATATAAGTTTTTTTCGATCATAAAGATTACCTTTTTTTAAACTCCTCCTGTCTATTAAGTCCATTTTAAAACTGCATTATTTTTAAAGAAAGTCATATACCTATCTATAAGCCATCTATAAGCATGGCTAATAGGTGGCTGATATTTTGAATGCCAATAAGCTATGATTATAGGTGGCTTATAGGTGACTTATAGACTGAAGTTCTATAAGCTCCCTTTAATCAACCTATAAGCTCCTATAAGCCAATCTATAAGCTCCTATAAGCATGCCTTATAGGTGGTTTAAAGATGACATTCCGTCCTGTGTGTGTTGTAACGAATTATTTGCCTGGTAACGAATTACATTCGTAAGCATTATTTTGAGTGAGAAAGAATTATTATTACGTTGATGCAAAAAACTAATGTGTGTAAACACAAAAACTAATGCCAGTGAATAAATTAACATTTTATTTGAACGAAATAATATTGCATGGTAAAGAAATATATCTACGTGTTTCGTGGATACTAATTAACATTACTTTATGACGCGGTACTAAATGTCCCGAACGCAAAACTATTGTGCGCGAACGCAAAACTACTGTATGCAATCTCAAACATATATTAACTACTGTAAAAGTCAGCTTTTGTGTGAAAAAAAAACTCAATAAACTTGATCTTATTCAATGTTACAAATACTTTGACAATAAACAATATTATATTTTGTAGTTCGTCATAATAGAGGTTACTTATGCATTTCATTGTTTTGGCGTAAAAGTCTAAACATATTTGTTTAGTCGGTTGATCTTATTTATAAAAATGTATATGAGTTGTTTTAATCACGTGGTCTTGTGAAGGTGAAAAAGGAACTTCAAACAACGATCAGACAGTGGCTAGTTCATATGTACAGTTAACGGTCAACAGAAACCTAAACAGAAAAACGTGTACATGTACTGTACGTCATCCTGATTATAACTTAGCTTACACAAGACCTTATCTGTTACATTCACTATATATTGTAAGTTTTTTTTAATACTATTTTATGTAATTGATGAAGGTTTCACAGTTTCAATATGGGAAAACAATTTTATAAGCTCTATTAAAATTTGCATTAAAACTGCTGCCCCAACCACACTTTAGCGTCCATTTTAAATTTAAAATGCAATATATGTGAAAAAAGTTTCGAAGCTTTCCCTTCTAAACGTATGAAAAAACAAATTATGTTAGCGCTGAAAAATTGTTAGGATGATGTTAGTCCACAAGACCGTGCTTGCTCTTGCAAATGTGAGACTATCTGTCCTTTATTCCCCATAGCGTTGCCAGAGTTAAATGAGTAACGACTTAATTATTAACTCAAAATTCAGGCTACTTTTAAACGCTTTGTCAATCAATTTTACAAGATTTATTTTATATTTACTCACGGCTTTTAAAGTAAGGTTTTGTAATGTGTGGCTTATTTGATATATGTCTTTACTCCAACATCTGAACAAACTAATATATACAAAGTTTGTTTGTCTTTACGTAAGTTTGTTTAAAAGCCAGCTTTTAAAAAAAATACTTTGCTTTAATGTCTGTCTTTGTTTTGATATTTCAAAATTTTGATACTGAGCAAATATCAAAGTAAAGGATCATGATTATAACCATATTTCATTTCATTTTGGCATTGTTTAATTTCGTTTTTTAAATGCAGTTTTAAGAAATTTCTTGTACATTTAATTCTTTGTGTTGCGTTTGGTATCAAAGTTACCGTAAATCTCGATGTTGTTACTTAATTATGAATTATGTTAAAGGATTCAGTTTTACTGTGTTTTTTATTCTCCATTCTTTACACAAGTGTTGTATACAGATTTTACGTCTTTTATTTCCATTTCTGATTCACTACTTATGTTTTGCGGCAGAATTCAAAAAGAAAGTCTCAATAAATTTTTAAATTTAATTTTTTTAATATATATCACCACGCAAATAGTCCTGTTTTAAGTACACCAATCCGATCACAACGGGAATATAACTGGATACGAGAACTATGCACTGTCTCGCATTATCGATAAATGATTAAATTGATAGATTAGGAACCATTTCTAGCCCAGGATGTAAGAATGTTAATTAACATATGTTCCAAAAACCTATACGTAACAAAACAAGTCATAGACATCGAAGTTACAACAAACCTAATATCCATGATGTTAGTTTTTCTAATCGTTTACCATTTCTTCAGAAACCTCTCGGATTACACCATATCCAAACCCAACTGTACTCTTAACGACCTTCCCGTCTTAGACAGTTACGAGAAGAATGTATTAACAAAACTACAGATTTTAATACAACATAGTTAAAAGTTATGAATATTACATTTGAAAAGTTTTTTAAACCTGCTCAGGAACACAATATACAGAACGACACCAATCGCCTATTTCTTAAATAACATTATGCAAACAAGGGCATAGATGCTTTTAATATTTCTAATACATGTATTTATTTAAAACTAAAGTATGTTCCCTCATGCAAAGCATTCCTAAGCTGGATTTGGATTCATATAATTTTGGAACTTTAGATTCAGTAATTTTCAACTTTTTGGCGTTTGTTTTTTCTCTATCAAACTTTTCGGCCCTTTCTGTCACTGATGAGGAATGATTTTCCGAAATGCGCATATCTTGCACATCAAAATTGAGCAGGTATTTGTTATATATTCACTACCCCTGAGCTGGTTCCGCTGCTGGTGGAGTAAAACTCCCCGAGGATATCCAGAACTTAGTAGGCAGTACTTTGTGCTGTCAGAAGATAAACCATTTAGCAAAATTTTCAGCCATCTTAACTTTTGAAATTTATTAAAAACTAAGGTCTGTTCCTTCATGCAAATCATTTCTTATTGGATTAGGATTCATATAATTTTTGATTCATTACTTTTCAACTGTTTGGCGTATGTTTCTTTATCTATCATACATTTTGACCCGTAGTGCCATCTTTAGTTTCCTACTCTTACAGTCAATAAAATGCATGCAAAATTTGCAAATACAAACAAACTTTGCCGTGCTTAAGCTTTCATAACCTTACTCAACCTACCTGCTCTTACTCAGCATCCCCATACACTTTTAAACCAGCTGGGCATAAAATAATTAAAATAATTGAGAAAACTAAATTAAAGTGGCTTATTTCAAAGGTCTTAAATACAGGAAGGCTCAACCTTTTAAATGGGTACAGAATTTTTAAATTGTTATGGATTCTGTTGAAAAAAGTATTCTAGACGTTGGGCTAAATTAGAAGACGTGGAGCTTTATCCGACATGATTAGGGCTATTAGAAATTCGTAAAGTCGAGCATCACCAAACTTAAAGAGTATTAAACCTTCTTTAGTGCTCCGGGACCCTGAGCTCTCTGCATACATACATAACAAGTATGTTGTCCAAGTTAATACCAACAATTATTTTCGTTTGTAAGAAATTCTACGTTGAATTTGATATTAAGGGGCTTCGCTTTGATAATATATCGGAGAATCCTACTTATACCAACACTAATTTTACCAAAGATGAATTTTTTTCCAATCATAAGAGAGCCCTTCAGTCTTTAGGTATCAATTTAAAACAGGAAGAACTTGACCTTTCTTACTTGTAATGGATTCTAAAACTTCACAAAATCCATACAAGGAAAGTTATATAGCAGGTTCCTCTAAATGCACTACTAAATGATTATCAGTAATTCTAACACAAACTCATTTATACTACAAAGAATAAAGTGCCTGTCTAAAATGCTAACTTAAAATGCTTAATTGTGTTTGATTGTTGCAAATCTTAATAGGCTGAACATATATATATATAATAAATAAATAAATAATAAAATATTTAAAGAAGGTATGATATAGTCAAATGGGTATGTAATTTTAATTTTAATAGCAAATTTATCCATCATCGTTAAATACTTGCATTGCCTCTTTCAGACCCACCGTCAACCCCTACGCTACAAACATCAGGTACCAGTTTCCCATGGGTAGAAAACACACAGGGAGTACTAAAATGTACGACATCTCCGGTAATCCTCTTGAAACTACGTATGACTGGTTATAGAATAGTCAGGTTATAAATGGACAGAGAACAGATACATATACTATACCTACATTAACTAGTGAACATGATAGATTACGTATACAGTGTAGAGTGTCAAATCTGTATACAAGAAACAAACCTCCAGCTAAAGTGTCAAATATAACAGTACTAGATGTACAGTGTAAGTATAAAGTCGACAAGTTGAATTATTTTAAATTAATTAATTGTAAAATTGGAAGTCGCTTGATGTACAATGTAGTACAAATGTTAAATTATATATATATATATATATATATATATATGTATATATATATATATATATATATATATATATATATATATATATATATATATATATATATATATATATATATATATATAAATATATATATATTTATTTAAGATATTCTTAAAGATAACAACAAGAATGTTTTGTGGAATAAAATTGGCCACAGCTTTATTTATCAAGTTACAATTAATACAAAACTGGAATACCACTTGCAGCTGTGGCCAAACCCTGCAGGCGAACACGAATGACAGTCGCCCCACATTGGTGCCCTGATCTGTCAACCACAAACCAAGCAACTACCACTGCTTGGTAAACGATCTACCGGAGATGAGCCCAGTAGAAGAACTCCACCCACGGAGAGCACAGGTAGAGGAAATGATTCCAGCTTCAACGAGCTGAAAAAAACACGAGCCTGCAAGATCTGTCCACATGGACGTGTCAATACACGTCCACGGCCAATAAGCTTCCTCCACCCCAAAACCTAAGGAATATAGCCTCAACCATCCCTGCCTGTTGCTTAAGTAGATTAAAATTTACGAATATCCTTAATCAAAAATGATTTTAGGGCTCCTTGAAGGGCATTGAGATAGATGTCATTTCCTATATCTGACAAATGTATGCCATCGAAGCGATAACAACCAGTTTCCTTATCCGATAAATCTGATTGTGTGATTACTCTACCACCTAATTTAAGGATATAACTAAAATTTCTCTGTTAGTTCGCTTACGTACATTGTCAATAGCTACTTGAGATCTAGCACCATACCAAAATAGACGAGGTAGGATACAGGACCAGACAACTGTAGTGTTGGGTAATTTGGAAAGTGAGAGAAGGTCTAGTTTCATCTCCCAACGTAACACGCCACTGGCTCTTGAAACTAAATCATTGGAACCTATTGTATTACCAAGTACTGGGGACAAGGAAAGTTTCTTAAATCTCGCTGGATGCGTGTCTGTAGTTGGCTCCACTTCATACCCCTGATACCACACCATCTGATCTGTACACCATACTTCTCCAGACCAAGGTTGCGACCGACCGGACGGCTGAGTGCTCTCCTCTGTGCCCAATAAACGATGGAAGAGCCAACAATCCAAATGTCTGAAAGACTTAAAACTCCAGTAAGACTAGAGTTGGTAGGTAACACTAGCTACGTATTTGGAAATTACACTAGCTACAGCTACGAAATACAAACTAGCTACAAGCAAACTAAGTTCATGCAATATAATCAACTACATGGCTATGAATGGTGATTTTATACGAATATAGCCCCGATATGCATCCGATTTCCATCTGCCCCATGACTGAATAACATTTGGTGGGATATTTTTCATGCTTGCTAAGCTTGCAGCACCAATTCTGAAGCTGTGTGACTTAAACTGTTGGTTAGGCAGGTTCAGAAATTTCAAACATTTTTTCAAAACTGAAGAAAATTGGTATTGAGTTAAAGGTTTACAGTCGGAATGACAAAATAGAATGTTACTAGCCGCTGGTCGAACGGAGAGATATGCTTTCATTGCATTGACTGGACAAACAACTGATGACGGGACAGAGTCAATGTAAAGAGTAGTAGTTTTTCCAAACTGATCGGTTTTTGAAAATCGAATTTTTACTTTGAGCATGCTATTTTGAATTGAAATGTCGCTTATGCTCAACACAGTTGAAGAATTTGACTTGCAATTAGATAATGCTATCTCTCCAACTCGCAGGAAACCAAAGAATGCAAGGGTGAAGGCCGCATGAAATAGCTTTGCCTCGTAAGATGAAAAGCAAATGCATACCAATGCCCTAGGTAATTGTGTCAATATTGGTAGAGTAATTGGTGCCCGTGTGTCCTTAGATTTACCAGACCTTCGAAGTCCTTCGAGAAGTTTATTGACTAGGAAATTTTTTTGTATGGTCTATGGAATTTGATATTTTATGGAAAAAACTTAGGGCAGCAATCCGAGTCTTGACAGTTTGATACGATAGACTTTTCAAAGAAAGGTAAGCAATATACTGAACAATATGATCGAGTGGCACTGGAAATTCATTGGACAGAGAGTAGTGGACCCGAAAACTTTGAAAAGAGTCCCAAGCCTGTTAGTAAACCTTTTGTGTATTTACAGCTGTTGAATTGTTGATTAGCCGATTAACTTCGTCCCAAAGCAATCCCACATTTCCTGGGGGACAGGGTCCGAGTCTGTTCTTGCCCCTGGTGCCAACTGACGGAACCTGGAAAACTGAAACCGCGAGAGAGAATCTGCTATAAAATTTTTACAATCAGATATATGAATGTCCCTAACTGAAATGTTGTATTTGAGCAATGAAGGACAAGCTTTCTCACCAAGATCATAACTCGTGGTGATTTTGCAGATTGTTTATTTATAATAGACACGACTGCCTGATTGTCAGTTTGTATGAAAATGCGCTTGTTTACAAGGTATTGTCCCCACAAGAAAAAGGCTACTACAATTGGAAACAGTTCTAGAAAAGTTATGTCCCTTGTAATTCCCATATTGTGCCAATGAGTTGGCCATTTACCTACAGACCATCTGCCTTCAAAGTATGCCCCAAAACCTCGACCACTACCCCCTGCAGCATCTGTGTATAAATTTAGAGCAGAATCCCTTACCCACAATGTATTTTGAAAAACTGATATTCCATTATAACTGTTGAAGAACATAAGCCACATTGACATATCGTCTTTCATACCATTTGTAATTTTGATAAAGTGGTGTGGTTTTTTGGCTCCGCTTAAACTGTCTATGAGACGACGGCAGAAAGGACGACCAGGCCTGATAGCTCTGCAAGCAAAGCTTAAAGAACCGATGAGGGATTGCATTTCTTTAAGCCTAGTTTTTCTTCTGACTAACATGATGGCGAGTTTAGACTTGATTTCTTGAATTTTGTGATCTGGGAGTCTGACAACCATTAAGTTGGTGTCTATTTCTAAACCTAAAAAGGAGAGTTGTGTGGTAGGCCCCAGGGTTTTTTCTTGAGCAATGGGTACCCCTAAATGGTTGCACATGTCCATAAATGTTTCCAATGTCTTGGCACAAGTCTTGGAGTTCTTGGGCCCAGAGAACAGAAAATCGTCCAGGTAATGAATAATACCAGAGTTGCCAGACATTTGTTTAATATACCATTCTAAAAAGGTAGAAAACAATTCGAAATAGGCACATGAAATACTACAGCCAAATGGTAAGGACCTATCATAAAAGTATTCAGTCCCTAATTTAAAACCCAGCAAGTCAAAATCTGATGGACTGACTGGCAAGAGTCGAAAGGCCGACTTGATATCAGTCTTTGCTAACAAACAACCAGGACCTAGTTTCTGAACCATCTCCACAGCCTCGTCGAAACTCGAGTATTCTACTGAACAATTCCTGTAGTCAATATTGTCATTGACAGATGTCCCTTCAGGGTATGACAAATGATGTATAAGTCGGAAGTCGTCAGAATTTTTTTTTTGGGGACCAAGCCGATGGGGGACACTCGAAGTGTTGACAGTGGGGGTTGAGGAAATGGGCCAGAAACTCTGCCTGCATCAATTTCTTTTTGAATTTTTTCCCTGCACAAGGCAATGTTTTCCCTAGCAGATTTTAAATTTGGAGATTCACAAGGCATTCTGGGCCCTGTAAACTGTAATGGAAAACCCTCCCTAAATCCCTGTAGTATTTTGTGTGCAGCTATTTTGTTAGGATATTTCTGAAGAGCAATTTCAAGTTTATTTTTGTTGATTGGGGTATTGGCCAGACTGAACAAAGGGCCTGGGTGCTGGCTGACTTTGCTGGCTTCTGTTTTGTTGGCCGCGAAAAGGAGTGCATTCTGACTGGGGATGCTGGGAGTGACATTTTGAACATATGTGCTTAAACTTGCAAACTGACCTGGTACATTTGTTGCGATTGTAGTCCCAACAAATACCTTTGGGTTTACCAGCCAGTTCCTTGGTCCCAAGGTTGAACTTCTGTGAGGGGTTATTCAAGGGAGTGGAGGCAGAAATAAACAATAACCAAAGGTCCAAGTGCAGCCTGGCCCAAGACTTTGAAGGTTTTTTGGCCCTACGGAGACGGAACTGTTCATCATACTGACGCCAAGCTGGACCAGGAACTTTAGAAGCAGCCCAACGAATAGTACTGCAATATTTTAACAGATCTAAGGCCATTTGGACATTTTGATACTTTTGTAAATATATTGAGGCAAATATCATGAATGCATCTGTCTACTGTCCAATATTTGACACCTTTTTTAGTGTGCTTGACCTATGCCCAAGACCGATTTGTCCAGATTTGAGGATGACTAGTGGAGAACTTTCATTGTCAGGGTCTAAAATTGTATTTTCTTCCTTGTCAGGAAGGAGGGAGTAGAAATTGATATATTGATCGTCCCAGACTTTTAAACGAATTTGTTGAGGGACATGATCACCTAAACTGTCGTCGAATTCGGGAAGGGCAGATGAAATGTGGTCTGGTTCCAAATTGACCTGGGCTCCTGTAGCAAGTTGAGCCGAATTAACAAGATTTGGTGAAAATGTAACAGTAGAATAAGAAGTATTACCCGTATTTACACCAGAGTTCATGGGCGCCGCCATATTGTTTTTAGTCACCTGGTGCGCAGAAGAACGGCGGAACACCTCATTCCCAAGGGGAGGGACCTCCACTTCGCTATCGGAACCAGAGTCTGACGATGGCGGGGGTAAAGTTGTCACCGATACTTTCTGTCTTTTCCTGCCAACTGTTTGTGGGCGCCGACGTTTATAATCTTTGCCTTTTCTGGATGTTGGCTGGGGCAACCTTCTAATTTCCTTTTGTCCACCGGTTTGCTTCCGTGGACGCAGCATGCGAGACCCGGTCGCTCCAGCTTCATCCCTCTCCATCATTCCTAATTCTGCCAATCAGCGTCGAAAATACAAAAATTGTAGGTCCTGGACTGCTGGTCAATTAACCAAAGCTGTTTTGTCGAGTATGTAGGGTTTTCGTTCGAAATAAAAATACAAAATTCAGGTAACTGATGTGATTAAATTATAAGCAGCTATCACGATGGAGATGATTCCAGAGAGAGGCTGGGCGGAAACTAAATATTTGCAAATTCGTGCGTAGTATGCACCAATGTATTGGATAGGAGCGCGGGGAATTTGAAATACTTAAATAACAGGATTTTCCTAGTATTTGAAAATCCCCATATATATATATATATATATATATATATATATATATATATATATATATATATATATAATATGCACCAGTATAGATTATAACAGAGACCTCGAACTGATATTCTAATTGTACTGGGTGCAAGACAGAGGCCCTCTACGGTACCGGGTATACAATATAAGTACAGATTGTTCGATGTATATACCAGACACAGACTGTCAGTTTTAATTAATTTGATACAGTAAAATCATGCAAAAAAATCATAATACACATAATCGTTTTCGTGACGATTGAACTCAACGCGAGCTCTTCCTTGCGGACATTCAAATGTTTTTTATGTTTTTTTTTTCCTTTTTATACTATTCATGGAGTTTATTTTTTATGTTTTTCATATTTATAGACAAACCTATTATTACCTTAGACGCGACAAACATAACAGTACAGGAAGGTGATAATCCTAGAATACAGTGTTCTGCTGTTGGTAATCCAACACCTACAGTTAAATGGTACAGAGGAAGTAGTGAGCAGACATCTGGCACAGGGACCTCAGCTACATTAGTGTTCAGTAATATAGACAGAAATCAGGCTGATACTTATCAGTGCAAAGCTACAGCGACAAGGAAACTGAACTTTCAATCTAGTAAATCTGTATCACTAGTAGTATATTGTAAGTATTTACAGTAGATTTAATTATTGTAGATTTTAGCAAAATGAAATTTTTAACTTTTATCAACACGGTGGTTTAATAAAACAGTGCAAGAAGATAACCGAAGAATCATATCAAATTTGTCTATCGATAATATAGAAAACCAAAATTCTGTCCTTATTATTAACGCCTTTACTATATAAAGCGGGTTCAGTTGTTGGTGGAGTAAAACATACAGGAAGTCCTTAGCCAGTGCTAGGTGCTAACAAAATTTTTTTCCATGTAGTAATCTTTATTTTTGGAACTAAGTTCATTGCAGTTATTCCTAAGATGATTTAGATTTATATTATTTTATCGTATACTTTGGAAATTTGGATTTATTACTTTTTCAATTGTTTGGTTTATATTTTTAATTAACAATTTAAAGAGACTAGTGCCACTCATGAGGAATGTTTTGCGAAATATGCACATATGACACATCAAAGGCATTTTGTTAGATATCATTAAATTAAAAGAATGTGAATTGTCTGACCATTACTTTATCCGACCTAAACCTCTCTGTACCGCTAGCGATGCAAGATTATTATTTAGATACCCCGAGGGTATCCATAACTCAGTAGGCAGTACTGTGTGCTGTCAGAAAATGAACATTTAGCAAAATTTTTAGTCGACTTAATTTTTGAAATTTATTTAAAACTAAGGTCTGTTCCTTCCTGCAAAACATTCCTTAGCTGGATTTGGATTCACATAATTTTGGAACTTTAGATTCATTAATTTTCAACTGTTTGGCGTATGTTTTTTAATTTATCAAACTTTTTGGCCCTTAGTGTCACTGATGAGGAATGATTTTCCGAAATGTGCACATCTGGCACATCAAAATTTAGCAGGTATTTGTTATATATATATAAAAAGTTAGTATATAATGCACAATCCAGTAAAACTGAGTGAAACAGAAAACCTGCCTGACTTTACAAAATGTTTTATTTGACATAAAATGAAAAATAAAATGGAAATTTTTATTTGACACTAATGAAACGTTAGGTAAACGGTATTTCAACACATACAAAATCAAACATGATTGTATACCTATACTTTTTATAACAACAATTGAGTACAACATCACGGAATACTTTTATAGTGAAAAATATGTGCGCAAATAAATTATATCTTTGTTGTGTTAGTGGTATTTCTGCCCTCATATCGAATACATCAATAACAGTTTCATTATAGTTGAAATTTGAATCATTGATACTTATGTTGTAAGTATTTCATTTCGGTCAAAATTCTTATATTCTAAAACACAGTAGCCCTTGCTGTATACATTCGATGTTTGCTGTAACATAACATAGCAAATTTGTAAGATCGCTTTCAATGATCATTGGTTTTATATTAACTTCCTTATATTTAAGAAAATAACTTTGAGAGAGCATTACTTCACCCAATTTGTGTTCCAAATAGTTGCAGTACTTTTATTCATTTGCTATACTTAATCAATCAAGCTTATTTTTATTGATATTTTCAGACCCTCCTTCTGTGACGGTAGCATTACAAAATACAACAGAGAATGCCACCAGCGTTGTGTTTACTTGTAATGTTGCTGATGGTTTCCCCACAAATTACACATATCGTGGATGGAATCAATATATAGGCAATACACTTGTAAGATCATTCACAGATTTTACTGGAATGTTATCTGACAGTAACAGAAAATTAACCATACCTAAAGTGACATTTAAAGATACTGGAACATATCACTGTGTTGTGGAAAACGGATTTCATGGAAGACAAACAGATGTTCTTCAGCAAGGATTTTCATATTTTGATGCTAGAGGTAATTATATTTTAAATATTGGCCTTAATTTTACAGAATGATAACTGAAAAATCCCGAATTGATTATTGAAACGTTTGAGAAAAATAATATAAGTATTATAAAAAAATGTGAAAAAAACGGCCCTACAAACTTATAATAACCATGAAAGTAGACATTTATTGCTATCCAAACACAGCTGTTTTCATCAGCTGTTAAAAATATGTTCCCTCTATATGTGTCATAGAATTCCTTACTTTTGTATAAAACAAATAAACAAAAAAAAAAAAAAAAAAAAAAAAAAAAAAAAACCTAAATTACCATATTTTTTTTAAATGCCTGAATGACCCAAACAAAGTATGAAACCAAACTTACAGTGAATTAACTTTATTGCATTAAAATCTTCCCAGAAGCCATAATCTGGTGCGTCTTATGTAACAAAAAACCCTAAATAACCAGATATTAATCAAATTCCTGTCTGACCCAATCAAAATTTGTAGTCCAGATGTGATGTAGTTTAGGCACATCTTGACAAAAAGCGTGTAGGGTGACAATAGAATTTTGAAGTTTATCACAAAATAAAATAGTTTTTGTTAGTTATAGATTAAACCCCAAAGTATATCAAATAATTAATCAAACGTGAAAGGAGTTCATTATATTTTATGTAGTTTTTGTCAAACATATATAAATCTATAATGGTTATCACCTGATATCATTTATCTTATATATTTGTTTTAGCGTCAGCAAAATTTGATCCTTACGAAGAAGCTAGCAGACTTGGAAAATTACACAAAAGAGTTACTTTCAACATCAAATTTTGCAGCAACCCACTAGCAGTAATTAGTAATATAAAATGGATAAACGGGACAAGTGGAAATCTTCTGACCAACTCTGACAGCATATCACTGAACCTTTTAAGTACACCAATACAGAGAAATGTTTATGGGAAAACTGTTACCTTAACTGGACAATCAGCCATACTTACTATATCATCGTTACAGAGTTTCCACTTAGGTCGTTACAAATTGCAAATACAAAATGGAGGGAATCTTTTTTCGTCATATAATTTTCAAATTATACGTGTAGGTATGTATGTAAAGGTTAACCATAAAATGCTCATTCTATTAACAAAACAACACTATTGATGAATTTGTTCTCTCTATTTACTGCACGATATGCTTCTCTGTTTTCCTTTCGTGTGAACTAAATTTTATTTCTTTTTATTGAATTTTTTGATATTATTAAAATATTAAAACGATTCAAATTAAAAAATCAGATTAGCATTCTAGGTCATGCTTCATTAAAAATTGAAAAATAAATAAAACACATACATACCAGTCCATGTCCTGAAAAACAATATAAAAACTACTTTTTGATGATAGATTATCTTTTGCATTTGTACCTAAAAACAAAATTAAAATAAAGTTTACAGAAGTTTCATTCATTTGACGGCGAACACTGAACTGATTTACAAATGATGTACATTATTTTCATATAAATGTCTGTCCTCTCTAAAAACAGGAACATGTGTCGTAAAATTTAAAGTATGCGTAATATTCCAATAGACGCTGATTCTTCCAGAAGAGGTAGAACATCTAAGTTCTTCTTACTATTTATTTATTTATTTATTGATTTTTCAATGTTTTGTATTTGTTTTCAGACCCACCTGAAGCTCCAAAAAAATTTACTGTTAGACAAAATAAAACAAACTCGGTTATATTGGTTTGGGTGAGAGGATTTAATGGTGGAGACCCACAGACATTTGTCATTCGGTATACTGACACAGATACTGGTCAAACGAAGGAAACCAAGATAGATGACAAACTCCAGACTTCAATTTACACAATAGAAATTACAGGGTTAACATCAGAAACCACATATCTGTTCTGGATTTATTCCTCGAATACAAAATGAAACAGTTCATTTAGTTGCCAGCCGATGATCGCAAAAACACTGAAAGGTCAATAATATTTATATACCAAATACACACTTAATTTTCACGATTGTTAAGGGTTTACTATCTATGGTAAATATATAACAAATGATTTATACAATACAATGGCAATATCATGGTGAAGAATATATAACAAATACCTGCTAAATTATACATTATAATTGTTCATTGACTTGCAGGTGAACGGTGTAGCTAGCTAGACAGGAGGTGCTTACCCTTCCGGAGCACCCGGCCTCACTTCCTTGATGGAAGTTCACGTGTATAACTAATTTTGCTAGCTTTTAAAGTTTTTACTTTGTTTTCTGTGGTTTGAGTAAGGACTGGTGTATTTGTTTTATTTTTATATCTAACATGTCTAAGATACAAAATATATTTTAATTGCAAACTGTAAACATGGACGTTGATTTTTTTTTTCAGATGTTGCTTATCTTATTCGTGTCAACATTTATATAAAACTTTTTTCTTATGTATTTGTTCATAATAAAAGTTCAGGTTCTATGCCTATATTTTATATGTTAATAAAATTTCATTTTAGTGTATGAATCATCTAAGTACGACACGACAAGTGCTGCAGTTGGTGGAGCAATAGGATCGATTCTAACTTTAATAGTAATAGTTGTAATTATCGCCGTTTTTATCTTGTACAGACGGAGAACTAAAAGAGGCAAAAGTAATCAATTAAATACAAAATAAAATATAGAATCTTATCAATTCAAAATTCAAAATGTGCAAAATCTGACTTGATAAATAAGTTGAACTAAAATGTCTTTCAGAATAACATTAGGATTACTCTATAAAATCTTATTTCTTTTCCTTGACTTTTGTCAGTTTTAGCCTTACTAAAATATAAATCGTAAATAACTTTTTTTCTCATAGGAGGTAAATATATCTTGCCATTTTGTAACGTAGCTATTCCTTTGTTTTTGTTTATTGTAAAAATAGATATTTTTAATGTCCATTTCAAGATATTTTCGTTACGAATGTCCTTTTTTAAATATTAGATTCATGTACTTATGACTAAAACATCTTTTTGTTTCTTTAGAGAATGACATTTCGAATGATGACAGACAGTAAGTGTTTTAGTACCTTGTTATAAATATTTAAGTTAAAAATACTTCAGTACCAGTATTTCATTTAAATTTCATTTCGTACAAGAACCAAAAGAAGTTTTATTAGTTTTGTCATTTTTCAATAAGAGTAGATACAAACTTTTTGGGAACTAAGAACAAAACAAAAATGTACCTATCTAACACGATATTGTTTTATCTTGATTTGCAATATGTTAACCACTATGCCTCATTCTAAATTGAAAGAACGTCTAAAACAAATCACTCACTTTTCATATTTTTACAAAAACGGTAATCAAAGATATAAATATCTAGTACTCAACAGGGATTTTGGTTATTTTGTTAAACACCATAGAGACTGTAAACAAAATTATACTGAAGATACCATCAACAAAATGTTTTTGATAGACAACATATTTGTTGTGTTTGGCAATATAATTTTTCAACAAACAATCGGTATACCAATGGGCACAAACTGTGCATCTTTGCTTGCTGATTTGTTTTTTATTCATATGAATCAGAATTTTTACGGAACATTGTCAAATCTGGAGAAAAGACTGTCGCTAAATCATTCAACTTCACATACAGATATATAGATGACGTTCTATCTCTAAATAATCCAAAATTTGGAGACTATGTGAATGCCATCTATCCAAGTGAGCTTGAAATTAAAGACACGACAGATTCTCGCTGTTCTGCTTCATATTTGGACTTGGTTTCACAGTTAATAAGGTATGGTAGAGCTTGTTTCCACAATTAAATTGTTGACGCAAGAATATTGCAAGCCTAGGCTAATTAAGGCCCTTAAAAAAATTTTATGGCCGTCATCACAATATTGTTGATAAGTATGTAGTCACTGTGTCCAAACTTATACTGGATATATTTGACTTACCATAGTTCTTTGTTCTTTTCATTCTCAAAATTGACTTGCACGTGACGGGTGTATCTAGCTAGATAGGAGGTACTTACCCTTCCGGAGCACCCGGCCTCACTTCATGATGGAAGTTCACGTGTGTAACCAATTTTGCCAGCTTTCAAAGTTTTTTACTTTGTTTTTTGGATTATGGTTTGGACAAGGACTGGTATGTTTGTTTTATTTCTACTACTGGGTCGGTATCTCTGCTGGTGGAAATGTTTTTTCCCCGAGGGTACCATTAGCTCAGTCGCATTTATCCATGCAGAACAAACTTAACAATACTAAAGAGCCCGAGACGTCGCGCTCTATAAAAAGGTCTCCTGCTGGCACTACGGACACTAGACTAGCAGTTAATAATCGTGCCCATAGGGTTATCCTTCAGGATGTCATGAAAATTTCATATATTGCCAGTTCAGACCATCGTTACTTCTATAAAGATTCAGAACAAAATTTTAAACAACTCAAAAACACAACAGTCAAGCTTACTGATATTTTTAACTATGATAATAATTTATCCTACTGCACTGTTACTTCTTGCAATTCTAAAAATGGCAAAACCTGTAAAATTGTGATTACAGATACACATTTTACAAGCAATTTTACCTCTAAGGAATACACTTTACTGAGCCACGATGATCTGAACTGTAAATCTTCCAATGTTGTATATGGGATAGAGTGTAATTTATGTGGACTCATATATGTTTGCGAAACCAAAGGTAGACTAAATGCACGAATGAATGGTCACCGGTTTGAAATCAATAATTATGGTAACCAACTTATTTACCAACACTTCAATCAACCGGACCATTCAGTGCTGACTATGAAACTTTTTACAGAACCTTGTCAAATCTGGAGAAAAGACTGTCGCTAAATCATTCAACTACACATACAGATATATAAATGACGTTCTGTCTCTAAATAATCCAAACTTTGGAGACTATGTGAATGCCATCTATCCAAGTGAGCTTGAAATTAAAGACACGACAGATTCTCGATGTTCTGCTTCATATTTGGACTTATACCTCAATTATGACACCCACGAAAGGTTACATCTAAAGCTATACGACAAACGTGATGACTTCAATTTTTCTATTGTCAACTTTCCGTTTCTTTGCAGTAATATCCCTTCTTCTCCTGCGTATGGTGTACAGTAGAACTTCGATAACTCAAACTTCGATATCTCGAATACCCCAGATAACTCGAAGTCTTTATTTTGTCCCGACCGGTTTTCTATATAAATTATATTAGGACAACTTCGATAACTCAAACTTCTATAACTCGAATACCCCCGATAACTCGAGGTAAAAATTTGGTCCGTAGTTTAAAAATCTATTACAAGATAACTTCAAAAACTCGAATTTTTCTCTAAAAATGTGTGATCAATGACCCGTTAATTTAAACAATTTGAGAAATCACATATCGGTATTATTAGAGAAGTGAACTGAGTAGTTCTAACTATATATGGTAATAATTTGTATCAATTAACGGATTAATATTCCGTACCGTCAAGGACAATTAATTTTGAGCGTAAGCTAATCCCTTTCTCTTATCTGTAAGTATAGAAGCCGGGTTATATTGAAGTCGACAGTTGAACTGTTACCGACTGCGGCATATTCTCCAATATTAATTTAAACGACTAACCCAGTGGTACTCATGGCTACATTAAAACATTAAAGACTTATTGCACTGCTTTGTAATTTTATTTACTATGTGTTTGTATTTTCTTAAAAATGTAAAAAATAAGTATTGGTGATAAACATGTACACACATCTGATTTCCGATTCTGTTTTTCGTATACATCATGATTTTAAGATAAAAGAACAGGTTTTGTACGTGTTTGCGGTTGATTTCAAATCTTTAATACAGTACATTATTATTATTATCATCATCATCATCATCATCATCATTATTATCTTTCGAAAGTATCTATTTGTATTTATTATTTTTCTCTATTGCATCACATTCGATTTCCAATAACTGTTTACAACAAATTTCTGTACTAGTATTAAGGTGACGTCATCCGTCAACTTTGATAACTCGAACACCCCGATAACTCGAAGTCACCAACCAAGTCCCATGCACTTCGAGTTATCGAAGTTCTACTGTATATGTTTCGAAGTTGATACGGTATGGTAGAGCTTGTTTCCACTATGAGGACTTTCTACAACGAAGCAAACTGCTTACAATTAAATTGTTGACGCAAGAATATTGCAAGCCTAGGCTAATTAAGGCCCTTAAAAAATTTTTATGGCCGTCATCACAATATTGTTGATAAGTATGTAGTCACTGTGTCCAAACTTATACTGGATATGTTTGACTTACCATAGTTCTTTGTTCCTTTCATTCTCAAAATTGACTTGCACATGACGGGTGTAGCTAGCTAGACAGGAGGTGCTTACCCTTCCGGAGCACCCGGCCTCACTTCTTGATGGAAGTTCACGTGTGTAACCAATTTTGCCAGCTTTCAAAGTTTTTTACTTTGTTTTTTGGATTATGGTTTGGACAAGGACTGGTATGCTTGTTTTATTAGGAAAGTAATTCATGACACTGGGAACTGAAAACTTTGATAAATACAAAACACAGTCGAAAATTAATGAAATCAAAGTTCCAAAATTATACGACTCCAAATCCATCTAAGAAATGTTTTGTATGAGGAAACAAACTTGAGTTTTTTAAACAAAACAAAATCTACTTAAATTTATTTCAGAGCTAATAACACATATACAGATCTTGATAAAGAGGTAGCCATGACAGAAGTCAGTCCGTACCAAGCAAGTAGGAACACAGGTGTGTAAAATTTACTTTTAACTCGTTGTTATATATATATATATATTTCTATAATCATTATTTTAATAATAAATATTTATTTCAGAAATGAGTGTTTCTAACATTAAGATATAGTTCAGAAACGTTTAGTGAATTTAAAGCAGAGGTGCAATATCATTTGTCAGTATCTAGTAATGATATGCAACGCAGTAAATCTAAACAACATAATATGTGGAACAATAAAGCCATGACTGACATTAAGTCTAAAACAATAAGAGTTACATTAAAAATCAGCAACATGATTTTCATAATATCGGAAGTCGGCAAATATTTATCAGGGCATTGATATTTAATAGCAAGGTAGTGATGTTATATCGCATAAATGAATAACACAAATACCAGTTAAATTTTGATGTGCAGGATGGCACATTTCGCAAATTTAAAAAAAAAAAAAAAAAAAAAAAAAAAAAAAAAAAAAAAAAAAAATTAATAACAGGAAAATAGATTTGAAATGTCAGGAATAATTTTTTTTAATCTTAAATGAGATACAGTCTAGTAACTTCAGAAATACCATACGTATAGCTTTATATCTGGGTAGCTTCATCTTTAAAAAATCCCGTTAAATTGTAGAAGCTTTCACTACAAACTACGTTTGAAAGCTTTCGAAGCCCGGGGAAAATGTTTTTGCAGTCATAATTACACCACAAGTTATGTTATATACAACCCATTTCATCTGTTTAATTTTTTTTTCGTTATTAATATATTTTTTATTTGATTCACTAATTATTTTATTCATTTATTTTTTTTTCTTTATTTCCTACTCGCAATTTGAAAAAAAGAACAAGCATTTAAAATAAACATAAGAATAAATTACAAGTCAGTGCTATAGGACGTCTAGTCACTTCAATTTTGTGCTAGAATTATGACTTTGATAAATACAAAACACAGTCGAAAATTAATGAAATCAAAGTTCCGAAATTATACGACTCCAAATCCATCTAAGAAATGTTTTGTATGAGGAAACAAACTTGAGTTTTTTAAACAAAACAAAATCTACTTAAATTTATTTCAGAGCTAATAACACATATACAGATCTTGATAAAGAGGTAGCCATGACAGAAGTCAGTCCGTACCAAGCAATTAGGAACACAGGTGTTTAAAATTTACTTTTAACGCGTTGTTTTATATATATATTTCTATAATCATTATTTTAATAATGAATATTTATTTCAGAAATGAGTGTTTCTAACATTAAGATATAGTTCAGAAACGTTTAGTGAATTTAAAGCAGAGGTGCAATATCATTTGTCAGTATCTAGTAATGATATGCAACGCAGTTTTTGTGCTATAATTATGACTTAATAACAAATTGCTTTTAAGATCCTAACTTTACAGATTTTTTATGCTTGAACAAGAGTTGCGTTCGTTAACCAGGTTGAATTTGCTTGTTGACAATTGTTTTATTTTACATTTCAGATAATGCATCGACAATACATGACACGTAAGTATTTCTCAAGTAATATTTACACCAGCTATTTTGAAGATTTTAACTGGGAGTAAAACGTTTGTTGGTGTATTTATTGTAATTATATTAAATATCGCATACGCAGTTTTTAACATTTGTGACCATAACACAAGTTTTAATTTCTTTCTAAGAACTAATTTAACAACGACTACATAAAAGTATGATATCTATAAATATGGTTCATGGTCTGTATTGTACTAATGCGCACTTGTTGAAACATAATGTTTCTTGCAAACTGAATTAGGGGGCAACCGATTCTTATTCCACCTTCAGAAAAAAATACAGGAAACATCGGATGAGCAGGTCTACACTCTGTCTCTAAATGAACGAAAAAGCAATATATTTAATTTTCAGTCGTAAGTATGATCCTGTCTGGGATCGAACTGACGCAATCAAGATGACCTAAATCTTTTCCTTTGTTTAGTTTATCACAATAAATTCGAAACATGTTTTACCTTATTAATTTATATTTGTATTATTGTTTAATATTTTTGAAGTGATACCAATACTTACGAATGCCTTGATGACACCAAACAATAATCAGGAGCGAACACGTATGAAACAATAACAAATAATCGCACGTCGTATACTTTATATGAACAAGAGATTAAGAAATATCTGGTTCATGGGATCAAATAATTCATCTAAGAAATTCTTAAAAGCAAAGCAGAATATCTAACAGAAACAAACGACTTGATTAGCCGTAAAATACATCTAAAACAGAAAAGATGAATTTTTATTGTCATAAAAATTCAAATTCAGTTCAGGGATGTTGAAGTTTAAATGAAACAAAAACTAAGGACAAAACAAGGTATGAACTAAGGACAGTTCTTACTTTTAACATGAACTTAATGTACAAACATCTTATATCGTTGTTTACTTTGTTTGAAATCTGGGGATTTCCAACTTCAAGTAAACATCAGGAAAACAACAAAATCGTTTTATTTAACAAATATCTTATCCTAACAAATCATGTACGATAAGTCTATTTTAAACAAAAAAAGAAGAAATAATAGAAATAATAATAATAATAATAATAATAATAATAAAGATTTTAAGTAACAAAATGTCTAATAATAATAAGAAAAAATTTAAAAAATAATAATAATAATAAGCAAATACCAATTATTTAAAACATTAGTTTTTGTGTTTGGTTTACAGAATCTAATGAAGATCAAATTGCAAAGATATATGTTAACAGGGAGATTGGAATAGAAGATGGAATTAACAACAAATAAATAAACCAAGAATCAAATTAGTATACATGTATTATAAAACAGCAAATATATTTTCCTTCATACAATGTATACGATGTCACTTCTTCACTTTGCTGAACATGAATTTGTCCTGTTTTTTTTTTTAAATTTTGTTTTTGTTGATTCAATTCAGTTATCAAAATAATGACACCTTTGAACACTTCGTTGTACTATATGATGTGTTGTCTTTGATTCTATACAATAATATGAAGGTCATATTGACGCTGTCGACCTGAAACGTTATCAAAGATTGTGAAGATTATTTACATTTTAAAAGTTTATAAGAAGTTTTCGGCATCTGGATCTCTGTTAACTTACTGTTGTAATGATGAAATAATTAAGTGGATTCAACCTGGTTAAAAATCGAGTCACAGAAAAATAGATATATAATACTATAGAGCAGATTATTTTGTTTTTGAAAGGGCAACTTACAAGACAATCTTGATCAATAGAGCATAAATTAAATTGTTGACGCAAGAATATTGCAAACCTAGGCTAATCAAGGCCCTTAAAAAATTTAATGGTCATCACAATATTGTTGTTAAGTATGTAGTCACTGTAACCAATGTTGTAACCTTGTCAAAACCACTATCCAAAAACAAAGTAAAAACTTTGAAAGCTGGCAAAATTAGTTATACACGTGAACTTCCATCAAGGAAGTGAGGACGGGTGCTCCGGAAGGGTAAGCACCTCCTGTCTAGCTAGCTACACCCAACACGTGCAAGTCAATTTTGAGAATGAAAGGAACAAAGAACTATGGTAAGTCAAATATATCCAGTATAAGTTTGGACACAGTGACTACATACTTATCAACAATATTGTGATGACGGCCATAAAAAAATTTAAGGACCTTGATTAGCCTAGGCTTGCAATATTTTAGCGTCAACAATTTAATTGTAAGCAGTTTGCTTCGTTGTAGAAAGTCCCCATAATGGGAACAAGCTCTACCATAACGCATTAACCGTGAAACATATACACCATACGCAGAAAATGCAGGGATATTACTGCAAAGAAACGGAAAGTTGACGATAGAAAAATTGAAGTCATCACGTTTGTCTTATAGCTTCAGATGTAACCTTTCGTGGGTGTCATAAATGAGGTAAAAGTCCAAACATATAACATATCATGGAGAATCTGTCGTGTCTGTTATTTCAAGCTCACTTGGGTAGATGACATTCACATATTCTTCAACTTTTGGATTATTTAGAGATAGAACGTCATCTATATATCTGTATAGTAGTTGAATGATTTAGCGACAGTCTTTTCTCCAGAATTGACAAGGTTCTGTAAACATTCTGATTCATATGAATAAAGCAAGAAATCAGCAAGCAAAGGTGCACAGTTTGTGTCCATTGGTATACCGATTGTTTGTTGAAAAATTATATTGCCAAACACAACAAATATGTTGTCTATCAAAAACCTACTTATTATTTATAAAAAAAAACATTGCAATTATTTTTCAATAAAATAGGTAAGTTTTTTTTTTTTTTGAAAATCAAAAGAAATAAGGGGAATAATTGTTTTTTACACCTAAGTAAAAATATCCCACTTATATCAAGGCAAGTTTTGAAGTAGAACACTCGGTCAAATCGTAAAATCGTTAAACAAATTGAACTCAAACAAATACATACCAGTCTTTGTCTAAATCAAAATCCCAAAAACAAAGTAAAAAAATGAAAGCTGGCGAAGTGGCCTTCTATCAAAGAACTGAGGCAGGGTGCTCAGCCTCGGGAGTGTAAGCACCTCCTCTCTAGCTAGCTACACCCGTCACGTGCAAGTCAACACTGAGAATGAAACAAACAAGGGAAAATGTTAAGTCACAAAGATCCGGATTTAGTTTGGATATAGTGACTACATACTTATCAACAATATTGTGATGACGGCCATAAAAGTTTTTAAGGATCTTGATTAGACTAGACTTTTAATATTCCTGCGTCAACAATTTTTTAAAACCTAATAAGATTTTATTTAAAACAGATATATGTAATAAAAGGGGGAAAAATGAAGTTTAATATCAACCTTCCTAAAATAGAAGCAGGCGCCTAAACAGAGAGACGCGTAAACAGACACAGAGACACAGATCGGGAGACAGACGGAGGGAAAGGCAGACGGGAAGACAGATAAACAGACAGACAGACCTGAAACGGTTAGAAAGTCAAAAACAAAAATGAATAACGGATGAAAAGACAGACAGACACAAGGCATACAGATAGACACAAGACGGACAGATTTGTTTGACAGAAAAATGCATAGAAATACGGAGAGAGACAGACAGATTTATAGAAAGATAAATATACAGAGGCATATATAAATTGTCAGACGTATAGATAGACCAACGGATATAAAAACATAGAAAGAGGTATGCATATTCTGACAGATACATGTATAGACAGAAAATCCGTAGACATACGCACAGACAAAAAGACGACAGATTGAGGCATAGACAGAAAGTCACATAAACAGAAGGATTGACAAAGAGACCGACGCATAAACAGGCAGTTACATAGACAGTCGAATTGACTAACAGACAGACAGATACAGACACACGGACAGAAAGAGACAGATTGACGCATAGATAGAAAGCCACATAGACAGGTGGATTGACAAACAGACAGACAGATACAGACACACAGACAAAAAGACGACAGGCAGACGCATAGACAGAAAGTCACAAAGACAAGTGGATTGACAAACAGATAGACAGACACACAGCCAAAAAGACCACACGCATAGACAAGATGATTCACAAACAGACAGAGAGATACAGACACACAGACAAAAAAAACGACAGACAGACGCATGGACAGAAAGTCACATAGACAGGAGATTTGACAAACAGCCCGACAGATACAGACAGAGAGGCATCTTGACAGGCAAACACATTGACAGGCACACATACAGATATATTCAAATTATTCCTATGTGCTATCATTACGTTTCATAAAATTTGCTTTTTAAGTTATTGCCTTTCTAAATTCATGATAATTCAAAAGAATAACATGACAAAACACAAGAAGAACAACTCATCTGATCTTAGACGAATTAACGAAGTCCGACCATGTGGTGGATAATTCATTAATTATCATGTAACGGCGCGATAAGAACAATATTCAGTCTGGAGATGGGATAGTGGGTTGTGGGCTCGATCACAAAAATACATTATCAGTGAAGACATGCTAGGTAGAGTGGTTTGTCTGTAGAAAGGATTATGCGTTTTGGGCTTGATCAACATAATACATTATATAGTAAAACCATGATATGTAGAGTGTTCTGTATTTAGTTAGGGTAATGTTGTGTGGACTCGATCACAAAAATACATTATTCAGTGACGACATGCTGGATAGAGCGGTCTGTCTGTAGGCAGGATAGTGGGCCCTAGGCTCGAACATACAAATACATTATTCAGTGACGACATGCTGGATAGAGCGGTCTGTCTGTAGGTAGGATCGTGGGTTGTGGCCTCGATCATACAAACATATTGTTCAGTGATGGCATCCTGGGTAGATTGGTTTGTCATTATACTTATTCTTTTTTATAAAAAATCAAAACTATTTGAGTGAAATGCTGTCTTTAATAACTTTTCAATTACGACTACATTTGATAATTCGCATTTAAATTTTACCTTTTCACATTAGATGGCATCACCATCATCATAATCCTTCTCTCTCTCTCCCCCCCTCTCTCTCTCTCTCTCTCTCTCTCTCTCTCTCTCTCTCTCTCTCTCTCTCTCTTGCTCTCTCTCTCTCCATTGTAAAGAACATTGTACTTGGGATGGTATAGCAACAGACTGTTTCCGCTCTTCACGACAAGGACGTACATTTAGTACAATACTTATTGTTGTATGATTTACAGTAAAGCAGATGTCATTATTATGTAACAAGTACCCGGACACGCTGAGATATTGTGAACAATAAATACAAGATATAATCCTATACACACTTATACACCATCTGGTCTTGTGTAATGATACATTAGGAACTCTGAGGTTTTTTTTTTACTTTGAAATTAGAATTAGAAGTAACTTTGTACTTCATTGAATGACTTTGTTTTTAATTTTGATCAAGTGATAATTCTCGCCTCCGCAAATTTGATATCGTCTACAAGTACGGAAAAACATGAATTTACTTGTCAAAATTTTGTCCACTTCTTTCAAACAATTAACTGCTTGTCGTCCAAATTTTCCGTCTGTCATGCGCAGAATTTTGAATATTTCTCTGTAAAAATTCTAAATTCTACACATGACACATCAATAAACAGTTCCTGGTCAATTTCGTTTTTATTTCATTTCATTTATTTCAATTTCAATATTTACTTAGGGTTTTTTTTAAATAGACTTATTTAATTATTTTCGTATCATTTTTTTAATTAATTGATTTATTTTGTTACAATTTTTTTCTAATTAATTGAATTGATTTTATTGATTTATTTATTTTGCCTCTATTTTCCATACACAAAGACAATTTATTGTAGGTAAGATAAACAGACGTGGCTTGTTGCCATTGGTATGTATTTTGTATATTTAGTGTCAGGTGCATGTTATCTATGGTAGGTTACGTAATAACAAACACGTGAAAATGATATCTTCGTCTTGGTGACGATCTATGATTGAGCATAAATACCTAGGTAAAAGTTCGGCATTTATACTTACAAAGCTGTATAATATCTGCAATATTTCGGCATTTGTAGAAAAGAGGTCCTGTAAATTTTAAGTTCGGCAAATAAACCCCTTTATCAATATTTAAACTATATCAATTTACTTCCTGGTAGGTTGTTATGTTATGTGTAACTAGAAAATAAACCTTTATTTATTTTTGACAAAACAAAATTTTAAAACGTGAATCAGCTTTTTAGACAAAACGCATTTATAATCTTATGTAATTCTTTGTTACCTCCTAGGTGCGGCATTAAAAACCTTTTAAATATCACCGATTAAAAAATATTGATTTTTGATATTTTTAGATTTTTCTATTGTTCATGTCAAAGAATGTACTTACCAGTACAAGATAATTTATGTTTACTACAACAGTGAGTTATATACACAGACAATTTAATTATAAATATATCGGTCATATTAACTCCGTTGGATCGTTCAGGTTTTTCAGACCAATGTTATTACTTTAACTAATACATTTTGAGATAAACAAACGATATGATAATGTTTCATTGTTTGTTAACGTTTAACGTCAACCTTGTGTGTATGTGTGTGTGTGTGTGTGTGTGTGTGTGTGTAAGAGAGAGAGTAGAGAGAGAGAGAGAGAGAGAGAGAGAGAGAGAGAGAGAGAGAGAGAGAGAGAGAGAGAGAGAGAGGGGGGAATCTACAAAACCATTTTGTGAAACTGAGAAAAAAAGCTTATATATATATATACATTTTTCGATCCTGTTTCGGTTTTGAGTAATACTCAAAGTTCGAGATGTTTAAAATATTACGTGTTAAATGAAATTAACTGTAAATAATGTCCACATGATGATGTCGCAGTATTGATTGAAATGGTAATGAAGACGACGACGATGATGATGATGATAATAATGATGATGATGGTGATGATGATTTTGATAGTGTTGTAGGCTATGGTGATGATCTCGGTTTTAATGTTAATCGTTAATGATGATAATGATGATAATGATAATGATGATTATGATAATGATGATGAGGATGATGACGATGATGATGATGATATTGTTCTAGACTATACTGAAAACGGCAGTTTTGATGTTAATAGATAATGATGATGATGATAAAGCTGATTAAAGTGTTGTAGGCTATGATGATAATTCAGGTTTTTATGTTAATGATTAATGGTGATGATGATGATGATGATGATGATGATAATGATGATGATGATTATGATGATGATTATGATGGTGATGATGATGGTGGTGCTGTTGCTGCTTCTGCTGTTGCTGCTGCTGCTGCTGATGATGATGATGATGATGATGATGATGATGATGATGATGATGATGATGATGATGATGATGATGATGGTGGTGGTGGTGGTGGTGGTGATGATGAACATGATGATGGTGATGATGATGATGATGATGACGACGAAACATTGATATTTATCAAATGAAATCAGGTCTCATTCTAAAAGTGGGGAAATTGCAGGTACATTGAAATTTGAAAGTCCAAAACTGTACTTATAAAGTACAAACCAGATCATGGGTCAGTATTATGAAACAGTACAAACCAGATCACTTCTCAGTATTATGAAACAGTACAAACCAGATTGTGGCTCAGTAATTTGAAACAGTACAAACCAGATCACTTCTCAGTATTATGAAACAGTACAAACCAGATTATGGCTCAGTAATATAAAACAGTACAAATCAGAGCATGAGTCAGTATTGTGAAACAGTACAAACCAGATCATTCCTCAGTATTATGAGACAGTACAAACCAGATTATGGCTCAGTATTATTAAATACGTTATCTTATATTACACAGAATAATAATATACAACAAAATGTTTTGTAATTTAAGGGTTTTTTTCATTTACTAATACAAAGGTGATAATTCTGAGATGGTGTAGAAAACCAGAATACCTGGAGAAAACAACCATACTGACTACATGTAATAGTAACACATTCTCTCATTACGACCTCTCTGAGTGAGATTTGATTTGACAAAGCTGAATGGACGAATACTGAACAATAAGCTTATAAATAAAGAGTTAGGAAGATTAACATGGTTCAACTGTTTTTCCGTGGTTGTTCAGTTCAAACAGGTCTAAGCTTTACACTGGGTTAACATGGAATCTATTGTTATTCAGTTCAGACAGGTCTATACTTTACACTGGGTTAACATGAATTTCATTGTTGTTCAGTTCAGACAGGTCTAAACTTTACAATGGGTTAATATGGATTCTATTGTTATTCAGTTTAGACAGGTCTATGTTTAACACTGGGTTAACATAAAGTTTATTGTTATTCAGTTCAGATAGGTCTATGTTTAACACTGGGTTAACATAAAGTTTATTGTTATTCAGTTCAGATAGGTCTATGTTTAACACTGGGTTAACATAAAGTTTATTGTTATTCAGTTCAGACAGGTCTATGCTTTACACAGGGTTAACATGGATTTCATTGTTGTTCAGTTCAGACAGGTCTAAGCTTTACACTGGGTTAACATGGAATCTATTGTTATTCAGTTCAGACAGGTCTAAGCTTTACAATGGGTTAATATGGATTCTATTGTTATTCAGTTCAGACAGGTCTATACTTTAAACTGGGTTAGGATGGATTCCATTGTTATTCTGTTCAGACAGGTCTATGCTTAACACTGGGTAAACATGGATTCCATTGTTATTTAGTTCAGAAAGGTGTATGCTTAACACCGGGTTAACATAGATTTCATTTATATTCAGTTCAGAAAGGTCTATACTTTACACTGGGTTATCATAGTTTTCATTTGTATTCAGTTCAGAAAGGTCTATGCTTTTCACTGGGTAAATATGGATTCGATTGTTATTCAGTTCAGAAAGGTCTATGCTTTACACTGGGTTAACATGGTTTTTGTTTAAGTACAGTTCAGACAGGTCTGTGCTTTGCACTGTATTAAGATGAGTTTTTGTTTAAGTTCAGTTCAGACAGGTCTATGTTTTACATCGAATTAACATGGATGCCATTGTTGTTCAGTTCAGACAGGTCTATGTTTTTCACTGGGTAAACATGGAGTCCAATATTGCTCAGTTCAGACAGGCCTATGCTTTACACTGGATTAACATGGATTCCATTGTTATTCAGTTCAGACAGGTCTATTTTTTCACTAGGTTAACATGGAGTCCATTATTGTTCAGTTTAGACAACACTATGATTTTCAGTGGGTTAACATGGAGTCCATTGTTATTCAGTTCAGACAGGTCTATGTTTTTCAGTGGGTTAACATGGAGTCCATTGTTGTTCAGTTCAGACAGGTCTCTCTTTTTTTCTGTGTTAGGATGGATTCAATTATTGTTCAGTTCAGACAGCTCTATGCTTAACATTGGGTAAACATAGATTCCATTGTTATTCAGTTCAGACAGGTCTGTTTTTCAGTGGGTTAACATAGAGTCCATTTTTGTTCAGTTCAGACAGCTCTATGCTTAACACTGGGTAAACATGGATTCCATTGTTATTTAGCCCAGACAGGTCCATGCTTTACATTGGGTAAACATGGATTCCATCGTTATTTAGTTCAGACAGGTCTATGCATAACACCGGGTTAACATAGATTTCATTTATATTCAGTTCAGAAAGGTCTATACTTTACACTGGGTTATCATAGTTTTCATTTGTATTCAGTTCAGAAAGGTCTATGCTTTCCACTGGGTAAAAATGGATTCGATTGTTATTCAGTTCAGAAAGGTCTATGCTTTACACTGGATTAACATGGTTTTTGTTTAAGTACAGTTCAGACAGGTCTGTGCTTTGCACTGTATTAAGATGAGTTTTTGTTTAAGTACAGTTCAGACAGGTCTGTGCTTTTCACTGTATTAAGATGAGTTTTTGTTTACGTTGAGTTCAGACAGGTCTATGTTTTACACTGGATTAACATGGATTCCATTGTTATACAGCTCTATTTTTTTCACTAGGTAAACATGGAGTCCAATATTGTTCATGTTCAGTTCAGACAACTCTATGATTTTCAGTGGGTTAACATGGAGTCCATTGTTATTCAGTTCAGACAGGTCTATGTTGTTCAGTAGGTTAAGTTGTAGTTAATGCCTATATTTTATATGTTAATAAAATTTCATTTTAGAGTCTGAATCATCGAAATACTTATTGGGCTTTGATTTGTATTAATAACTTACTTTGTCTTCAAACAATTTGATCATCTATAGAAATATTTATCAATATTTTACTGAACATTCTTTTTTGTATTTTAGAGCTACCAACATATATGCAGATCTTGATACAGACTTAGCCACGTCAGAAGTCAGTCCGAACCAAAAAAATTAGGAATACAGGTCTATATAATTCACTTGTATCATGGTTATCTTAATCGCGGGTTAGTCGTGAAAGAAGTGAGTAATTTTGTAACAATGAGATGCGGGGCAGAAGGGGTTTCAATGAAATAATTAGAAAATATAAATGAGAGTTGCAAAGTAATATATCAGTATCTTTTTAGTAATGACATAGCGTAATAGACTTCAACAATGTTATTTGCAAATCATTATAGCTTGGCTGTCAGTAACCTAAAATAATAGAAGTTAAGATAGTAATCAGTAATATAATAGAATTATCTTATTAGCAAAGTAGCAATTTCAGAAGTCGGTAAATATCTAGCAATGATATACAGAGCATTGATATCTAATAATGACTTATAAAGATTTTGATAGCAAGGTATTTATGTAGGTATTTAGTGTGTGTCAAACACAATTAAATATAGATGTCATTTTTTTATCATATACAAAATTATTAGCAGGAACGACAGTGTTTCTCCGAAAAATAAGAATGTGGACAGTAGCCTTTTGTTATGCCATATGAACGTCTAAAAATGATTAAGAAATATCAGGAGTCTGTTGTTACCTGAAAATAAGATAGGGTTCAGTGACTTCGGAAATACCGTATGAATAGCTCTAATGTAGTTGCAGTCTTAATCACTCCACCAGTTTATTATAATTTTTACTTTAAATAATGATTTAGCAAAAAGGAATAATTACAATGTTAAATGATGTTACACAGCTTTAATCTAAGTCATCAAAATTATATATAACCCATTCTTTTTGTTAAATTAAGAAAAAAAATTATACCTTCAATCACAAACCATTTATATTGATAATGAAAAATAAATAACATTTTTAATTATACGGTGACAGGTCAGTGCTTTATTCTAGGGATTTGAATTCATAATTATGACTTGATCACAAATCTCTTTTTAATTCTATATATATAATTATCTTTAATGTTTGACCAAGAGCTTCTTCCGTAAACCATGTTACGTTTGTTTGTCTTTCTTTGTTTGAATTTAATTTCAGACAATGCATCTACAAAACATGACAGGTAAGTATTTCTTGAGTACAATTTACATCGGTTATCTCAATGATTGTAACTGGCGACCACAACGCAAGATTTCATTGATTTCTGAGAATCAATTTACCAACCAGTATGAATGTATGAGATGTGTAAATGTGGTTCATGGACTGTATTGTACCAACGCTCACTTATTGCAACCTAATCTTTTAGTAAACCGAATGAGTGCGCCGCAGATATTTAATATACCTTAAAAACAATACAAAACATCGGTGTACCCTTTGTATCACTAAATGGACGGAAAAAGCAATGTCTTCAATTTTAAGGTCGTAAGCTTGATCCGGTCTTGAATCGAAACGACAATATCAAGATTGCTTAAATCTTTTCTTTAAAATTGTTTTCTTAATCACAATAAATTTATGTAAATGTCGAAAAAATTTTGTAGTGACAACAAAACATACGAAGGCCTTGATGTCACTGAACAAGAATCAGGAGCGAACACGTATGAAACATAAACAAATAAACGTACGTATATTTTATATAAACTAGAAATTTGAAAAAAATCTTATTCCTGGAATAAAATAAATATTTTAAAACATTTCTAAATAGCATAACAGAACATTGCAAAGAAATAAGCAACTTCAATAACAGAAAAATACATTTAAAAGGGAAAATAAATAAAATATAGTTCTAGGATGTTGACGTAAAAATGCAACGGAAAAAAGACAAAACAAAACGTTAACTAAGGAAAAATCTTATTTTTGTCATAAATTTAATGTATCAACAATTTAAATCGGTGTTTAATTTGTTTGAAATGTAATAATCAATAACTTCAACTTCAAATAACCGTCAATAAAACACTAATTTAAAAATGGTATCATTTTACAAATATCTTATTCTAACATATCATGTAGGATTACGTTCGAAATGCAAATTGTTATGTTTTAATGTGATCTTAGGTTTAAATTGTCATGTGATCCTGCGTTTGAATTGTCATATGTTCCTAAATTTATCATGTGTTCCTACGTTTGAATAATCATGTTTTTCTACGTTTTACTTGCCATGTGTCTCTACGTTTGAATTATCATGTCTTTCTATGTTTGAATACCATGTGTATCTACGTTTGAACCATGACATTTAAATTACTAGTTACTCCTTATCAATATTATATGAAATGCCATTATTTTTTTAGATTTTAACTTGATCTGATACTTCTAAAGTAACATGAGCTATATTCCAATATTTTATAATAATATGTTCTTGACGAGTTCTGAAATTTTAAGCGTTAAATCCAAAACACGTCCCAGGTTTTTCCTCATTAAGCCCTTTTAGTCACCAGGCTACGAAATATCAACTTTAAACGAAAGAAAAGATCAGAAACACTTTTGGAAAGAAGAAAAAAAACATTAAAAAAAAATAATTCAACCAATTTCAATTTCAAGTAAATTTAGCAAGTATGTATGAGACATTTCTTGTAATTTGTATTACGTTTTTTTATTATCATTATCATAACTATTATCATTATAATTTTGTATCATTTATGGATAAAATGACAAGGATAATATCTGCCTTGTCGTTGGCTATAGTGTTGACGTATTGAATATCAATTTAGTGACCAAGTAAGTGAACTTCTCCATTCAAAATGGAATAGGTAAACAACTTTTTTAAAATGCTAACAATCATGATTCTTTTATCTTTTACAGAAATTGAAACAATTAAACAGAGACTAATGTTTTGTTATTACCAACAGTTAGATGTATTTCTATTGCATTTCGGTCTGATTACTAATAAAATTAAACTAAAACTGAAATTACTAAAATTTACTGAAATTATATACATCTTTATGTGTGTATTGAAATCAAAATATTAATTTCGAATATTTTTTGTTATTCCTTGATCTTATCTAATGTGATAACTGATTAACATGATATTTTAGGTAACGATCAATGACTTATTTATTTATTCATTAATTAATAAATTCTATGTGGTTGCTTCACTTTATCAAGATAGTTTACAAAAGATATCTAGGTTTTTCTAAATTAATTCAAGAATTCAATTTTATTTAAAAGATATATATTTTTTATACTGAACATTTTTGGTAGATGGCGTAATTGTGGTGTTGACCCTTAACTCGTACATTCATGCATGTAATGGAAATTGTCTGTTTTAAGTTCGGCAATATGAAGAAGAATAAATTAGGCGTGTACTTTCGATTAACTTCCTCGTCGATTTTCAGTAGAAAACGAACTAACAAATAATTTTTTTAATTAAAATGTATTCCATATGATGCAAACACATGATTGATGTAACTGGTAAAAATCTGAAATTATTAATTTCTCTAGAAAAGTCATATTAAGCCAAGAAGCGTTTGACCTGGTTCAATATTACGTCATCATAGTTCGGCAAATGCATTTAATATGCGTAGAACCTGAAACAGGAAGAATTTGATATCGGGAACATTAAAATGGGGAATTCCCTTTGCATTTCTCACGAAATAGATATCTTTGTAACATTACGGGATTTAAAACTGCGTTGATAGTTGATTTAGGTTAAGCTAAATAACACAAACCACTCCTTTTCCAAATCTAAATTCCAAAAAACAATGTACAAACTTTGAAAGCTGACATATTTATTTATACACGTAAACTAGGATGTATAACCTTATCACTGGGATTGACATATCATTTACTGTGATGTATAACCTTATCACTGGGGTTGATATATCATTTACTGTCATGTATTACGTTATCACCGGGGTTGATATATCATTTACTGTGATGTATAACCTTATCATTAATTAAAATAAAACAAACATACCAGTCCTTGTCCATATCACAATCCCAAAAACAAAGTAAAAACTTTGCAAACTGGCAAAATATGTGATACACGTGAACTTCTATCAAGGAAGTGAGTTTGGGTGCTCCGGAAGGACAAGAACCTCCTGTATAGCTAGCTGTACCAGTCACTTGCAAGTCAATTTTGAGAATGAAAGAAATATGTTAAGTCAAATATATCTTGTATTAGTTTGGATACAGTGACATCGTGCTTATCAACAATATTGTGATGATGACCATAAAACCTTTAAACGGTCTTGATTAGCCTATACTTGCAATATTCTTGTGCCAACGATTTAGTTGGTAACAGTTTCTTTCGTTGTAGAAAGTCCCTATAGTTGGAACAAATTCTACCATAACATATTAACTGTGAAACATAAACAACATATGCAGGAAAAGCAGGGATATTACTGCAAAGTAACGGAAAGTTCACAATAGAAAAATCGAATAATCATGGTTGTCGTTTAACTTCAGATGTAACGTTTCGTGGGTGTCATAACTGAGGTATAAGTATATATACAAATATGAAGCAGAACATGGATAATATGTCATGTCTTTTGTTTCAATCTCACTTGGATAGATTCCATTCATATGTTCCCCAAATTTCGGATTATTTAGAGATAGAACGTCATACATATATATCGGCATGTGTAGTTTAATGATTTAACGAGTCTTTTCTCCAGATTTGGCAAAGTTCTGTAAAAATTCTGATTTATATGAATAAAAAAAATAAATAAGCAAACACAGGTGCACAGTTTGTGACCATTGGTATAACGATAGTTTGTTGAAAAATTATATTGCCAAACACAACAAATATGTTGGCTATCAACAATTCTAACATTTTGTTGATGATATCTTCAGTATAATTTTGTTTGCAGTCTCTATGGTGTTTTACAAAATAACAAGAATTCCTTTTCAGCACTAGATATTTATATCTTGGTTTACCGTTTTTTGTAAAAGAATGACAAGTGAATGCTTTGTTTTAGACGTTCTTTCAATTTAGAATGAGGGATAATGGTGTAAAGGAAAGAAAAATAAAAAGTTTTTATTTTTTTACCGAAGATAGAGTATATGAAACAAAATGGTGAGGTAGTTCTTTAGCATTTTTGAGAATCCCCACATTTGGTTTAAGTCAGACGTTGAAATTTTTTTTTTTGAATAAGTCCGAAGGCTATCTTGGACGACTAGTACTTACCCAATTTGCTTTTTATACAACACAAAGGTGTATATCGTAGCACAAGTTTCACATTATATGTAATATAAATATAGGACAATTTGATATTTTATAATCTGGCAATAAATCAGATGGTAATATTATTGTAGACACAGCCTATATAGAGAACGCAGCAAATTTTTTATTACACATTTTCAACACTAATGATGGTTTATTATTTTCTTTTGATTTAAGATTCTAATGATTATTTCCTTTTACTAATTTTATTCTCTCACACCAGGATGCGCACTGGTACGATGTAAATCTAGCATGTTCACGAGAGGCACCAAAATCTGTAAATGTCCGTAATCAGCAAGTAATAGTTTAAAAAAGATTAGATAATCCAAAGAAATAAAATAAAATAAATTTCATAAGGATATAAAACAGATTGAAAATGTTCATAAAATTGGAAGCATGTTCTAAATGGTCCTTAATTTGTTATGAATAGCTGAAGTAACAAAGTCTGGCGATAAATCGTTTCATTTGGGAGGTCCTTGGGGAAAAATTGTACCGTTTGATGTTATGGACATTTTGGTACGTTTATCTCTAGCCATCCACAAGGTGCTAGCTTGAAAGGCAAACTATGTCTCCTTATTGATATGTGGTGCTGAAATGTTTTTCACCCCAGATTTTATTTAATATTTGCCACACTTTCTGATGTGTTATCTTAAACAAACGAACTAGTCCAAAAGATGTAATTGAGTGATGTAAATGGTGTCGCATACAGAACTGTTATACTTAGTTTAAGCTAGACAATCGTCAGCAAATACTGTATTTTAAACCACAAACAGAAAAAGAACATATAGTAGTCTGTGTTTTATTCAAGAACTGTTGAATACTTGTCGAGTATTTCAACGAGACATCGATAAACATTATCAACCTTATTCAGTTAAGTTAAACTTTCAGAAAACATGGAACAAGAAATTACATGTTTAGGTTATAGGTTACAAAAGCTTCGACGGTCTTTAATTTAATGATCTCGGTATCATATCCTGGCAAGAGTTACAATATTATCAAATTTCTTTGCTATTCTTTAAATCTGTCGTGTCGTGCAAAAGGAAACGAGTCCACTTTCGAAACCATATCATTTTTGAAAATTATTTCAAACTTTTAACATCAGTAAATACATTTTGAAATTTAAGCACTTTTGAATTTACGAATAGTAAGGGGATAAGATTATGTTACTTGCAGTATCTCATGTTGCTAACTTGAATTTTTTTAATATGATGACAGATTTGTGTACATCAAGATGCAAGACAACGTGACGTATACTGCTATTATGCTATATTAAGACTTTTCTAAATTTTCTTTCTATAATACTATAATCAAATATATATTTGTAGAATCAAACAATAGTCATTTAAAAAAAAACCACACAGACGAAATTATTCATTTGATTTGTGCCATATGATATTATGATGTAATGATGACGTCAATTTCCCGTCACAATCAAAACAATCTAACTGGATCTAGACCTACATGTATACGGTTTCTAATGATTCTTTGGAAGTACATTTTACCCAAAATGACGATTTGTTCAGGTAAATCAATGATGAAAGCTTATCTCTGCCTCATATTAACACCTTAAATTGTCGGCATTATCTTAGATACGTGTTATAAAGCTACCCGTTATGATGTCCTATAACATGTTGACTTTTATTATCTATGTTATATTTATATTTTATCTTCGTTATCAACTTTTTGTACACACAAATTTAATCAATAAGTAATCTACTCACAGTGCAGCTGATAATAATTTAAAACAAATTTAAACATTCCCTATCTGACTGAAACACATCTGTCGTCTGATGACGCATTGTTGTCATAGCAACAGAAAAGAAATAGAATAGCTACTTTTCTGTTGTTATATTACCAACTCCCTTTATCTCAGTTTATTAGAAAACATTTAAACATTACAGTCAAACCAGTCAAACCGGTTGGTTTATGGAATAGAACTTTTGATGTTTTAAGCTCAAGTCGACAGGTTTTTTTTAAACTATCATCGTTAGAGATAGATCTACAATGATTGTAGATGCCAACCTCTGTTACACAAGGAACTCTCCGAGCTAAACCTATTTTTTTTACGAGAGGGAAAAGTTTAAGAATTTTAACCAAAAAATATTGCTCAATCCTCTAGCTGCAATGGTCTCGACAGGTTTTGTTTCGCAAACGTGTCCAGTGCAGAACCCCGTTGAGAATCCAGAGGCAAAGCCATCGCAGAAGAATATTTTTTTCAGGAAAGCGGAGAGCTTTTGATAACATTTTAGATGTAATTACAATTTAGTTTTTGCTCTCTCTCTCTCTCTCTCTCTCTCTCTCTCTCTCTCTCTCTCTCATTATCTCTGATTATAAAACTCCTGGACAGTACTGATTATAAAACTCCCGGACATCACTGATTATAAAACTCCCAGACATCACAGATTATAAAACTCCCGGACACCACTGATTATAAATCTCTCGGACAACACTGATCAAAAAATTCCGGACACCACTGATTATAAGACTTCAGGCTCAGGATTGACAATGAATTTGCATATATATTTGATTGATTTTAGTGGTATAATTTAGTTGGCTGCTAATCTGTTCATTTGTATAGCCTTGTTTTAACTTTGATATAAAGATGACATTAGATTTCAATAACAACAAGACTATTGAGACTTTTGTTAAACAATAAAGTTTCTAATAAAAGATCTCAAGGTTGTCCATCCACAGCGTTAACAATTCTGTAATAAATCTTTGGTAAAAAAGTAGATGTTGTAATGATTTAATTTGAATACAGAAGATTAGCAATGCTATACAACATTATTATACTAAACCCATAACTTTTTGTTATGGTCAGAAAATGTTAATGATTTGTTTTATATCTCCATAAATCTCCAGAAATAAAAAACATTCACAGTACATATGTATTCATTAAAATATATTTATTAAATAAAATTCTAAATTTATCACAGTTTTTTTTTTTTGAAAATAAATAATCACCATATACAATACAATTATAAAAACACTAAAAAAGCTACAATTAAGCAATTTTGTAATTAAAATCATCTTTTTATGTCACACAAGCAAACAGTGACTAGATTAGATAAAATCGATTATATTTTAATTCAAATCTTTTTGTTTAGTTTCTATTTTACTCAGCTGTAGGTGAAGGTCAAACTGTGTCAAATTTAAATTTGATGGTTATATTTACAATGGAGATGTAAAGATATATATATTGTTACAAAGTATTACTACTAAAGCAACGTTCATTAACAAACAATCACTTTTCCTTATTTTCACAGACAACATTTTTTTTTGCACAATAAAACATTTTTAATCTTATTTCCACCGAAGTTTTCATTATATATTTACACAACATAATTATATTAAAGCTATTTACAACTGAATCAACTGTGTGAAAAAATTAAAAATTTATTCAACAACATCATTATGTATTATCTAAGAAATAATTGTAAAAAATCTTAAAAATCTGTCTAAAGATATATAATATATTAAAACCTTATTATTTTATGTTTAATTGTAGGTGTTCATCTGGTCAGTCACATATAAATATTCAAATAAAATTCATCTAGTTACTATCAGAGTACTGACACTCTTAATTACAAAATACACATATGCATATTCATATTTGATCATTTATATATAGCAACTTACAAGTTAAACTGTTGTAAATGAAAGACAAAGTATTAAGCATTTTGTCACAAAGTAAGCAAATATTTTACACTTTACACAAATCTAATAATAAATATATAAAAATATAAGAGATTACTTCATTATATCAAGATTAAATGCTGTCCTAATAAATGTAGTACTGTTTCCATGGTTACATAACAGTTTATATAGATATCAAATGAACAAAAATATATAATTATTTATTTAATTTGACATTAAATGCTATATGTAAATCTTCAAATTCTATAAATAATAATACCTTTTGCACTGGTACCCTATTAAAGGCTTGATGATACTTTACTTTCTGCGTAATTGTTTTCAGTCCTTGGTTTAGGTTAGTGAAATCAGACAGGACAGAATGTGAGGTTTGAATATACCATTTAATCTTTTTTTTTGTATACAGTAAAACATATAATAAAGACAACCGATGTAGGACAGTTTATAGAATGGAGTGTTCATTATGGAGTCTAGTTCTTTTCTTATAAGAACAGGTGGACATATTGTCATAAAACATGGTCAACTTTATAATTTTATATCTTGATCTGTTAAGTTATATTTCTATAGAATTGATCTGCTTGTATGTAAACACATTTTACGTGTTGGTTTGAAATCAAGCAAGAACTGTTCATGAATTCAAACAATGAAAATTTATATAAAAAGTGAGATCAAGATTTGGATAATATCATCCAAAGATGAAAATGTTGTTACAAGACTGACTTATGAACATTCATGTTATAAACAAAATTATTTAATTAATCATTGTTACGACAAAACTATCAGGATAAAAAAACTGTCAGTGAGACAGGTTAAACATGTGGAACTAAAGTGGAAAACTATGAATAAAGTGGTTTTTTGTTTGTGTTAAATATCTGTAAAAAACAATACCATACAAGGTAATCAGCATACACACATGACATATATTACATCAGGTCTGATTCAATTTATAAAATCAATATTGCGGTGTTTTAAAATTTAAGATAGATTTGTATAATTATGATAAAAACATTAAAATTGGGAATTAAACAGTTCAAGTTGAATTATTGACGATTCTAGGCAGAGATTTGGAATGGACGGGTTTTTGTAATGAGTTGTACTCGTTTATATTATTTATAGACAAATCTATTTAACAAACAAACAAAAAAAGTTATTTATGGACATGTATCATGTGTCATTGTCTCTCAGAATATATAGAAAAAAATACATATATATGTACAACAAATAATAAGCAGAGCACTAAACCACACAAGTTATAGTTGTGTCTCATGTTTTTATAAAGCATTGCCCATTTCATTTTGTTCATATTTTATGTGATTAAATTCATTGGCTGCATTTTTCTATGAGGTATTTTCTGTTTTATCCTGATTTTTATCATTTTGAGTAGGTTGATTTGTCTCAGATTTTCCTTGGGTTTTCTCTGTTTTATCCTGATTTTTATCATTTTGAGTAGGTTGATGTGTCTCAGATTTTCCTTTGGTTTTCTCTGTTTTATCATGATTTTTATCATTTTGGGTAGGTTGATGTGTCTCAGATTTTCCTTTGGTTTTTCTGTTTTATCGTGATTTTTATCATTTTAAGTAGGTTGATGTGTCTCAGATTTTCCTTTGGTTTTCCCTGTTTTATCATGATTTTTATCATTTTGGGTAGGTTGATGTGTCTCAGATTTTCCTTTGGTTTTTCTCTGTTTTATCGTGATTTTTATCATTTTGAGTAGGTTGATGTGTCTCAGATTTTCCTTTGGTTTTCTCTGTTTAATCGTGATTTTTATCATTTTGAGTAGGTTGATATGTCTCAGATTTTACTGGGGTATTCTCAGTAGCATTCCCTTTCGTCTGATCATTATCTTTAATTTTATTCTTTTTAACTTTTTTTTCTTTTTTAGGTTTTGAAGTTGTAGTTTCTGTTGGTTTAATTGGTGGTAATTTGTTGGGCCTAGATTGTCTTGCTTGTGTGTTAGTGATCGCTGAACTATAATATAAAACAAAAATTATCAAAGATTACAATGAAAATATTTTATTCTGCATCAAAAGATAATCTTCCCTTACCAAATTTAGTTTGTATTGGTTCAACAATTTCAGTGAAGATTTCAAAAGAATAAGCTAATAGGTACCTCTTTTGCATAAACTTAAGAAATGGGTCCATTGAAAAATTTTATCTAAGCAATTTTATAATTTGGTTTAGAAGGTTGGAGGAGAGAATGAAAATCTGGACAGTTTGAACACAACAAACAAATAATTACAGTTTATTAACCTTCCTTAAGAACATCAAAGCAATTATCTACAATCATCAGTTTTAAAATAGATAGAAAAACAAGGTTATACCTATTATTCTTGTCAACAACGTCAGATTTACTTGATGCTAAAGAAGGATGGGGCCTACAAAAATATCAAATAAATGAATTCATTATTTTACTTATGATACATAAAAAGCAATAAATGAAACCTGTCAGTTAAAAACCTTTTGATTTTAACTAAAAAAAGTGCGGTATATTTGAAGCTAGAAGATATACACGGTTATGACATTTTAAATCATATGATAGCTTTAAACCTTTGTAAATATTTGAATTTTTTAATCGTAATGACCAAATAGATGAGCATTTCCAATCAAACAATATAATTTTAAGACAATTAATAGAAAGCACTCTATCACAGAGCAACAAGCATATACAGATATCAGAGGCACACGTTTATTCCCATTAACATTAATGTAAAAATAAATTGAAAACTATGATGATCTGACCATGCTTAGTTGATATTTATGCATTCGTAGTTAGTTTTATATATACAGACTTACATGGTAAAAATGTTTACATTAACTTACGATTCTGGAAATGTGTTAAACGAGTTTTTGTCCTCTGCATTACCTAAAATTAAAAAATAGAAACTAAATCAGTTTAACTGTAAATATACTACTTGTATTTTATTGGCGTTTTGCTGAAATCAAACAGAAAGAGAAAATTGAACCTAGCAGATATTTTTTTTTTATTTTATAATGTCTAAATTGAATTTTAAAAGAAATAAGCTATATAAAGTTGTAGACTTTTTGAAAATGTATAATTGCATAGTGATTTAAGCTCAATTAGACAAACACATTCAAATCTTTTTCAAGTTGTCTCGATCTTTCCCGAAAATTAAAGAAACTATGTTTCGATACTTAGTGTGACACTGGAAGAAGGGGAGTGACTGTTTAATGTTTTGGGCACAATAAATTAAAAGGTAGGATAATACCAAAATTTTTATATGAATTATTTTTATTTATTTATTTTTTTTATTATTATTTTTATTGACACATAACATGCCATTATCATGCAAAAATAAAGAACATGGTGTACAGGCAGTTTTTATATCACACATATTCTGTTTACCAATATACAGAGAAGCAAGTAGAAGAGATAATGACATAACATGTTGGTGTCAATTTTATATATAAAACACTAAAGCACAAGGGAAGACCACAAATACACAAAAAGAGGAAACAACCACATAACGGAAATGGCGAATGAAGCTTACTTTCGACGGGTAGTGTCGGGGTATAATATCTGAGCCAAGGGCCTCTAAAAATAGGTTTATTTTCAATTACATAATATTTTACAAGAAAAGATATGGACTGGAATAGGACCGGAAAAATGTTTCACGGTTTGGTTGTAGTAGTTTGAATATATATATATATATATATATACATATATATATATATATCTATATCTATATCTATATATCGATAATATTCCGACAAAGTGTAAACAAACAAGGAAGAATCTATAAAATATGTAAAATAGGATCGATGAACAGGTGACTTTAGCAATAAACACGTGTCGGTGTGAAACATACGTGTAATTTTATTACGTTTCTATATAGAATAGACCAGTATATAATATTACTAGACAAATACACTCATCCGTGTTTATAAACAGTCCGTCCATCGCTTATGGAATACAAGTATATCTATCCTATGGGGACAATAGTACATCTGTATGACAGATAAATGATTTGAAAAAACACACACACACACACACACACACACACAAAACCCATATTGGCAGTGTTATGAAATAACATGTTACATCTGTATATACACATGGTCAGGGTTAATTACAATGTATTTATATCATGATAGAGCACAGATCAGTCGAAAGTTTAACCCGAAAAAGGATTCGAAACCTGGCTGTCCAATGGACGAAACATGGATAACTTGTGCCAGAAAGGTTGTGTGAGATAGAGAAAAAACTATCTTAAAACTTTCGGGATAAAGCAGATCGGGGAGGACATTAAATACCGTTTAGTTACTAACACGTGATAAAACTTTCGACACGTCCTGGCTGCATAGAGATCTACATATACTATAGTATCTGACTTTTTACATTCAATACAAAGTTAACAGTAAATTTGTTATCAAGTTCATGGTAAAAAAGACTCCATGATAAAAAATATTACAGTTTTGTTGTTAAATCGTGCACTAGATCCTCCATAATGTTGAAACGTTTCGGGCCAACATATTTTGTGAAATTGTGCGTTTTAACATAAGTAATGTCGATAATATGGTTTTGTGTCATACATTGTAGGAGCTTTCTTCCCGCGCCGTGTTCCCCGTCATCATGATATTCCTCGTGCAGTTTCCGTCTCTGTCTCTGAATCTGTAGACGAGTATGCGATTATGCGCGCGCGCTGCATCTGGATCACAAGCGATTTTTTATACATGTTGCGGACACTGTTAACTGTGTTACACCGTGATGCGTAACATGTAAACTGGTTTCCAGCTTCAGTAGTGCCTGCCATTTCAACTTTATGCCGTATGTTCTTTTTGTCCGACTGACAAAATATCTTCAGCTCGGATGATAGGTATTTTTTTCACGGTATACACTTCCGTTATTAAATACAATTTGGTGTTTCACAATTCGTGTCTGAACGTTTTGTTGCGTGTAATTTTCACGTATTTTAACAAGTTTTTTTCTTTGTTCAACAATTGGAACAGGGGACTTTTGAGTAATATAGAACGATAGTTCAGCCTTCTGTTCTTTTTTCGTTTTTGCGCTAACAGAATGTCGTCTTTCTGCAAGCGATTAACAAATCGACCGGTGATAGAGCGTGGTTTTCTTCCAGTTTTAATGTATGGACCGTTACGGTGTATATTTACAAAATCTACGTTTAAATCAAAAACTTCTTTTAGAAGTTTTGGGATGTCAACTTTCAGGTTTTCCTCCCGGTTTTCAGGCAAATTGAGTATCAGGATGTTGTCCCCCATTGAGCGAGCTTGTTCTGTTACTTTACGATCCAAATTGATAACCACTGATTTTAAGAGTTCTATTTCTTTTACAAGATCGGAATTGGTACGTTTTAAAGCGACTATTTCTGAAGTTTAATCTTCAGACTGTTGTGCGATATAATGCCCTTTGCAATCAAGACCCTCCTTTGCCCATATATCTGCTTTTTATTCTTCCACAGTATGTTTAAGCTGATCATATTGGACTAATCGTGTATTTATTTCACGTAGACTGCCCTGTATAATAGATAAAGTACTTAAAGCATTACTTACTTCTACCGGTAACATATTATCTTGTATCGATGATGAGCACTTTTTACGACTTGATTTTGTAGATTGTTTATGTCCTTCAAAGTTCATATTTTGTGAAATACCACTAAAAATCCAAACAAAGTCAGATTCCTGAAGTACTATGTTAAATGCTAGTGAAACAGTTGACTTAAATTTCGCCCTTTTTAAGCCCAAAATTTGGCTTTTTTACAGAGACCAAAGACATGGTCTACACTACTGACATTCGCTCACTCAATCCATTTTATATGAATTATAATTTCAATAACTTTAACTCTGATACCTATGTTCCAAAGATTTCAAACCAAAAGAAAGTTCATCAGTTTGCTTATTAAGGGCAATTGTTTAATCAGTTCTAAACTCTTAACTGACCATGTACCAGTATTTTAATGAATATATCCTGATTGGAGTGTCAAACACTTTCTCCTCAATGCACTACAGGTTGATAAAGTATTTATTACATTTAAAAAATAAATACCAAAATATTTGTTACAATATGAACGTTTTTTTCACTACTACGAACAATGACACATTTACAAGACAAGATTACAAAAGGATGATACACATATATGTAACACTAAGTTAACTATATTAACATTTATGCAAGTGCATATACCATGAGGTTAATCAAGGAAATAAAAACATGCAGTCTTTCTCTAAAATTAAAAGTTCTTTAACAATCGTGTTTTATCTACATATTTTTTCATTAGAAAAAAATTTCCCATTGCGTATGGAATCAACAACACTAGTTTACCATAAAACATAACAACATTACTGCTTTGAACTAGTTTTGGGCAAAAAACTTACATTATTGAACAAAATTTTACTCCACTGAGACTACTGCAAATGTATGACAATTTGTATTTTTCAAAGTTTTATTGAGTCATTAAAATACGTTATCGAAGTGGGACAATTTTAAGTTACTCTGACAATACTCAGAACTTTCTCTAATCACTAATGAGTTCTTTATGTCTTTTAATTTTTATAAATTATAAGTAAATAAATCATAAGTAAAGCATCATGTTTGTTGATACAAAATAGAAATATATACATGCTTTCAAAATTATACCAGTGCAATAATGTTCTCCTTGCCCCTCAATTACTTTAAAATCTGTTTCTTGATCAAACTAAATTGAAGTTACATTACACATCCAATAAATTAGAACCAAAAAGGTATCTTTTAGATGGCAAAATTTGATAGAACAAATGGTGGTTGTCCATGAAAATTTAAAATCATATATATATATATATATATATATATATATATATATATATATATATATATATATATATATATTCCTCAGCTTGCACAATGCATTTACAGTCTACAGTCAACAAGCTTTCGAGCAGCCATAGAATGAAATCAAATTAAAAACGAACCCTGTGGGTACAATAGACCAGAAAGTCTTATTGATAGAAGATAGATATTAGAATAAAATTGTCTTAGCTACATAAAGCCATAGGGTAATATACCAGAGATTCACATTGATCAAAAAGCAACAGGGTAATAAAATATAAGAAATAGATAGGTAATAACAGTTTCTAGAGCAATAAAGCATTTTTCTCCACATGTGCATGCACATGCATATATGTAAATTTATACATATCTTATTTTATTTTTCTCCAGCATGTACCATGAACTCAAAATGTCAGATGTTTCCCAAATCAAAAATCTCTCTAGGATGTTTTGTAATAAACAATATGTGACAAAATATTTTTTTACTGGAATAATGTTGATCTTTATTAAATTAAAAAAAAAAAAAAACAAGAGGGCCATGAAGGCCCTAGACGCTCACCTGAAAATGATGTACAGCTTGAATTTGGCAAACTGGAGCTTCTATTTTTAAAGAGATTTTTCCTATATTTCAAACTAGTGACCTACTCATTGACCCAACATGACCCATATATGAACCTGGGCTATCTTTTGTAAGCAGGATCAATCTCGACAAGTTTGGTGGAGACTGGTCTAAAATTGAGCCCACAGATGTGTTAACAGGGATTTCTATAATTTGACCTAGTGACCTACTTATTGATACAACATAACCAGAAAAAACTTCAGCTAGCTTATGTCAAGAGGATCATTCTGACTAAGTTTGATGAAGTTTGGACTAAAATTGAGCCATCATAAGTGTTAACAAGGTTTTTCTATTATTTGACCTAGTGACCTACTTAATGACCCAACAAGGGTCATATACGAAATTGAGGTAGCTTTTGTCAAGGGGTTATTCTGACTAAGTTAAATAAAGATTGGACTAAAATTGGTGACTCAGATGTGTTAACAAGGTTTTTCTATTAATAAACCTAGTGACCTACTTGTTAACCCAACATGACCGATATATGAACTTGAGCTAGCTTCTGTCAAGAGGATCAGTCTGATCAAATTTGATGAAGATTGGACTAAAATTGGGGTGTCAGGAGTGTTAACAATTTTTTTCCAGAATTTGACCTAGTGACATACTTATCGACTCAATATGGCCCATATACGAACCTGAGCTTGCTTTTGTCAAGAGGATCATTCTGACAATGTTTGATGAAGATTGCACTCATATTGGGGCCTCAGGAGTGTAAACAAGGTTTTTTCTATCAATTGACCTAGTGACCTACTTATTGACCCAACATGGCCCATATACAAACTTGAGCTAGCGTTGTCAAGAGGATCCATCTGCCAATGTTTGATGAAAATTGCACTCAAATTAGGGCCTCAGGGGTGTTAACAAGGTTTTTCTATTAATTGACCTAGTGACCTACTTATTGACCCAAAATGGCCTATATATAAACATGAGCTATCATTGGTAAAGTGGATTCGTCTGACAATGTTTGATGAAGATTCCACTAAAATTAGTGCCTCAGGAGTGTAAACAAAGTTTTTCTATCAACTGACCTAGTGACCTACTTATTGACCCAACATGGCCCATATACAAACTTGAGCTAGCTTTGGTCATGAGGATCAATCTGACAATGTTTGATGAAAATTGCACTCAAATTAAGGTCTCAAGGGTGTTAACAAGGTTTTTCTATCAATTGACCTAGTGACCTACTTATTGACCCAACATGGCCAATATATGAACTTGAGCTTTTTTCAAGAGAATCAGTCTGACAACATAGATGAAGATTGCATTTAAAATTAGGGCCTCAAGAGTGTTAACAAGTTTTTTCTATCAATTGACCTAGTGACCTACTTATTGACCCAACATGGCCCATATATGAAGTTGAGCTAGCTTTTGTGAACAGGATCAATCTGCAAAGTTTGATGAAGATTGCACTTAAAATGGGGCCTCAGGAGTGTTAACAGGGTTTTTCTTTTAATTGACCTAGTGACCTACTTATTCACCCAACATGGCCCATATATGAACTTGATCTAGCATTTATCAAGGGGATCTATCTGATTAAGTTTGATGAAGATTGCACTTAAACTGGGGCCTCAGGATTGTTAACAATGTTTTTCTTTTAATTGACCTAGTGACCTACTTATTAACCCAACATAGCCCATATATGGACTTGATCTAGATTTTTTAAAGAGGATAAATCTCACTATGTTTGATGAAGATTGCACTTAAATTGGGGCCTCAGGAGTGTTAAAAAGATTTTTTCTATTAATTGACCTAGTGACCTACTTATTGACCCAACATGGCCAATATATGAACTTGAGCTTTTTTCAAGAGAATCAGTCTGACAACATAGATGAAGATTGCATTTAAAATTAGGGCCTCAAGAGTGTTAACAAGTTTTTTCTATCAATTGACCTAGTGACCTACTTATTGACCCAACATGGCCCATATATGAAGTTGAGCTAGCTTTTGTGAACAGGATCAATCTGCAAAGTTTGATGAAGATTGCACTTAAAATGGGGCCTCAGGAGTGTTAACAGGGTTTTTCTTTTAATTGACCTAGTGACCTACTTATTCACCCAACATGGCCCATATATGAACTTGATCTAGCATTTATCAAGGGGATCTATCTGATTAAGTTTGATGAAGATTGCACTTAAACTGGGGCCTCAGGATTGTTAACAATGTTTTTCTTTTAATTGACCTAGTGACCTACTTATTAACCCAACATAGCCCATATATGGACTTGATCTAGATTTTTTAAAGAGGATAAATCTCACTATGTTTGATGAAGATTGCACTTAAATTGGGGCCTCAGGAGTGTTAAAAAGATTTTTCTATTAATTGACCTAGTGACCTACTTATTGACCCAACATGGCCCATATATGAACCTGTTCTAGCTTTTGCCAAGAGGATCAATTTGACTATGTTTGATGAAGATTGCACTTAAACTGGGGCCTCAGGAGATTTAACAATGTTTTTCTTTTAATTGACCTAGTGACCTACTTATTGACCCAACATGGCCCATATACAAACTTGAGCTAGCTTTGTCAAGAGGATCCATCTGACAATGTTTGATGAAAATTGCGCTCAAATTAGGGCCTCAGGGGTGTTAACAAGGTTTTTCTATCAATTGACCTAGTGACCTACTTATTGACCCAACATGGCCAATATATGAACTTGAGCTTTTTTCAAGAGGATCATTCTGACAATGTTTGATGAAGATTGCATTTAAAATTACGGCCTCAAGAGTGTTAACAAGTTTTTTCTATCAATTGACCTAATGACCTACTTATTGACCCAACATGGCCAATATAGGAACTTGAGCTTTTTTCAAGAGGATCAATCTGACAATGTTTGATGAAGATTGCATTTAAAATTACGGCCTCAAGAGTGTTAACAAGTTTTTTCTATCATTTGACCTAGTGACCTACTTTTTGACCCAACATGGCCCATATACAAACTTAAGCTACCTTTGTCCAAGAAGATCCATCTGACAATGTTTGATGAAGACTGTACTCAAATTAGGGCCTCATGAGTGTTAACAATTCTTTTCTATCAATTGACCTAGTGACCTACTTATTGACTCAACATGGCCCATATATGAAGTTGAGCTAGCTTTTGTGAAGAGGATCGATCTGACAAAGTTTGATGAAGATTGCACTTAAATTGGGGACTCAGGAGTGTTAACAAGGTTTTTCTTTTAATTGACCTGGTGACCTACTTATTCACCCAACATGGCCCATATATGAACTTGATCTTGCTATTGTCAAGAGGATCAATCTTGTGCTCAGGTGAGCTAAAAATAAGCTTACATTGCAGAAACCGATTTAAAATATTTTTCACATAAAATAAATAATTACATTTTGTGTAACAAACATACATAATAACGATAGAAAGATTGAAACCGTATCACGCAATCATAAAATTAATACAGAAATAAACTGTTCAATAAAGAATGTGAATATACTTTGAAGTTAAAAATTAATTTCCATATTACATAAATGTTTCTAATCATCAGTTAAATTTATCGATACAAATGTTTTAAGTTGTTTTTTTTCTATGTTATTGGATTCATCAACATTTTGAGTAAAAGTCCCTTGCGACTTTTTATCCCTCCTTTGTCGTGTGTGATCTACAATTAAGTTGTAATTATCGCATTTGAATTTTGATCATCAAATTATTCATTGCATGAATATAAAGCTAAGAGTAATATATACAAACAATTTATGACAGTTCAAATTTACTGGACAATTATTGGACATCATTAGAAGAAACTCAATGAAAAAACGATTGCAAGCGAACTATATTTACATTTGATATTTAAACTATGAAAGGCAAATGAACCCTAATGATCACATAAAAATTTGACCGAAATTATTTGCACAATAGACGTAATAACATTAACTATCCAAGTTTTCCCTAGTTTGGCCTCCACTGTCACAATACCTAATCAGACATATCTAGTCACAGTATTTTTTTAGAATAGCTAAACAATTATGTTTAATAAAGTATAATAGATAATTTTCAGATGATAAACCCAATGATTTGTTTGAACCCAAGATTTTAAATGATATTTTACAAAATGATCGTCCTTTCAACACACATATTATTATATTATACTTGCAGCTATGGCCTTGACTTTTGAACTTTTCACTTTTAATTATATACCAAATGATTAACATATTAATACCTACAATATTCTCATTCACATGTCATACAAAAGGTTAAAAGTTTTCAAGATATATTGACACATGTACTCGTTTTTGGTAATTTTTCAACCAAGTGCATTGCCATTTTCAGCCCTGTGGCTACCATTTGTTCAAAACGAAACTAGATGATCTTATAATGAAATAACTTAGGTATACCTCATGCACATTTAAATGGATAGATTCCAAAAGTTGTTTACTATTTCCCCCTTTTGGTGCACCAAGGAGACATGATTCCTTCATTTGTGCAAATCTGAATGACCTTCAACTAGACATGAGGGTATCCAAGTTTCATTAAATATGGCTCAGTGATTTTTACGAATGAAAAAAAAAATTTAATTCATCCACAACAGAGACGATTAATCGGACAGCCCAACTGTGTTATCAGCTTATGTGAGCTATAAAATATAAAAATAATTAAAATGGACTGAAAATAAAGACTTTTCATGGTGTTCACTTTTTGGAAATTAACATTTGACTGGGACTAGCATTTTGGATTATTTACATTTCTGGCAAACTAACACTTGGATTAACACGTTAGATTCGTTCACACTTCTAGCAAACTACCACTTGGCATGTATTAACACTGGGATTTACACTTTAGATAGATTATAATACTGGCAATCTGGCACAAGATTTGAACAAACACTTTGGATTGTTTACATTTCTGACAAATTAACAAAGGATATTGACTAACACTTTGAATATTTTCACCTCTAGCAAACTAACACTTGACATGGACTGACACTTTTAATATAAAAGATTTTTGCCAAAATAACACTTGACTTTGACTAAAGCTTGTATTGTTTACATTTCTGGCAAATCAAACCTGGCAAACTAACACTGGATTGGAACCAACACTTTGGATGGTTAACACTTCTAGTAAACAAACACTGTGATTAACACTTTAGAAAGGTTCACACTTTTGGTAATCTGACACTGAACATGGACAAACACTGAAATATTTACACGTCTGAAAACAAGCACAGGGCTAGGATTATCACTTTGAATGATTTAAACATATAGACAAACACTTTGAATGGGTTATACTACTTAAAAAGTAACAATTTAACACTGGACATGACATTACACTTTTGATGAGTAAACACTATGAAGGGAATAACACTTATGTATATATATAACATGTTCAGGGACAGGACTGTTGGGCTGGGTTACATTTAAGGTGTTTAGATGTATCAGGCTTGCGAATGGATTTAGAGTATAACAATCAGGCTTCATCATATGATAAAAACAAGTGTGCATAAAGAATCTTACATGTTGCATGTACTTTCACTTGGATGGAATTACATTGTGCATACATAAGTATGTACCAAGGATATGTTTTGGTTATTAGCCAATACTATTTGCTATATTGCACAGGTCTGTCTGACGTAAAACTATAATATATCTGTTCATATTCACTCAGTTTCTATAGGGACAGCTTCACATAAAATGAAGATCATTTTTTGTTTAAAAAAAATGCCGAAAATTGAACAAAAGTTATTTTTGATTGTTTATTTTTGAAAGTTGTACAGCTCAAATTGTGTTAATTCATATAAATTTTTATCATCACAACAATCCGTTTTTAATTGGTCAACTAGTGAGTTGATTCCATCTCCAAAATTTTCTCAAATTATACCACTTGATCCATTTAACAATTTTGACAACATTAGGTATTGTACCAGTTACGATCTCAAACTAACTTGTATACCCCTCAAAGCTCCAATTACATCATAGATATATATTAACTACTTTTGATTTTCCCTAAATTTTCCAACATCAAGGACATATATTAAAACGTTTTATGACATCTGAGGTAACCATTAATTCAATGTACATAGATTTTATTTTTGTAATACTCACCTTTCTTCTTGTATTTGCAGACATACATAACAACAACAACAACAACAATAATGATAAAAAACAAAACGCCAATGACAATTCCTATCACTTCACCCGTTGATAGTCCTTTCCCTGGAGGTTTCACTGAAAAACAGAAAATAAGTCACATTATTGAAAGCACTAATACAAAAGTGATGAAAGCAATAACATTTTAAGGCATCTCTTATATTAACATATCATGTTTTAAGGGTCGAGTTTGAAAAATCAATACTGAAGCAAATTAATACTAAAGCAAATTACTATGAATGTGGCGTTTTGGTTTATTGTCATATGTATGGTTAGAAAATACATTAATTCAAACAATAGCCCTAATTGGCCGCATATGCTTAATTTCTACAATTTAATTGATTAAGGTAAGAAATTGTGCAGAAAAATACAAGAATATTAGAAATTCTCTTTATAGCATGAATATGGATGTTAATAGAGAACAGAATTGAAGATATATTTTTAAATTTTTTTTTTTCCAAAAATTGAAAACAATTACATTTTTTTATTGTTATTCACTTAGAAGTATAAAATTTCCTTAGCTAGGTTTTTCCTGTAATAATTCATATGAAATGTACAACATTCGATCCTAATCAAGTAGATATGTATTGACAGTTTGTTTCTATATTATATTAGTAGTATAGGCGACTACTTTTGATGCAAATGATGTTGATTTGTGAAAAATTTAGTATGCACATGTATGGACATGTTGCCCGATATTTTTTTCATATCGGTCTAGTATTTTCAGAGAAAAATGTATTCAAGGATAATAAATACTGGAACAAAATAGCACTTAATAATGACCAAAAATACAATGTCAAATGACTGTACTTGTTTGCTTTATAGCAAATTTAAATTGATCCATTGAAAAATTAAACCAGTTACCATCCAATATCATTTATCCATTTTAATTACTTTTAGCTCAACCTTTGTGTTACCTAGTGACCTTCTTTATCTTTCCATACTCTAAGTCTGAATTGAATCATTAACCAAGTTAGTTTTTTTTTGCACTTATGATAAAGCAAGCCTAAGCTTATCAAGGACTTAAAGTTTATTAAGCATCATCATAATGTTATTGATAAATTTGAAGTCAAAGTTTACAAACTTATCGTGAATATTTGACATCCCATAGTCTGAGATTCCTTTCATTTTGAAATGTTTTTTAGTTGTGGGTATAGATAGCAAGACAGGAAGTGCTTACATTTCTAAGCAACAGATCTAACCTTCCTGGTTGAAGTTGATGTGTTTAACTGATTTAACCAGTTTTCAAATTTATTTTTTTTCCTTTGCTTTTTGAATTGTGATTTTGACAGTATATATATTTTGGCACGTATATTGAGTTTGTTAACCCAGTTATGGAATGAATAAAAAATACATAAAAAAAAACCAGAAGGCTTTGGAAAGCAAAATGATGAAATTTTTTACAAGTTAAAATTTTTGATCTCAAAGGATGAGAAGACACCTTACGCACACACTCGAGAAGTGTAGTACGATTAAGGTATTTTTGCACCCCGGTCAAGATTACTTAAGTCATACCACAATGTCCAGTTCTGAGATGGTACAGAAAAGTGTATTGCTTGAAGAAAACCATGCACTTTTAGCAAGGGGAACTGACAAACCATCTAAAGCTAGGATCTTCACCTAGACACAAACTTATTCAGTGGCACTTCCATCTATAAGACTATCAAGAACCTTACCAATAAGAGACGAAATGGTATTTTTACGTAGCTTAATTATAGGTATTATATACCACTCAAACAAAATGCTAAAGACAACACTTTTTAAGCAAATACTAAATATCACTTAAGTAAAGAGTTTTAACTGATTCATGACAAAAGTCCTTCTGAATTGTTTATGAATGAGAGGTTTATATAAATGTCTCACTATAAAATCATTTTTAAAGTTATTGATCATATTTATATACAAATTCATGAATAAATGATAATTACATATATATGTATATATATTTTCAAGACTATCTTACAACTTTTTTTAGATACATTACATTTAAACTCAATATAAAGTCTCTTCATGCAAACAATAAAATTTAAGCTGATGACGAAAAATTGTTTTGGATCGGAAATAGGTAAGGCTTTTTCACCTTAAGTGAAAAGTTTTTCATTCAATCTAAATTCAGTTCACTCACAAATGGTAGAGAAATTACCCAGAGAAACCACCAAGCTTCATACAGCAACCTAAAAAAAAACTTTTTCACACAATAGTTCCTGAGTTGTTTTTTTTTTTTTTTTTTTTTTTTTTCGGTAGCTCAGTTGGTAGAATGCTTACCCCGTGAGTGAATGGTCGTAGGTCGAACCCGGGGATCTGATCCAAGACCTGAAAGTGGATAATGACTGCTATTTTGCCAAGCACTAGACATTACAAAATGAAAGTCACGGTTCTTTTTGATGTGAACTTAGAATAAATGATGTCCCGTGTCACAGTAGCAATGGTACGATAAAGAACCTGCTGTATAATGCCATCAGTGCAACTCACAGGCAAAATTCTGCACTTTCGCCTTTTGCTGCCTTCGTCTCGATATAAGTGAAATATTCTTTACTTCGACGTTAAACACCATTGCTCTACTCAGTATTAGTTTTGAAACAAGATGGTGTAAATCAATTAAACTGTAAGCCAGCTCTTTTGGTCACTCAGAAATAGATATCTTTAAATAGTGTAGTTATTTAGCCTCTTTTTAAATATTATTTGAAAAGATATATATGCATACGAATTTAGGTTATTACAAATCTTGAATACATGAAACTCTTCAATACAGATATTTGAAAAAAAGTATATTTTACATGTATGTTTAAACTCCAGAATCATTTCTGTAATTTTATATACAAAATTTCTCTTTAAAAAAACGTCAAGGGATTGGCAATTTGTAGGCAAAAACGTGCTACGAAATTTTTAGGGCGACTAAACAGTGTAAATCAAAATAATTTCAGTAAGGCAAACATATATAAAACTTTCTTTCTTACTTGAATATTGTGTTATCAAACACGTTGTACAATCTTTTATTTATGTTAAAACAGGTTTAATTTTTATGTTAAACTGGCACTGACACTGCATGACTAATATGATTTAAATTGGTTTTCTAAATTTATCTAATAATTAAGATTTACAGTTGGTGTAGGCCATGGAATGTAATTTATAAAAGGAAAAAAATTGTGACTTTTATTTAAATTTCACAATGTAATAAACAAAATGCTCAAAATACTTGATGTATGGTCTCTTGATCGCTTGTCATGCAAGGTGACACTGATATACAATACATCATCACCTGATTCAAGGATATCGATTTATAACCTTAGACACGCATTAAAATTGTCTACCTCGAAAACAGTGAGGTTTGTCTGTAAGTAAAAGAGTGTTTTAAAAAGGAGTAAAACGAGACCCAAAATATGCTATCTTTAGTAACAGACCAGGAAGGGACCTTGGACTGTAGACAAGGAAGTTGTAACCTAGAAACCTAAAAATATTTTTTATCTTGTGTTTTGAAGGAGTTACATATTTTGTTCTAGATTCTTTGTAATGATTGATGGCACATAAACAAGGATGTTTTTACCTGCTTGACATATAAATAAACCGAAAATACTTTATTTCCAAAAGAAAGAAAAATGCATGACAAAACATCTTTCAATTAAAGAAGTTCTTCACATACATGCGATGTCTTGAATTTGATCCCTGAGGTTAACATGTAAGAATAATTGATTTATGAATTTGTACTTCATACCAATTGTAAACCTGTTTAACTCAGTGCACATTTTGCAAGTAATATTTGATAGTGTTTATTGATATTTGCAGTTATTTTAGGTCTATTCCCTTTAAAAAAACAATTAATACATTACAGTGGTTGCAATAAAACTGTTGTTCCAAATCCATCTTAATACTAAGAAATAAAAAGTTTATTACAATGTTCAGCTGCCATTTTCATTACATTTGACCATCAATATCTTTGGAAATTAACCTGGTGTTCAAATCAAATCTGTCACAAAAATGTATTCTAAAACATTTTAAATTTTCAACTTACTCTCTGAATCTGGTATTTACAACATTCCAATAATTGTTTACAAATTTATAACTGACAGACATAAGACAGTGACGTGGTTCACATGATGATGATGTCATGATGATGATGATGATGTTGATGAGGTGTATTGTCTTAATTCTTTTTTTAATCAATGTTGTTTATAAAAAACCAATAAAACAGGTATATAGGCATTTTATTATGGTATTGTTTACAGTTACCATGGCTACATAAACATGTCTAATATATTTTCTAGGTAATGTGATATCTGTATGTAACATAAACAAATTCTCTTTTAATCTTTATCGATATATTTATAAAACATACCTGTAATTACTTACATTTAAAACATAAATGGCAATTTGTATGTATAAAAATAAAACTAAACACAAATACACAATTATTTAAGTATAATGAAACTTTAATATTATACCAGCTATATAAAATAAAACCTATACAATTGGTGTGATAAATGTACTAGTCTTTCACAACCATCTTGAAACAAGTTAGGAATGTTATAAATACATAGAACCTATAGTAATTTTGTGAATATCCATTGACAATTTTATAAAGTAATCGCTACTTGACATTTAATTACTATTCTTTATCTTATCAATGCAGCAGGTTCTTCCTTGAAGTGAATATTAGATATAAATATTCATCTGTAGATTTGTGGATTTTTTAAATTAAATTAATTACATAAAAGTTGTCATGCAGTGACAATCAATTTTATTTTTGCTAGAGTAAATCCTGTCAGAGTTTATGTAAACAAATCAATTAACCAATAACACAATTGTTACACAAATTATGTCAGAATCGATTAAAATATTGTTTTGTCTTTTTGAAAATTGTGTTACAGAAAAGTGTGTGCACATGTCTTAAATAAATGATTTATACAATGTTTAAAAATCTTGTTGAATATTCTTTTGCTTGTTAAGTAAGAAAAAAGCCTCAATGAGTATTGCATGATATACATGCAAATATACATTATTATTACGGAGACTGACACCAAGATGTGAAAATTATTCTACCATGGTTTAACAGATGATCATGTTTCTGATGTAAGGCTGTCAAAGGTCAATCTCATAATTTGACATTCAAAAATTAGTTCAAAATGTATTTTTGTAATCAAACTTTCATCAAATTCCCTACAGTAATTAAGGAAAAGGTGGTGGGAAAAAAAATCAAATTTTAAAGAGTTTGCTAATAGCTAAATGGGACATTCAGCATCTAAAACTGCCAGCAGGTGTTAGCATTTATGATATTTAAGAGCATTAAAAGGCAATAAAGTAGAAAACATTATATTAAAGGTTTCATTAAGCAACAAGGAAGATTTAACAAGGAAGTGTTGAAACTATTTAAAAAGCACAAAGATTTAATTTAAACCTTAAACAATCAGGAAGTATTTAATTTAAATGACGGTGCACTTGACAATCCTCTTTATTTGGATAATACAAAATTCTACATTACTGCACTGTAATAGCCAGCAATGATGTTTTATATAACTAGTTGAAGTGTTAATCTCGATGGGTCCTTTTACCAAGAGTATAACCCTCCCAAAAAAAATAAAAAATAAAAAATAAAAAAATTCATTCATTTAGATTTTTTTTTATTTAATGCTTATTTTTTCAATTGAACACATTACGTTAATTCATAATTGTAGTCCAAGAGTTAAATACATTTCAAGATTTTCTAAGATCTTAGTCTGGATGATGTCAGAAACTACAATTTACAGATTAGTAATGGCAAAACCACAAGTAACATTATTCTGCTTACCAAAATAATAGTAAACAGTAACACCTTAATCTTGCAAGGAGAGACAAAAGTATCATTGTTACATAATTACCTACATCATGATTTCTTTTATTGTAGACATTCTTGTAGGCACAAGAGAGCCTAAAAGAGGAAGCAAGCATTTAAACACAAAAATAATAACTATAAGCCATTCACTGGTGTTGCAACTTCAAAAATATTTGTCAGAACATTGTTGCTCATCATTCTAGGAATTGTTACCAACTGGTGTGGAAACCATTGCAGCTCACCTACACATCTAAATCACCTAAAACACTAAGGTTTGTTCCCTCATGCAAAGCATTCTTGAATTTGGATTCATATAATTACGGAATTTAGATTCCTTATGAAGAATGATTTTCCGAAATATGCGCATATGGCACATCTAAATTTAGGAGGCATTTGTGATATATATCTACTGTTGTAGAAAACCTTATCCCAATTATACAATAACTCGATAACACTGCAACCTTAAAACGAGCTACCAGAACACTTCGTCTCGCCTCTGCATTTAGGCTGTCACTAAAAGAAGAAATGTATCGTGTTTAAACATTTGAGAGTTATTTACTTTACTGAAGAAACAATGGAAAAAATCTCAGTGCTTCAGATCACAAATGAAACACCATCTTATTCAAAACTGCATTGCAATTATACAGCAGATTTGGTAGCTCAGCGGAATTGGCAACTACCTATCATAAGGAAAGACTCGATTTTGATCCCCTGGAATAAACAATGCTTTTGCCACTATTGTAACAATTACAATAAAAGCAGTAACTCTTATCTTTTATAGCTCCTATACATACAAATATTGGCTGAATTTTAGACCATTAACTTAGCTTTTATGGCAGTTTTAGCTGTGATTGTTTTTTACAAAATAAATAAATGAATAAATATGACCAATTGTTTCACTGATTAAGAATTAGATAGCTAACGATTACATGGTTTATCAACTGTTTAATAAATTCTGTATAGTTTATACACTTATAATGTTTTCAATATTTGTTTTAGTAAATTGCATTTTAATACTGATATTGATAGTAATATTAATCATCAGGATAGTAATAATTAGATGTTGCAGGATAAGATTGATAATGTGTTCCCTGATAACGTCCGTGATGACGTCCTCCTGAACGTCTATGATTACGTCCTCCTGAATGACCGAGTTTCTGGTGGTCATAGTAGCTCCTTCCATGTGTACTTCCTGTATAAACCTGATAGTTCTGTTCATGTGGTGATGTTTCCCTATCAAATCCGTAATTATGACTTCCACCATACATTCTGGGGTAGTAAGTACTTATAGTGTTAGTACTGATGTACTTGTTACGGTCATATTCTCGAGGACGTTGATAAGTCGTGTAACTACGAGTTGCCATTTTCTTTTTATTTGGATATCCATTCTGAGCTGTGTGTCTCTCCTCCTTCTCTCGTTTAATATCATATTTATTCAAGTTATCCAAAGCATGAATGTCATCAAATGTCTTTTCTTGGTGTTTATGAAACTCACGTTCACGTTTATGTTCACGTTTATGTAGTTTTTCCTTCTGATTTTTGTGTTTTGTAAATCACAAACATCGCTGTGATAACAATAAACAGTATAATAATAAATCCCACAACAGAACAAACTATTATAATTATAATTTCTTCTCCAGCAAGAGGAGATTTACTTGGATTTGTTGTACTGGTATATCCTGTGGTGGTACTACTAGAGCTGCTAGCTGCTTCGGGTGTTGTGGTTAATTCGGTGGTAGTTTGTCCACCCTCAGGTAAATTACTTGTGGTGGGCTTTGTGGTTGTTTCAGAGTAAGATCTGGTGGTTTTAGCTTTAGTATTGGTGGTTACAGAATCAGTTGTTTCTTGTTGTGGTGATGTTAGGGGTTCTGTGCTGGATGTAACAAGTTCAGTTGTCGTTTGGCCTATATGAATGAATGTGAATGATTGGTCAGTTTCATGTTTGTATGTGAATTATAAACAGATTGAATGAAAATAACTGGATGCAGCAAAAATATCTAAATGATGAAATACTTAAAGGTAAGCAAGTTTAAATAAAAATCCAAGTGGTCAAAATAAAAAAGAGAGAAAAGGTTTTTCAAATATGTAAAGCAAAATGTTCCAGTAATTAATATTAATTAAACTATTTATCGTCTTTAGCTTGATTGGAAATGTTCATCTAGTTTATCATGATAATGTCTTTGACATGGTTTATTTTTTAAGTCCCTTTACATACAATAACTAGACACTCTTTAGCACTTCAGTCAACGTGCTATTTAAATGTATAAAATCAAATATTTTTGTGGTCATGAATGTTTTAATGTCATTATGTTACAAACTGCCGACAAGACAAATTATATTAATAAGATTGATTTGGATGAAATTGGATTGGAATAATGGTATATAAGGTCCCGATTAAAGGTCATTTACTTATAAAATTTATTTAAAACTAAGGTCTGTTCCCTCGTGCAAAATATTTCTTAGCTTGATTTGGATTCATATAATTTTTGAACTTTAGATTGATTATTTTTCAAGTGTTTGGCTTATGTTTTTTATCTATCTAACTTTTCGGCCCCAAGTATCACTGATGAGGAATGATTTTTCCGAACTGTACACATATGGCACATCAAAATGTAGCAGGTATTTGTTATATATTTATATAAATGTAGTCAGATTAGGGAAAGTTGAGGAAACCAGGGTGTCTAGAAAAAACACCAACCTTTAGCTAGCGAACTGACAAACTTTCCCACACTAAGATCTGAATTGATTTAAACCTAGGTGGTGAGAGATATTATCTGTAAGCATTTACATGAAACCACTTAGCTACACCTCCATCAAGGAAGAAGATTACTAATATATCGTATAATCAACATTGTCATCTATAACTGTTTTATTGTAACATCATCAATACTTTGTAGGTATAGCTAGCCATTAAATAAACAGACTAATCGTAAACATTTAATGTGTTTCTTACATATATATCAAAAGTTACTTTGTAGGGAGTACTGGATATTAAACTTCATTAAGAACAAATGTAAACGTTTTATTTCTTAAATTTCTTTGCAATAAAACCAAAAACCAATGTTGTGCAAATTTAATCTCCTGGGATTGTAGAAGTTATGTGATGTAGTATTGTCAATAATATACTTCTGTTTACTGCATCCTGTTATTTTTATCATCAACTTTAACAAAAAAAAAAAAAAAAAAAAAAAAAAAAAAAACAAAAAAAAAAACAAACTACAATATAGAACCTTAAGAACATACTCTGATGTGCAACCACTCATCTTAAGTCATCATTATTTATAATATCACAGTTCTAAACAGATCGTAAAAATCCTTCACAGGAAATCTGTTAAGAAAAAAGTGCACTAGGCAACAAGCATGAAATGAACAAAAATAAAACAGCTTAATGACGAAAAGAGACAAACAGGATAGGCGGAATTTCTGGTCTTTGATCATATCCTGTATTGTTTGCAGCTATTCATGTTGATGATGATCGGTTGATTGAATAAAAGAAAGAAATCTTTGTTGTGTAAGTTTTACTGTTATAATCCTTATATTAAATAGCAAAAGACATTTCACATGCTTCCAAAAAAATTATTAAAAATACCATGTTTTCTCAAAAACAAAATACTGCACTAGTTCTTATATAGTGATATCAGAACTAGTGCAATATTACAACAACTCGGTGCCTTTTTCAGCCATGATTCAGACAACAATGCCATGTAACAAAGTGTGCAATATGAAAAATGGATTTGAGAGACCTCGGACCGGAACAAAGTTTGCGTGTAAATATCAATATATATATTGCATGCTAACACCTCAGAATTTGTCAATTTATTTATATTTGAAACATATATTGCTGTATAATAAATTGCATTATAATAACAAAGCTGTCTTAACCTCTTAAGCCTCAACTACGCATTTCTACGCATTTTTGGCCCTTGTCTAAAATATCAAAGCATAGTTTTTGTTTGCCCGTCATTTCGTTAATACTCGTCAGGTATTGAAAAGAATGGTATCACGTGAAAATATTTTTTCAGCACTTTAATTATTGTTTTCAAAATTGTTTTGTAGATACACTTTAATTATACGAAATTTTTACTTTAAAGTTTGTAAAAAAAATAATGACGTCAGAACAAAATGACAAACCTGTCACGTGATCGCAAAATCTAAATCGACTTAAACCTCATGGATCAATTTAAAAATAATGAAAAAGGCACATGTCTATAAACTAGACGAAACACAGATTCTAAAACTATAAAAATGTGGATGGTAATCCAAATTTGTGCATTTTCAAGTATTAAAAACGGCGATAACTAAATACCTAATGCTTGAAACCAAAAAACGGCATGTGACGTTTTTTAGCTTCTAACTACAGATCGTACTAGTAATGAAACTTAACATTATTTCAAACTCTAGAAAATAATATTATTATAATATCTTCGTTTTTTTAACTGATAAATGTTTTCTTTTTTTTTTTTTTTTTTTTTTTTTTTTTTTAATTTTAAAAAAATATTTTTTGTTTACTTCGACAGTTGTCATGTTTAATTATTTTTAAATCCCCATAGAATGCCGGGTAAATCCCGAAAAAACAAAACGACATCACAACTAAAATTTATGAGCTTGAGTGAAGCTGTTATGGTAGAAATTAATATTTATTTATTTATTTTTAATTATTTAATTTCTTTTGGGTGAATAGATACACCGTTTATCGTAAATTAATATGACATACGGAGAACTGACCTCAATCAAAATAATGTCAAGTGCTATAAATAGATGCACGGGAATCCCTTTTGCAGCATACATTTTCAGAAAATCAATACCCCGGAAGTAGAGCATACACAGAAAACACATCTGCTACATCAACATATTGGGTCATTTAGGCTCCCCTTGTTATAATGTATAGATTTTTCATCCGAATTCCTAAACTGAGAGTTACAAGTGCATGTGTATGGCTTTACTAGATACCGATTCCGGCAGTCACAATTTGAGTTTTAAAAATTAATAATTAAGACGATAATAAAACTCAAGATTTCAAACGTACATAAAAAATGATAATGGATGCAACGGAAAGAATTTTTGGAGAATTTCACGAACTTTTTAATCAAGATCGCTACCTTTTTTCATAATGCATTTGTCCTCCAGTTGTACTTGCTTTTTTAGGCCATAAGATGGTCCAGCTTGCTTGGAGTATCGTGTATGTAGTCATTCACTCACACACACACACACACATACACACACACACACACAGAGGGGGGGGGGTCAGCAACTAGGTAAAACATTGACCTAAACGGAAAAAATGATAGCTAGGTACATGGTCGACTAATTAAATAAACAATTTCGAATATTTTTTTTTTAAATTAGAAAACGTTATTTGTCATAAAAAAATATTTTACTTAAAAAATGGATTAGAGGTCAACATTCTTTGAATTTCCAGATCATTTATCATCATCATCATCATCATTTTTGGTGAATTCAAGGTTAACCCATCCCCTTTGAAAAATTCAAGAGAGCCATGGCAAGAAAAACCAAAACGTCCTAAGAAATATTAATAATTCGTTTATGCCCGGAGGCTTTGCCCCTGCCCCTCACCCTACCCCGACAAAGACTCTGCCCTGTATTCGCATATTTTTTGCAATTGGGCTGGACGGAATTTGTTAATCGATATTATTATATTTATAAAAGGTTTATAAAACATTTATGCTAAAATATTTTTGGTAACAGGTTTTTGATAAATTCTTTAAATTTTTCTGATGCAGAACTCTCGCAAATAATATTTTATGATAAAGATGGATCTGTACATGTACAGTTGTACATAAAATAATTTACCCGAGGAAACATGTTAAATGTTTAAAACTGTTTCTTATTATTATTATTATTATTATTATTATTATTATTATACCAAGAACAAATGCCAATTCTTCCATTTCTTTCAACCTTTTTGTTTGGTTTACATCTAAAGGAAGGTTTAGGACATATCATTTTACTAAATAGGAACATTACCCGCTAATTGAACATTTAAAATCTAAACATTACTGCTCTTGTCACGGAAACCCAATTAAAATGTGCTGTTTTTTATTTATTATTATTATTATTTATTATTATTATTTTTGACTGACAAATTGCACTCGCCTAAATAAATTAATATTTACAAATATTGGCGACCAAATAAAAAGAGTGGAGTGAAGTCATTCTGTCTATGCACCTGTCAAGGTTCTTTCATTTGTATTGAAGCTATTATTTCTAGGATAACGGAGAAAAGCAGAGTGTCAAGAGAAAAAATTTTCATCTTCTGCAAACGAACTAACTTTTTCCACACTGGATGTGGACGGGGGTGACAAGAGGCACTGTAATCAGTAAACATGCGCTTTAAACTATTCGGTCATCAAGGCTCCTGGGGAACAAGTTGAGTACATAAAAGGGTGTGTCCCACTCCTTAGATATTCCTAAAACTTTTCATATCCTTTATGTCCTATCCTCAACGATGTACATGAAGAACATAATAAATTGGTAATTTTTCTTACATCAATGCAATTTCTACCATTTGCTTTTTGTTACATTTCTAGCTATTATTATTTTCTTCCAAGATTTTATTTGTTATGATACTCAAACATTTTATAACGGACCTTATGAACCTCAATAGGTATACAGGGCTGTATTATTTGAATTTCTATTGAATGGGTGTAAAGTGTGGAAGGAATTTTAAATAATTGCACAAAGCAAAGTGCACAAGTTGTTTTTTATACTTCACAGAGAGTCATGATAAATAGGGAATAGGTCCAACAATGACAATATTAATAAAAGAGTAATGAAACAAATATATGTATGTATGTATGTATGTATGTATGTATGTATGTATGTATGTATGTATGTATGTATGTATGTATGTATGTATGTATGTATCTTCGTGAAACATTGTAGGAGTTATTTAACAAATAGGTACTCTTTTTTTCAAACTCTGGAAAACAATGCCATGAAGTCAGGTGGTGCATCTTTGATAATCTTTTGAAATATACAGTACAAAGTAACTAAGTTTCAAAGTCTGGAAAAATGGGAAAAATATCTTGAAATATTTCCATAAAGTCAGGTGCATATCTTCAATATATATATATAGAAACATTCTGTGAAGTTTCAAGGTTTTTGGTTGAAAACTGTAAGAGGAATTAAGTTCACAACGTAGGTACCCCCAGTTCAAAAACCTGCTAAGTTTCAAAGTCTGGAAAAATGAAAAAAAATCTTAAAATATTTCCATAAAGTCAGGTGCACATCTTCAATATATATAGAAACATTCTGTAAAGTTTCAAGGTTTTTGGTTGAAAGTGTAGGACATTCACCATACTATAAACCGATTTCCACTCCGTGCAACGCGGCCAATAAAAAAGATATTGTTGGTATCACACAATATTTTTCAAGTCTATAATTATGAGATTGTAATGGTTATTTTTTATTTTAAGAGCATAAATGATACATATCTCGTATAAGGGCTGTGTTGTAAACAGATGTTTGATACTGACGAAGTATTATACACTAAAGGTAAAAAAGCCTAAAATTTCTTCATCTTTTGTCCCTTCATTGTAATACCCAAACGGCCATACACAAAACGTTATTTATGTGTCAAGAAACAATCTCTACATAATTCTTATAAGATGTAAAATCATTGTCATGAATAACTAAGTAAAATTTGACATAGTCCTTGGATAGTGCTGAAATATAGAACAATACAGGTTTAGATTGAATGCAATTATTATTATTATAATTATCATTATTATTATTGTAGCTATTTTTATTATTATTATGTGTCTATTAAACGTAAATTTTATATAGTTATACGCATACAGTTTGTTATTTTCGGAAACAATATTGAAATTATTTCGTTATCTTTCAGAATATATGGTTACTACGTTATATTGTAAGGGGAAAAGGCAAACAAAATAGTCTTCGCACGATTTTTATTGTAATATTTTAAATTAGAATTTACAATAGTAATATTTCTTTATTAGAGCATGTGTACACCACTGTTTTATTTTAGCTAAAACTTCGATAAAGCTAAAATAATTTACAATAAAAGTTTAAATTGCATCAAATTATTTCTTGTTTATTTGTACTCTGTAAAATCTTAATATTTCTATACATACATTTTAGTTTAATAATGGGTCCAGAAACAATATTTTGTTAATTTTTTCTCAATTTTTGCAATTTAATGAATATTCTGTTGCCATGGTAACAAATATTTGAACTTACATGCTGAAGACAAAAAGTTAAGATCATATGCTTTGATGATATATATGGGTTGGTATTAGACAAAAATACTAGAAAAGGCAGAAAAAAATTCAACTCAAACCCTTAGACTTTTTTATTGTAATGTCAGTGTACCCCTGGATTTTGATTTGATACAGAACTTGAGTATTGATGAACAATTATACAATAATAGTTGAGTTTGATCTCAAATTATTCTTTTTTATCCTTTCTTGGTCATTTTCCAATAGCTTGATGCATGTTTTAAGTAAAACATGGGCCCAGGAATAGTATTCTTTACGATGTTTTCTTAATTTGCTTTAAATTGAAATTCTGTTGCCATGGTAACCAAATATCTGACCTTTTCTGTGAAAAAACATAAAGTTCAATTTCTTATCTGTCAGAATATATATGGTTTCCTTAGTGTAATATGAAAGAGACGTGTTGAAAATCAGCATTGAATACATACTATTTTTAATTTTTCAAACATAGAATTTAGAGATTTTAATGATGTTTTTAATTGCAGGAGTATATGTAAACCTGGATTTCGATTTGATATAAAACTTGATTATTGATGAAAATATATACAATAAAGGTTGAATTTCATCAAATAATCCTTTTTTATCTATTCTTAGGCATTTTCAAATAGTCGGGGATGCATGTATTAAGTAAAACATGGGTCCAGGATCAGTATCTTATGATTATTTCTTAAATTTTTCATTAAAATTGAAATTCTGTTGCCATGATAACCAATATCTGAACTTATATGTTGGAAACAAAAAGTTCAAGTCATATACTTTGATAATATATAGGGGTTGGTATAAGACAAAATAATCGGAAAAGGCAGAAAAAAAGCTTTGAAAATAACACTTATTTTCTCATGATTTCAACTAAATATTCTGAGGCTTAAGGGGTTAATAGTTAGCATTAATATTTTAGCGCAATACTTAATTATTTTTCATTCTTGGAAAATTCAATATCACTCATTGTCATTTTCCACACTTTAATTGTTTCAAATTGGTTGAAGAAAGCCATGCAATTTTTTTAAATACAAAAGGTTTATGTTAAAACGAATTATGTAAAAAAGAATATTGTTCTAAAAATTTATCATACTCTACATTTGATACATTAGATTAATCATTTTAATAAAATTGTCCTTAATAACTTTTTCAGTCCTGATGACACTTGTTTTAGTCAAAAATGATGCACTGACCTCGAAACCCCTGTACTAAATATTTAATAAGGAGACAAATAAAAATTATGGTAACAAATTGGGATATTTTTCACTTTAAGAACTCTGAAAATGAATCTATATCATTTATTGTTCATTATTTTATAATTATTGAGGCTTTGATTTAAACTTTGATTATCCTGAAAAGTTGCATGTTTTTGTTACGGGATCAGAAAATGTGTCAAATCAATGTGATGTTTGACAATTATTTGCTTTCATGCTTTCTGTTTACTTGTCAGTAGAAACTTTTATGACATTGCTACGACTGCAATGCAGCTTTAATCCTGTAAATGTTACATCTGAAACAGCTCTCTTTTCTGTGACGAGTCAGACTTTGCAGTAAATTTCCGTCTAAGAACTACAACTACTAGAGAGAGTAAAACTAGAAGAGCAGAGCCACCAACACTTCCAATAATAATGTAAGTTGTGTATGATGTCCTCGATAAGCCCTTATTATTAGTACTTTGCACTGTAGTTGTAAAAATCATTAAGTTAGTACTTGCTGAAATAGTAGCAGAAGATGAAGATACCTTGAACTTTCACTCCATTTAAAGGTAATGTCAAAAAGAAGTCACGACTGAAAACCCCGCATGTTTTTATCTGTTGTAAAAGAAAGTCAGTTTGTATTAATTGGAAATCATTTACCGGGATTTTCAAAATATGGTGCCAAAAATTTAACCCATTTTTCATTGAAATTTTCTCATTTGTACAAACTACATACAAAAGAAACCAAGGAAACTAAAAAGGACAATTGCTTTCTAGGACTTTCAAGTTTAAGATTTTTTTTCATATGTAGTTCAGCATCAACTGCATTCTATGGCCTTGGAATACAAAATTATTTACATAAATAGTGTATTCATCCGCCAAGCCTTTGAAATTTTCAATAGTACTTAGCTATAGAAATTCAATGGACATATGTCTAAGTAAATTCCACTGAAATGCCACAAAAATCCATGGAAAGATTGTACATGTCCATGGAAAATGTTTTCCCCATACTTTTGACCATGAACATGTACATAATTTCCATGGAAATTCTTTGGACATTTACACAGATTTTGGTGGCAAATTTGTGTCTGTCAATAAAAGTATTACAAAGTATAAAAAGTTTCGGTCTCAGCATTGTCAACAAACTCTGTAGTGGAAATCCCATGGTCAAGGTCTGCAAATTAAGTGTTCTGTTCATACAATGAGAAGGTACTGCTAGACAACAACAAGAAAAAAGATGCCTGCCTAGTATGACCAGCATTTTTAGGCATTTCAGTTTTAGATCACAAAAGACTAAGAACGACATAAAATCTTATACATGTGTATTTTGCTGCAAACCCGTCTGTAGAAATTCCATGGACATATGTCCACGTTCATGTAAAATCCATCGATTTCCATGGAAATGCCACAAAAATCCATCGAAATTGTGTACATGTCCATGGAAAAATAAATTTGTCATCTTTTTGACCATGGACATGTACACACTTTCCATGGAATTTCTGTGGGCATGTACGTTGATTTTTGTGGCGAATTTGTGTCTGGCAGTGAAGGTATACCAAAATATACAAAGTATCAAGCAACAAACTCTGTACGTGGAAATTCCATGGATTTTCATGGCATTTTTCTCAATTGTCAAGGTCAGCAATTCAAGTGCTTTGTTCGTACAATGAGGAGGTACTGCTAGATTACAACAAGAAAAAAAGATGTGACCTAGATAGTTGGTCAACATGATCAAGTACAGACTGTTTGGCAAACTTTAAATACATTACAAAAAAGAAACAAATAAAAAAGGTCATTATGACTGTGATCCTCATTTAAGATTTACAATGTACAGAGTTTTGTATCACTAGGTGTGCGGATGTAAGTCAAATAAACTTGTTTGACAAAATTTCAATTTATTAAAAATGACCTCGAAACATAGCTTCAGGTCATTGCGACTGTGATTACTATTTAAGGTATACAACATTGGAAGGAGCTTTTTACTCCATGCTATGTATGACATTTTCAGCTTTTAGGTAATTTTCCTCATGACATTACAGTATTTGCAAAGTTTTACTAAATCAGGTCACACTGACTTTGAATATAAACCACACTCTAATGGCTACATAAATCTGTTGGTATGGAGATGGTATATATGAAGTTTCTGGCTCTCTTTTTAAGTATCCTACGTTATATTACAGAATGTCAACTGGCGAGATGTTCAACATTCCCTAAAAAATACAACTTTTTCCAAACTTACAATATATCTCTTCTGGGGACACCAATGAAACATAAATAGCATGTCCATGGCTAGATTTCTGGTACAAGTTGCTCTCCTTGACCAATAGAAAGGTTTGACTGTATTTGTTAAGTTGTTAATTAAAGACATACGTGTGGCACATCAAGCAAAAACCATAGTTATGGACAATTTATTAATTAAGCTTTAATTGAATTTTCTGTTAAGTTTTCAGAACATGTCGAAAAATCTGATAAGTTTGTTAATTGCTTAAGCCATCACAAACAAGTTTGGTTTTTAATTGACACATCACAGAGAAGTTTGGTTTTGCTTGACACATCACAAACAAGTTTGGTTTTTGCTGGAGACATTAAAAACAAGTTGGTTTGGCTTGACACATCACAAACACGTTTGGTTTTTGCTGGAGACATTAAAAACAAGTTTGCTTTTTGCATAATACATCACAAACAGGTTTGGTTTTTGCATGAAACATCACAAACATCAATTATAATATAAATGTGATAAAATGATACTTACTGGTAGTAGTGGTTTTTACATCTAATAAAAAAATGAAAAAAAATGAAGATGAAAACAGTGATTGATCATGATGATGTGGTCTAAATATGTATTATAAATACAAATGCAGACTTGGTACAACAAGAATACCAACTATCTACTGAAACTTGTAATTAGATTCAACAATTTATAAAAAAAAAAATTCCAACCAATAACAGTAGACAACAAATGAGCTCATTAGAGACTACATCACTAATAAATGGTTGTTTTACATCACATCAACAATTGAGGATAAAATTTCACACTCGCAGATAAATATTATACTGATATCAAACCAATCGGTAAGGGCCTGCAAAAAGGTAAAACCTGTCTCACTTGCTGTTGACTGGAGTAGAACTTATTGTAGTGAAAAACCTTCAGCTTGAAGGTTTATGACATATCCTTAACTGTAGCTTATGTATATATATCATCAAATGTAAAGGATGTATAGATTCTCATCCATATTTTGTTTAATTGGTCAGCTGATGGGGTATCTTTGTATCTGCTCAAATTCATAAGTGATCCGATTTCAAACATGAATTTTTTTCAATGAAATAGAATATTAAGTATCACACTGCTTTTATCAATAATTTCAAATCATACTACAAAAGTCAGAGAACTTACTCCTCAATTAAGAAATCAGCAAATACTTCCAATTATGTTTACCATACAAATTTAAATTTGACCAACTTCTCAAGTATAAACCACTTATGAGACACAATTGATAAGAGGCCTGATGGGCCTAAACAGTCACCTGAGAGCATAAGTACTGTAGTTCACGAAAAAGGGATTAAAATTTAACTAATTTCTATCTTGTTTTTCTTGTATAAAAATGGTTTACTGTGACCTTGAATGAAGGTCACGGTCAACAGGCTTCACATACTTGGTAGTGTGTTGTGCTCTGATGCCATGACATGAAGTTTCAAGTTTTTAGGCCATTTGTGTTATGAGAAGAAGCTGTTTAAAGATTTTTCTATTTAGGATCACTGTGACCTTGAATGAAGGTCACCGTCAACAAGCTTCAAAAACTTGGTAGTGCTTAGTGCTCATATGTCATATATGCAGTTTCAAGTTTCTAGGCTTTTCCTTCATGACAAAAAAATGTTTTGTATTTTTTCTATTTAAGGTCACTGTGACCTTGAATGTTCATTCCCTATCTAGGTTTGAATACCTGTACTGAGCAGTGGCCGTCACATTTCCCATCTGGGTTTGAATCTCTATAATGAGCAGTTGCAGCTACCGGTACATTCCCCACCTAGGTTAAAATCCTTATACTGGTCAGTGGCAGCTACATTCCCCACCTAGGTTTGAATCCCTATACTGATCCGTGACAGCTGCATTTTCCACCTATGTTTGATTCTTTATACTGATCAGTGGCAGCCACATTTCCCAACTAGGTTTGAATCTCTGTATACTGATAAAAAAGACAGACAGCCACATTCCGCAACAAAAATTAAATGTCTATATTGATTAGTGGCCTCCACACTCCCAATTTATTTTTGAATCCCTATACTGATCAATGGCAGCCACATTCCCAATCTTGGTTTGAATCCCAATACTGATCCGTGACAACTACATTCCACAACTATGTTTGAATTCATTGCTGATCAGTGGCAGCCACATTCCCCGACTAGGTTTAAATCCGTATACTGATCAAAAAGACAGGCAGCCACATTCCCCAACCGAAGTTTGTATCTCTATATTGGTCAGTGGCAGCCACATTCCCCATCCAGAACGGAATGCTTATATTGATTGGCAGCCACATTTCCGAACCAGGTTTGAATTCCTATACTGATCAGTGACAGCATAAGTCCCCGCCTAGGTTTGAATCCTTTTAAGGCATCTTGGTATGAGTGAATTAAATAGTATTTACAATGGTGATGGAAACAATGACAAGATGCACAGAGAATAAATAGTTTTCTTATGAAACTTGCAATAATGAGGTATTATACAAGTTATATATGATAAATTTGTCCAAGTAAGGATACATGAAAATTTAGTTAATAAACACATATCAACTTCTATAATTGTAATAGTACTGATACGATTGTAATATAATACCACTAGGCATATTCTACAGTACTCATTAAAGGATAATAAACGTACAGTCAATGGTTCAAATACATTTGTAATTTTTGGGCTTGTATTGTATCTTCACTGTTTTGCCATTTTGTAATTTTCTGCCTATCAGTTTGCATTTTCTGTTCACATTAAAAACTATCTTTTTTCTAGTTGCTGTCTAGCAGTACCTCAAATTATAGAACCTTTCAAATTCTTTTGCTGTATGGGATTTGTTTTAATTTAAGTGTTGATTGTATTAAAACTCCATGGATTTTTCAGATGGATTTTCCCTTTTTTTCCACAGAATAAAATTGCCATGAAAAAGAAAATTTCATTATAATAGTGATATTTCATGAATTTCACATTAGCATGTACAGTAGTATTGAGAGAAAACTGCTCCAATTTTAAAGTTTGAGATAATTTTATTTGTGGACAATGAAATTTTATTTTGTTTCTATGCAGAATATGCATTAGAAAAAAATATTCCTTTTGTCTGAAAATACAATTTAAAAGTATTATGGATGAAATGGCTGGGATCTGAACGGATATATACGATCTGATATGATATGTGTTGACATTATATAAGCAATTTTAAACTTTTATTACTATTATTATGGTTCATAATAAAAGGATTTTAAATGTTTTGCTACAGTTCTGGGATAATGAATAATAAGTTTGATAAAGTAGATAACAAGCAACAGTTAGGTCACCAAAAGCCTAACTGCAATTGATGATAAAAAAGGCAATATCACTGGCAGACCAAAAGGAAACATGAACATGACATAAGATTCAAATTCAAGTAATATGGTAATACAAAGCTAGAATTTACAAATAATTTGCATGATAGGTCTCTGGAAGAATCATAACAGTCACTTATAGATAATGATCACATAAATTTGGTTAAACACATTTTACTAACCATATTCCATTAGAAAAAAGTCTAAAGTAGCTATATATTACAGTATAACCTCCGGAAACCGAACCCTGAGAAAACCGAAATCCTGTCAAAACCGGCCATGTCCGATGGTCCCGATTTTTTTCCTCTATATTCCTTATGTTAAAACCTTAATAAACCGAACCCTGTGAATTCTGAATACCGGTCGATTTTTTAAAAAAATCGGTCCTCTGACTATGAATTTAACCTGTGAAAACCGATCTCGGAACGTGGTCGATTTTGTTTTGATTTTAATGCAAAATCTGTCTTTTTTTTTCTAGTATGATAATTAAGACATAATTTTTAGTTTAATTAATCATTAAAATAATTTCACTCAGAAACCGGCATTTTCATCTACTGAATACCACACTTTATTTTAATGTTTAAACAATGATGTTTTCTTTCTATTCATTCATCTTTTCCCGACTTACTTGCAGTTAATGTCTAATAAAGACAAACATTGAAACAATGGAAATCATAATTACTAACATCACGTCCTAACCATGTAAACATTAGAAAACGATAATTTATAATCAACTAACATTTAATCCAATATCTTGGTCAGACAGGTGTTTGTTTTTAAGTCATTATGTGTTCGGTTGTATATCTACGCATGTCAGGACCAAAGGTGCTTCTTATTTTCACTGGGCCCGGGTCAAGATAAATGCCACTTCACTCCAACCAGTTTTATATTTTCATTTTACTTATTATTCATCCAGTTGTGCGAAAATTTCTAGTATAGAAAACCCAAAAGTACAATAGAAAATGTGCAACATAAATCCATACACAATCACAAATCCTTAAAAAATTAATTTGTCACCCGAACAATTTCCGAGTTCAATATCTAGAAGAGAATGTTGGAAGCAACCCAGAAAAAATGGTGCTTCCTAACTATTGTAGATTTTATGTTTATTTGCTTACATAACACAACAAAACATTATCATAATGATCAATGATTTCTTCCCGAGAACTGATGCATGTAGCGGAGAAAAAAATCATGTGCATTTAAATATGACAAGTGCTACACGTGGACCATATCGTAACGTAAATAATAACAAAGACTTTTCTATTTTTTTTCCCCAAAATTTCTTTTTATTCAATATATGTTCAAGTACATAAAATAACAATCCTAATGTGTTTATCGACTTCTAAATTCAATGTCCTTGTTGTTACTCGCCCTATGTGACAAATTTCCGATGTTTATCAGGGGTAAGTAACTCTTGGTGAAAACCTCTATAAACCGAAACCTATCAAAACCGAATTTTTTTCTCGGTCCGGAGGACCATCAGTTTCCAGAGGTTCTACTGTATTAAGACCACACTCATAAAATATTGATTGTGCATTTGATATCCAAATTGAATTATGTCCATTTAATTTTTTTTCAATAATAGACTGTATAATAGTGTTGTATATTCGATTCTATACAATAAATAAGGAAATTCACAAGGAATATCATTCTAGCTAGTATTCAGCCATGGGTATAAATATATTTTATTTCTCTTAAAAGCATACATTCATTTTTAACAAAATCCCTACCAATAACATGACAACTTCGGGTGAACATTACTTATACTGGAAAAATATTTTAAAAAATCATGCATTTTTGCCATTCAGAAAACGTAATGCAAGTATGATCATTTATGTCAAATATTTGTTACAGAACCTGTTACACAAAATATTTTTACTCATGCTCACCTAATTTAGCTCATGTGCACAACTTATAAATTAAATGTTGCGTACCTAACTTTAAATCTCAACTGAAACAATTGCAACTTTTCGCAAGTTCCACAAAGATGAGGCAATATGTAAAATATATGTGGTTAGAATTTATTTTTGCTATTTTTTTCTTGTGTTATATATGTTTATACAATTAAATAACAATGAAAAATTATTATATAAATCTTACCTGTGTTAAACTGAAAAGATTTACTGTAACCACCGGGCGTTGACAGGTTAACTGTTATATAATCAGCTATATCGTCCACTTCATAATCGACATTAATAATAACTTTAGTCAAATTTCCTGACGTCGGAGAAGTTGTAATTCTTAATGCATTTGCTGAAACATCTTTGTTCTGTTTAAAAAAATGCATTATGCCTCATCGAAGATTTTAATTGTAATGAAATGAAAGAAAAGTATCTAACATCAACGCGTATCGCAGGGAGAGAATAGAATTTCTAGAAAGACCATCTTGTTAACGATCAAATATGCACCCATATTTTTATTTATTAGAAAATATCATGTTAAAAACAATCGTTGCAGTAGTCATATATAGTAGTAAAATTAATCTTGCAATAGTTTTAACTTGAGATCAGGCAATTTGGATCCCCCCGCATTGTCTACTGTTTGGTGGAAATACCGATCGCCGATAGGGTAACAGTGAATATCGATCTATGTTGAACTTTGACCCGCCCAAAAGAAATAATCCAAATACGAGAAGGTAAACTTTTTAAGTTGTTGTATATTATATAATAAAGAAAAAAAATGATTTACCACTTTCAAGATTATAGCTTGAAGAAGTTTTTGAACACGATCGGTTTATGCAGAAATTTTGTATGAAAAGTCCCATTTTTGGCAGTATGATACAGATTTTTTCTGCCGAAAATAGGACCAAGCTAAATCGCCAAATCTCATCTGGTTCCATAATTATAGAAATTTTCAGAAAAATCGTTTAACCAGTTTCTCTGTCTCTTCCCACCCCCTCGATGACCGTTAGGTTAAGTTTGGTGGTAACGATAAATCATTTCAATTCTGACGAAATATTCCGAATGAATGTTCGGAACCTTTCTAGAAATTCCATTTTCTATATTCCTTATGTAAGAAAAATACTTGTATCACCAAAATTATATAAAAAATACATATATATAACTGACTCTTTTTGCATTCTTAACGTCACACCATGATACACACGCTCTCTCTCTCTCTGTCTCTCTCTCTCTCTCTGTCTCTCTCTCTCTCTCTCTCTTACACACACACACACACACACACACACAGACACACACACACACACACACACACAGTCCTTGCCTTAATTAGCAGCATAATTAAAACGGCTGGTTGTTTAATCAATAAACTTTCAATGGTTAATACTTTCAAACGAATATGGGTAGACATCATGGCTGAACGGGGGAAGGGACTTTTGAAATTAAAAGCCAATCAATACCTTTTAAAATCATTTATATCTGTTTATAATGTCTCAGTGTAATCATTTTAAAGACTAAAACCTTTAAAACCAAATTTTTTAGCATCAAACAATTTAAAATTTGCATAGCAAACTTCTAAAAATTATTGCATATATTATTATTGTGCCGTTTCTGCAATTTTACACATGAAATAATCTTTACTATTATTTAAAACCCTATTTCACTTTTTACGCTAATACTTACCATAGAATCAGCTGTTGTTAATATTGCCAGTACACTTGGTACAGGGTGAATTGCATCAAGAGTGATCTTTCCTTTAATGTTTAAATTGATTGTTTCCTCAGATGTATTGGCATTTGTGTTTTTATAATCTAAGAAATTTAAACAATGATAAATTAATAAGTCAATAAAACAATAGATGTGAAGTCTTATGTATTAAAAAATTTCTAATATAAATTTGGATTATACAGTCAAACCTGCCTGAAGTGCCACCTCTCTATAAGGGCCACCTACTTATTTGAGTCAATAAAATTCTATGCAAGCTGTCCTTTTTCACATAAATTGAACATGTATATAAAGGTCATACACCCGTAGAAACATCTTCTTATTACTGTCATTTTAACAAATGCAATGAATAAGCTTCATATATACAGTCAAACCTGTCCATGAAGGCCACTTTTACTGATTCCCATGGGTGGCTTTATAGACATGTTTGACTGTATATATGAAGCCAATTCATATAATTATGGCATTTGTTGAAATGACAGTAATAAGATGTTTCTACGGTTGTATCAATCGATGTCGAATAATGGAACATGTTGGAATAATAACCGGTCCATTCCAATTGCACCTTCACCACGTTGAGAAATACAGGTATTATGAAAAGTAGCTGCATTGGCGTATATATATATATAACTGGGCAAAAAACTTTTATTCATCCTTTAATCAATTAAATGAGTTCGTCAACGAGAAACTGTACTGGATAAATAATAACGACCAGTACATGCAAGGTGCAATGAATTTTTAAAGTGAAATCATGGTTGATTAACACATATTTCATAGTTTGTTGTACCCGGGACCTAATATACTGAACCATGATTTTCTGTCTTAGGATTATGGCATTGATCTAGATATTTGTTACCGTGTAGCAACTTCACTTTCTTGTTCAATTTGATGTGGTAAATATATAACAAATACCTGCTAAATTTTGATGTGCCAGATGTGCACATTTCGGAAAATCATTCCTCATCAGTGACACTAAGGGCCAAAAAGTTTGAAAGATAAAAACATACGCCAAACAGTTGAAAATTAATGAATCTAAAGTTCCAAAATTATATGAATCCAAATCCAACTAAGGAATGCTTTGCAGGAAGGAACAGACCTTAGTTTTAAATAAATTTCAAAAATTAAGTCGACTGAAAATTTTGCTAAATGTTCATTTCCTGACAGCACAAAGTACTGCCAACTGAGTTATGGATACCCTTGGGGAGTTTTACTCCACCAGCAGCGGCACCCGCTCAGGGGTAGTAAATATATAACAAATACCTGCTAAATTTTGATGTGCCAGATGTGCACATTTCGGAAAATCATTCCTCATCAGTGACACTAACTCATGCAAAAACATGCTTAATGTATATCAATAAAATTCAATAAATGTTTACTAAAACAAACATACCAGTCCTTGTTCAAACCACAATCCAAAAAAACAAAGTGAAACTTTGAAAACTGGCAAAATTAGTTATACATGTGATCTTCCATCAAAGAAGTGAGGCCGGGTACTTCGGAAGGGTATGCACCTCCTGTCAATTTTGAGAATGAAAGGAACAAAGAACTATGGTAAGACAAATATATCCAGTAGAAGTTTTGATACAGTGACTACATACTTATCAACAATATTGTGATTACGGCCTAAAATTTTTAAGGGCCTTGATTAGCCTAAGCTTGCAATATTCTTGCGTCAACAATTTAATTGTAAGCGGTTTGCTTCGTTGTAAAAAGTCCCCATAGTGGAAACAAGCTCCACCATAACGTATTAACTGTGAAACATATACACCATACGCAGGAGAAGCAGGAATATTACTGCAAAGTAACGGAAAGATGACAATAGAAAAAATGAAGTCATCACGTTTGTCGTATAGCTTCAGATGCAACCTTTCGTGGGTGTCATAATTGAGGTATAAGTCCAAATATGAAGCAGAACATGGAGAATCTGTCGTGTCTTTTATTTCAAGATCACTTTGATAGATGGCATTCACATATTCTCCAAATTTAGGATGATTTAGAGATAGAACGTCATCTATATATCTGTATGTGTAGTTGAATAATTTAGCGACATTCTTTTCTCGAGATCTGACAAGGATTTAACCAATATAGCAAGATGCAACCAAATCAATATACATATATTTATTTCTTAAGACTTCAAAATGATGTTTAGGTGTGAATACAATAAATCCCGAAGGATGGCAGAATTTAAAATAATGGTGCAATAAAACTAGACAATGCGAATGAAGGAACAATGCTTGCAGTGTATCGGTATATTCTGCATGTTCAAACAGAAAAAAAAAAAAAAAACAGAAATATCATTGGTGTCAGAATCAATATGCTAATTATCTCATTTTTACAGGTAACTTAAATCAAGCAAATGATAAGTTTAAAATAAATCATTTTTACATTGAGGAACTGTTCATTAAAATCCACAAATTAATATTAAGGGATGGAATACAAAAGATGGTGTTGTCATTTTTGTGGTTAATATTTTCGCATTAGATTTCAAATTAATATGTGTGGAAATTTTATTTTGAATATGTTGGATTGTATCAAAACTAAGTAAAGGTGATTCTATTGCTGCTAACTTTCAGAGGTTGGGGTTAAGCATCTCAGTGAAATATATTTCACTCATATCGAGACGTCCTCAGCTATAGACATTTTGACCTATGCAGTGCGTTGAGGACAATGTGCAGAGAGGTCTCACCCGAAGGACCACGTGGCTTTAAATTCTTAATGCCGAGGGAAACACGCATAAAAATAGACTAACAAAACACGCATACATGGATTTATAAATGATGTTTGAACAAATGGGATGTCTGTCGATAAAATATGTTTTCAAACTCTTGAGTAATGCAAAACTTGTCATATGAAATTAGAAATTACCATAACACAAAAACAGTTTTAAACATACAAAACAACATGCAGACAAAAGACTAATTGTCATACAATTAATACAAAATTTTGATAAGATGAATATTTTCTAGTTCTGTGTATAACAGGAATGTATATCAACTGCTCAGGGTTAATGAAAATTAGTGATAAATAAAATGGCACAGGCAGAAAAAAACAGCTTTACATTGTAAGTGCGCAGACACACTGACGAACAAGTCTCCCACCGCTATATTATTCGTTGTTTTATGTACCTGCCAAGTTTCAACATGATCTGTCAAGTTTTAAGAGAAATAACTGTTTACTAAAATATGTTGTTGTAGGGGGCATCAAACTCTAATAAATTTGCTGTTGTTGCTATTTTAAAAAAATAAATGATAAATGGCACCAAAGCACCCCTCCTGATTTCTCCTGTAAGGTTTCAAGCCATATCTGCACAAGAGTTAAAGGGGAAGAAGAAAAAGAAAAAAAAAGAACTACACACTGTAAGTGAGCAGGCACACCAAACACATGTACTGTTAACGCCCTTTAGATGATGGTTGTTATCTGCGAAAGTTTGAAGTTGATATTACTTTCCATTCCTCAGAAAAGTGTCGGACAAATTTTGCTATTTTAAAGGTTTAAATTCTTTTAATAGGATTTTAACCCTATAAGTTTGCTTTAAGGAATGAAATCAAGTATGTTTTAGGGATAGATGTTCTTGACTGAGAGTGGGGGACAAAAATTATAATTCAACCAACTTTCCCTATTATCTTAGGAATCATTCTTTGGAGTTTTTTATCATCACTACATTCAAATGCCCATAATGATCCAAAAATACACAATTAAGGGGTAGGGATCTCACTTATTTCAAAGATATACAGGTACATAGCACCACCAAGCCTCAAACCACGGTGAGGAATGACCTTAGGTTCCCTATTATCTTGGAAATCATTCTTTGGAGTTTTTTTATCATCACTACATTCAAATGTCCATAATGATCAAAAATACACAGTTAAGGGGTAGGGATCTCAACTATTTCAAAGATATACAGGTACATAGCACCACCAATCCTCAACACACAATGAGGAATGACCTTTGGTTCCCTATTATCTTGGTAGTCATTCTTTGGAGTTTTGTATCACCACTACATTCAAATGTCCATAATGATCAAAAATACACAGTTAAGGGGTAGGGATCTCAACTATTTCAAAGATATACAGGTACATACCGCCACCAAGCCTCAACACACAGTGAGGAATGACCTTTGGTTCCCTATCATCTTGGGAATCAATCTTTGGAGTTTTTTTTTTATCAACACTACATTCATATGCCCATAATGATCTAAAATACACAGTTAAGGGGTCGGGATCTCAACTATTTGAAAGATATACATGTACATAGCACCACCAAGCCTCAACACACAATGAGAAATTACCTTTGGTTCCCTATTATCTTGGTAGTCATTCTTTGAAGTTTTGTATCACCACTACATTCAAATGTCCATAATGATCAAAAATACACAGTTAAGGGGTAGGGATCTCAACTATTTCAAAGATATACAGGTACATAGCACCACTAAGCCTCAACACACAGTGAGGAATGACCTTTGGTTCCCTATTATCTTAGGAATCATTCTTTGGAGTTTTTTATCATCACTACATTCAAATGTCCATAATGATCCAAAAATATACAGCTAAGATGTAGGGATCTCAATTATTTGAAAGATATACATGTACAAAGCACCACAAAGCCTCAACACACAGTGAGGAATGACCTTTGATTCCCTATTATCTTAGGAATCATTCTTTTGAGTTTTTTATCATCACTACATTCAAATGCCCATAATGATCCAAAAATACACAGTTAAGAGGTAGGGATCTCAATTATTTGAAAGATATACATGTACAAAGCACCACCAAGCCTCAACACACAGTGAGGAATGACCTTAAGTGCCCTTTATTATTATCACTCTATTGAACTTTTCAAGAAAATGCATAGTTTAGGGGTGGGGATCTAAACAAATCAAAAGTTTTACATGTAAATAACACCACCCAGCCTCACCCGACAGTAGAAACTTTTTATTTTATCATAAGGAATCAGAAAATATCTTTAGTTAATGAGTGGGGATCTCAACTAATTGAAAGTTATACATATAAATAGCTACACCCAACCCTGAAGATATCCTGCGGACAAAAAGTGATCAGGAAAAAAATGGAGAACCGGAAACGGAAGAAAAGTAGTTAGTCTTCCAATTAGTTAGGTGGAAGACTTAATTATATTAATTATAATAGAAGAAGAAGAAGAAGCAGAAGAAGAAGTAGAAAAGGAAGAAGAAGAAGAAGAAACAGTACAAAAAAAAAAAAAAAGTCTCCCCACTTTTTTGGGTGGGAAACTTAAAAAAAGAGACCCCAGCATTTACAAGCATGAATACCACATTAGAAATATAGACATCACGCGTATATCGACTTCACCGCCTAAGTGACAAAGAGAAGTTGCATTCTATCACTGCATGAAAATAAAAATAACCTAATCGAAATTAAGTAACATTAAATTTGTACCTAAAAAAGTATTACTTAGAACATGTAAATAATGCTAAGTCGCAAAATTGGATGTTCTTTTAACACATTTGATTGATAGACAAATTAGTTGCAACAAAGTTTGCTTTGAGTTGATCATTGGAAAGACAAAATATCCTATGTCATAACAAAATATGTATATTTTTGACAATATGCATGAAACATATTAAAATGTTAGGTCATAATGTCATTTGTCAAGCCATTTTTGATCATAGGTAAAAATATTAATTAATTTCAACAAAATTTAGATATTACTCGGTAAATGGAGGGGTAAGTCAACACAATATTTGTATATTATTAGTATAGTACAATATGGTACAACACTAATATATTTAACACTTTTAGAATCAGATCAGGTTGTATTGTCCTAATTGTAATGTATATTGTATTATTTTTTAATACCAAGAAGTTAAACGACTGTAACTTGACCTTCGTTTGTGGTCTAATTTTGAAAGATGTAGGGAACACTAATGTTACTTGTGAAAACAGATCCTGTGTAGAACAACGTGTATATTGAATCAATTTCGTAGAAACTTCATTTGATACTTTTCGATTAAGTTACCTGTGTAAAAAAGAAAACCCGGTCTAATCGAAACGAACTGGAGGTGTCTAGTTTTGGATCCATGATATCATTAATTTTATAAATAGGAACGAAAAACTAAAAAATAAAGTTTAGAAATATATATATATATATATATATATATATATATATATATATATATATATATATATATATATATATATATATATATATATATATAAACTACTTTTTGATTAAAGAGAACATATGCCGGGGGCGTAGAGGCATTAAAATTTTTACCTTCTATGTCAGCGTCTGATAAGGTAAATTTATCTGTTCCAAAAGCATATTTACACTCAAAATCTCTTCCAATGTGTGACCATGCAAGAACTGTAATTTCCAAACTAAATTTGCCGGTAGTGGATGCATTAGAAATGTCTTCTCGATAGCCAGTTGCTGAACTAGTAGGTAATCCACTGTTAAATAATAAAGTTTCAGGTTGGAAAACCTTCCATTGTCTAAGAGATGTAGAACTCCATGTTGCACCATCTAATGAACATTCAAGGAAAACTGCATGCCCTATCAATCCGTATGAACCTTTCAGTCTAAGTGATAAACCTTTAAGTATATAAATTATTGACCAAAAAATATATTTTCAAATTTATTAGTATACCCTAAAATTTTAATAAAATATATGTAAAGATTATTAAAAACTTATAAAATTTCTTAACAAAACTAAAGGATTTGTAAAATGACCTTTCAAGACAAATGAAAATAAATTCATATCTCATGTTACATAAGCATTTATAAATGTCAATGTTCCGGTTTCTCTGTATAAATCATGGATAGGTGTAATAAAATCGAGAAATAATCAAGTAAAAACTTACTCATGTACAGTCTTAAAATTGGAGAATTTAAGTATAAAATAATTCATACCATTAGTCTTTTGCAGCAAACAAAACAGTATTAAAAAAATTCTGACACAATCCATGTCGTGCTGAAACGAAAGAAATTGACTTTTAATTGTTTCTTATAATTCTTTCAGTTTTAATTTAACGAAAAAAGTAGGGTCAATTTTTTCTCAAATGTTAAGTCTTATAGAACATGTTATGAACAAGATGCCCATGTTCTTGACGCTCATCTGAGGACAAGTTAAAAATTGTTTACAAATTACATTAAACAATACATGTAAGTACAGAAACTATCACTACCAGTTTGGAACTACCGCAATCGTAATACTTTATCAGAAACATCTGTCAAATTTCATTTATACATATCTAAAATGCATGTAGTAACTAAAGTGCAATGGATTATTTCCAGATGATTAACCATTTCAGTATACTTATGCATCTATGACCTTGACCTTTGAATCTATGACATTAAACTATATATTGTAATGGTTGTCATATCAGTACCTACAATATTCTAATACTGTACACCGCTTTATATTAGCGCATAGAAACTTAAGCCATTTTATAAAACCAGTTGTATTAGCGCAGTTTTATTTTAGCGCTAGTGGTTTACCTGTTTGGGGCCCAAAATTTACACCTGTTCCGGAGTAAATAAGTAATAGATATCACCTGAGCTGGAGGTGTGCATGAATATACTAGCCGGTCCACGTGCAACGTTGTGTATACCGAGGCGCGATAACGTATTCAGACGTTCCACGTAACAAGATTAGTTTAACCATGCACACCGCCAGCAATGTTAATATCTGACTTACACCATACAATAATAAGTAGTGTGGTAAAGGGCGCTGGTCTTTAAAATCCTAAAAAATCCACCCTCACAAATGCAGTAGATGTATCAAACATGTTCTGTGTTGAAGGCCCCTCGCAAATAGAAGCTTAAAAAACCCCAATTGGCATGTCTACCATTATTACCATATGCGAGAGTTACTTTGCAAACCTTATATTTTTCATAGAGTTCTGTTTTTTAAAGTAAAGATTTATTTTAAGCAGTTTTTGTTTAAATACTTGTTTTTGTGAATTAACCGTTTATTTTTTTTTTTTATTCTGTGGAAGTGTGTCTGTGTAATACATTGTTATCTTAGTTTAAAGCAATTAAACCAAATTTAAAAAAAATAATAATAATAATAATTTGGATATAAACTAATGAATTTCGAACGACAATGTCAATGCCTATAATATTTTAATAAAAGGCAGGTTAATAGTTTCAGGATGAGTCTTAGTATAAAACAGCTATTACCTTGACCTTTGTACATATGGTTTTGACTAAAGATTAAAATTATTATTATGTCAATACCTACAAAGTTCTATTAAACATGCCTTTGCTTATTAAGGATTTCAAGATGCCTTAATTACGTAATGTTCCATCAGGTTTATTACTAAAATTCTTTCAAATCCTCATATCTAAGTAGAAACCCTAAGTATTAACAACATATTACATGTACGTCTTTTTAAACGTATTTCATAAGTTTGCAAGGCAAATATATAGGCGCATTAGGCAAAGATTTGTTTGTGTTTGGCCTTGAGTGAATGTTGCATATAGAGGTTTCCCAAAGTGGTAACCTTGTTTCCTGAAATTTCCCAATAGATCGATCGCTCGACAAATTGAGACTCATTATTTATCTCAACAACTTACATTTTTTTGTAATTTCTATAGTCGGGTGACAATTTTCAAGTTTCTGGGTCGTTTTGTATAATGATGCATATGCTCAATCAAAGTACTGAAAGTACTAAATATGACGTATATCTTTTGTAATAGTGGTGTGTGAATAGTTATGTTTTCTGTTTGATTTTTGTCAAAAGGTTGTATGAAATAATAAATAACTGTTTAATGATTACCTATATTTTTAGTACAGAGTCACCATGCCTGACATATTTTCCATTAACTCCAGAAGGTTGGCTGAGAAAAAAAAAAGACGTGATGTTTTCATTTTTATTGAATCAAATAAAAAAATCATATACTGTTTCAAAGATACTCATTTTACGGGAAAAGAAAATAACAAAATAAGAAACCAGATTGGATATGATGTTCGCTCTCTTGTGGTACAAACAAGTCGAGGACGTACTGATTTTATTTAGTAATGACTTTGAATACAGAATACTAAATGATTAAACAAGAGGCCCAAGATGGCCCTAATTTGCTCACCTGAGTTTAACTGGTATGTGTTGATAATACCTGGTTAAGTCATAACATGTTGCCTCATTAGAAGTGGTTTCAGAGAACGTTATTTTTATTGTTTTAGTTTTTAGCTATGTAGGTCACTGTGACCTACTTTGTGTAGCCAAAGCGACCAGAAACACAAATGAGAATGGCAATGGTCTATAGATGCTATTGACTAATATGAATGAAATGTGACCAGTAGTGTCCAAGTGAAGTCTTTTGATGGATGTATGGACGGATGGCATAGTTCCTATCCATAACAAAAGCTCACATAAGGAATTTTCAGATCTTGATATAAGACTTTACATATTTGACACATTACTTAATTTTTTTTTTTAAATTGTAAAATTCATCCGCAAATTATTTTTAAAAATTTGTTCAATTCATTTAAATAATGTCAAATAACAATGATTTTTTAAAAAAAGATTCAAGGTTCTAGCTAAATCTACATATCAGTATCACCTGTATTTCAAAAATAATAATTCACTAAAAAGTAAAACTTCATTAAATATAAAATCTAATCCATGCACCATTGTAAGTCAAAAAAAAAAGGTCTCACTGGGATTTGAACCCTCAACCCTTTGGTTGCAAGAATTGAAAATGAAAAAGGTTGACAAAAGAGACTTGTATTTTACAGAATTATATGAAAATTGTTAAACATATGTTTCTTCACATAAGAAAATGTTGTTTGGAAAAAGAGTTCACCTATATTGTAATTTTGGGAAAAAAGTAATATTAACAATGTATAAAAAATAAACGCAAAAAGATGTAACCTCATTTTCACAAAAATTATTGAAATTCAAAATTTTGGTATATAAGATGCTTTAGATGCCAATTATCACTTCAGATTTTATCTCAGTGAAGTTGTTTTGGAGAAGAAATTTTTTTAAGGTTTTCAACTAATTAGGTCAATGTAGGCATGACAACTTAAAAAGAAAAAAATCATAAAATTTCTTCCATGCACCATTGTAAGAGTAGAAATTCAGAAATTATACGAAAAAAAAAGGTGGCCACGCTGGGATTTGAACCCTCAACCCTTGGGTTGCTAGAATTGAAAATTAAAAAGGTCGAAAAAAGCGACTTGTATTTTACAGAATTTCATGAAAATTGTCAAACATATGTTTCTTCACATAAGAGAATGATGTTTGGAAAAAGAGCTCACCTAAATATATTATTATTATAATTTTTGTAAAAAAGTACTATTTACAATGTATAAAAAAATAAACGCAAAAAAGCGTAACCTAATTTTTTCACAAAAATTATTGAAATTCACAAACTTGGTACATAAGATGTCGTAGATGCCAAATATCACATCAGATTTTATCTCAGTGAATTGGTTTTGGAGAAGAAGATTTTTTTAGGTTTTTAACTATGTAGGTCAATGTGACCTAAATTTGATAGCTATGGCAACTAAAAACACAAATCTGAAAGGCAATGTTCTATAGAAGCTATTGACCAAGTTTGACCAAAATGTGAACAGAATTTTCTGAGAAGAAGTCGTTTGAAGCAATTGTTGACGGACGGACGGACACGACGGACGGCAGAGGGTCTGCCTCTATTGATACCAATAGCTCACATGAGCACTTTCTGCTCAGGTGAGGTAAAAATTTGATTTTAAAAACTTTACTGTTGTAATTGTTTCACTTGAAAATCAATTCACTATTATCTAATTTTGATTATCCTAGTTTTTTCTAGAGAATAAAGACCGTGATTAATGAATTAGAAAATGACTGAATTAGTGGCCGGCGACTTAAATCTTGTTTAAGATCCGAACCTAGACTATAATAACAATAAAAGAACAATCATCGAAAAAACAGATCTAGTCAATTCATGGAGAATAAATTACGAAATTTATATCCGTAGATTTCAGGAAATCCAATTAAAAAAGCAAGATCAGACGTTTTCCTAATTTCTGAAGAAATTTCTTAAAAATTATTAAAACGGGTAATTAATAAGGACGCGTGTAACTTGAATAGAACATGGAAGAACGCCAAATCATTATTGTTGCAGTTTTAAGAAATTATTTATTTTAGAAAAAATGTCAATAAACAGTATTAAATTTAATAAATAAAAATAACAACATTATATCGAACCAAAAACCTTCCGCAGCACCTGGCCTTACTTCCTTCATGGAAGTTAAGGTGTATAACTAAACTTTTTTAATTATGATTTGGACATGGACTGGTATGTTTGTGTTTTTATTATAAAATGTTACAATCTAATGAGGATGACATATACGAAGAGGTTAAGTTTAATTTTTGATTTCGGAGATATTAAAAAGATCGATGATGTAAAGTCAACGTCTCTTGAGGGTAATGTACTGCAGAATTTTAAAAATGTTTTTTCGGGTGACATATCAAAATGTATAGTTATGTCTGTATGAACTTTTGTGTCATCATATTTTATGTGTATATATGTATACATATAAAGTCTTTGTAAAGTATGACATGCATGTACCCCTCTTAATCATTGTTGAAAATTTAAGATTTGTTAAGGACAGATATTAAAAATTATTGTATTGATTCACTATAACTTATAAAGGTAACAACAGTAAATGAAACCATTAGAAAATATTAGTCAGGTTTTCAATTTAGCCTTGACTTCAGGTCTTATTGGTCAGTTTGGAATCCTGTGTAAGTCAAGCATGTCTAATATTTATTACTTTTCAGTATCAATACATGAGCTGCTTCTGAAAGACAGAAATCACAAAAGATTCCAAAAAATTTAAAATTAAATCCGAAGTGAAAAGTTTTTTATCAAATTATCAAATTATCTCTAGCAATATAAACAAGAGGCACATGGGCCTAAACGCTCACCTGAAGATATCTCCAAACTTTTTTGCAAATAGCAAAAGACAATATATCAAGTACAGAAACTTTACAGAAACTCAAGAACTCAAGACCTTAATCAGAAATTATCAGTCACATTGCATTAATGAACAGCTAATATGCAATTTCAGTATACTTATGCGGCTATGTCCTTAAGCTTTAAACATATGACCTTGAACAATATATCAAAATGATGGTCATTTCAATACCTACAATATTCTAATATACATGACTATGGATATTTAATAGTTTTCAAGATAATTAACAATTTTAGTATTCCTTTTCTGATATGACTTTGACCATTGAATATATGACCTTAAATCATAAATCACAATGATCGCCATATCAATACCTACAATATTCTAATATACATGCCTATACAAAAAGTTAATAGATTTCAAGATAATTAGAAATTTGTTTTTCAAGATAATTAGCAATTAGCAATTAATAATTTCAACATTTTTAGCTCAACTGAGCTCTCAGCTCAGGTGAGCTAAAAATGTTGAAAAAATATGAGGTTTATATTTTTTCACATGAAACCAAATGATTATATATCCATTTTGTCACATGTTAGGAAAATACTAAATTGGGACTACTATTTGGAATCTTAATGGTAACTTAAGAAAATTATCTAAATGATAATTTAGAATTAATTTTTTAAAACTGGAAGTTGGCTACATTTTTGGTCAAATAAATGAAGTCAAATTATTTTTAATCAACACTTGGTTCACAGGCCTTAACTGGAACTGGTTAAACATGGTTTCTTAAAAAAATTAGGCAAATAAAAATCACTGCAATAAATCAATATTCAATTTGTATCGAAGTTACAAATGACAAACGGACTCCGGTAGAATTTTATATGGCAGTGACCAACCTTTTATTTAACTTTCGTGCACACTTACTTCTAGCTCAGAAATTATTTCTCTTACATATTAAACCCATATTCTATTGTGGCAAACACATATCTTTGAAAAATCCCGACGCTTGAAATAGTGGACTGATTTATTTACACGTAACCGGTAGTACTGGAAGTGACCCTAAGGAACTTTTGTTACATGTCGTAGACACTTTTTGTCCTTAAAGATACGAGAGCGCGTAACCTGAAACATCCGTATTTTAAAACTAAAAACTTAATTTATATTATCAAATGTTCATAATGTAAGAAACATTATATTGGACGAACGGATAACTCGCTTTGTGAGATGGTCAGAATCCATAGGCAACAAAGCAACAAAGGTAAAGAAAACGCACTGGTTTTTACTAGTTGTCGGATATTAGATCAAACCTTGTTGCATAAACGACATGTATTAAAACTGGTTTCAATAATGTGTTCAAAACTTAATTTTAAATATCTAAGACCTAAACACATTATATTTATAAATAGCTAATCTAAAATGCATATATTACAGAAGAAAAAAGCACAAATTATAACGAATGAGGAGGAAAATATATTGTGGGAAAAGAATATCCTGGGATCTGACAATCCAAAACAGTTGCTAAATACCCTATTGTACTTGATAGGACTGAATTTCGCGTTAAGAGCTGAGCAGGAACATCGTAATCTACTTGTGGGAAATAATTCACAAATATCATTGATAACGCCCAAAGTTGATGGAAGGAGATATTTAGAATATACAGAGGATGTGTCGAAACGTGATCAAGGGGGCATAAAGCATAAAAAAACGAACCTGAACGAATCACTAGAGCTTACGAAAATACGGAACAGGCAGACAGATGCATTGTACATTTGTACGAAAAATACACGAAAGCACGGTAAGCAAATGCACATTGAATTAATGAATGAATGAATGAACGAATGAATGAATGAATGAATGAACGAACGAATGAATAAAAGAAAGAATGAAATCATGATTACAAACACAATGCTAATTAGGTCGTTCACGATTTTAGGCCAAAATGTATAGCGAGTCTATTTCAATACCTGGGTAGTTGTAACGAATAAAGCAGTATATGCTTTTTATAGCTATATATACGTTACAGTTAAGACATTGATAATCTGATTATTCTTTATGTCTCTATCAAAATATGATAAGTTCTTTTTATTTCTCTATTTCAGCCCAAAAAATGAAAACAAGAGGCCCATGGGACTTAACGCTCACCTGAGGAAATGTCCAAAAACTTACAAATAACTTAATTACAAAAAGTTCACAAAATTCCTAAAGCTTGGAAAATAATTAATCAGAAATGCAAAGTCACATTTCTTTTTCAATAGCTTATATGCATGATTTAACTATAGTTCAATAAATAATTTTTAAATCATCAACCATATGGTTATACAGCTATGATTTTGACATTTGAACATATGAACTTGAACCTTATATCAAAATGGTCGTAATATCAATACCTACAATATTCTAATAAACATGCTTGTACAAAATGTTAATGGTTTTCAAAATAATTTACAATTTGAGTCTTCTTCTACAGCTATGGCCTTGATCTTTGAACATGTGACCTTGAACCATATATCAAAATGACCTACAAAATCAGAATATAAATGTCTATACAAAATGCTGATAGTTTTCAAGCTAATGTTCAACTTTAGTATCTATCAGCAAAAAAATTACATTTCAGGGGCAACAACTCCCACATGGATTATTATTACGAAACTTGGTACCTTTTTAAATTCTGTCATGGGGAACATTTTAACAATGTTTTGAATTCATATATCTCTTAATATTTGCAAGAAAATTGCCTAAAACTGTATAAATCACAAATTAGGTTATGACCCTGATTTGTGACCTTGACCCTATTTTAAAGGTCATTTCAAGAAAAGTCAAAACTGAAAACCCCATTTTAATATCTGTTCAAATAGTCAAGTTATAACAATTTGAAGCCATCTTACGATTAAATTAAACGCAAAAACGCGCAACCCATTTTTCGACAAAATTTCACAAAATGAACATACTATAGGCTTAAGACCCTAGAAAATCCAAATATCACATAAGATTTTTTCTCCCATCATCAGTTTCAGAGAAGAAGATTTTTAAAGATTTTTAGACCCCTAGAACACCTTGACCTAGTTTTTGAATTGCACCGGTCCATAAATGCTTCTCACAAAGTTTCATTGAAATCTGTCCAGCAGTTTTGGAGGAGTAGTCAAAATTGGTGTTAATGAAGCAAGCAGATACACACGCCGCGCCATGCCATAAAATCACATGATCACATAAAAAACTGATAAAAGCTGATTCACAGTACTTCAACATGTAATAATCATGTAATTATATATATATATATATATATATATATATATATATATATATATATATATATATATATATATATATATATATATATATATATCATTTTGCTTGAGAGTTAGATTGTTGGAGTCGCCAAATAAAAATAGTTTAACAGTTGTGTCGAATTTTTTCTTTTTTCCGATTCCAGTAAAATTGAATTGGTCTGGTGCCAAGAATCCAATATGTTGTGAGAACAGTGTAATAAGTTTAAAAATATGAGACTGTTCTTACAACATATTGGATTGCTGGCACCGGTCCAGTTCAAGCATGTTGGATATTGGGCTCAAGAGAACAAAGGATGACGTCATAACAATATTTTAATTTACATTTATCATATAACAATTTTTAGTCTTACATAAAGGATGGTAAATGTATTTAAAATAATTCTGAAAGAAACTGTTCTATTATCAATAACTGAAATTTTGCCTCCTCTTTGCTGTAGCTGTCATCAGATCCATAATTTTGTTCATAATACCTATTTTGTATTTTATGCTGGGAAGTTAAGAATGTAAGAATTTATAGTTTATGCAGTTTTTTTTATAAATCTATAACGCTAATTCAACATGGGGAATTTAACTGGTTAAAACACATTTAATTCATGACAGATTCAGATTTTAAGAACAATGTATGCAGTAACCAGTGAACAGTCTGTAAGCCATTTTCCTACATTGATTTTTCATTTCGCCTCGATAAAATGAACAAAACCATGCTTGGGGGAATAAAATTCAACACTTTGTTGAAGACACAATATTGTCAATAATATTTGTTAAACTAAATATTGAGGTTCCATCTTGTGTTTTAATTGTCTATTGATTTAATATTGTAAAAAAAAATATGTATCAAATACAAAATCTCTCGTGTATTTACACGATAAAAAGGCTGAAGGCTTAGTTTTATTAACGTTATTAAAAATAGAATATAATTCCTACCTTTCGTTTTAATTTTTCTTCTTAACTAAAATGCATTCATGTTAATATTCCAGAAACAACAAAAGCATTATATCATTCAAAACGTATCTAGTGTCTGTCGACAGAAAACTATTGCCAGAACGTAACATAACCTTACTGTACCCAATATAAGACACTGCATGTTAGCCATTTCTGGTCGAATGTACAACCCATTTTTGTTATGATAGTTATGTCAGTACGTTTTGTATTTTTACTCTTTTTATTACAGTGTAATGAAAATGCGGTCAATTTCAATCCTTCTCAAATCTTAGTTCAGCATGGAGTAGTGTGTTCTTAACAACGATTTTCCAGAAACCTTTGATTTCCGCCATTAAAGTCCGTCCATGCAATATTGCAGCAGCCATGTTTGCATTATTCGGTGAATATTATTATTATTATTATTATATTTAGTTTCGCTCTCTTTTGGATCACTGAAGGGTAATGGAAAAATTCTAATATTTTTTTTAATGTTGTATGTCAGATGAAGTGAGGTGTGAAGATGTTTTTCATATGTTTTCAGTACTTCTGCAGTGTAATAAGCACAAAACACAATGTGAAAAGCCCTTATTTTAATTGTCCTTAAATTGGAACATTATTTTTCGGTATCTGCAATATTTACTTACAGACATTATAAGGTTGTGGTGACAAATCTTTTAATTAAAATTTCATTTTTTAAATCCTTTGTTACTATTTGTGTTCTATATATTTTTTTTTACAAATTGACTTTCCATCCTCTGCTATTTTACTAGAGTAGAAAAGTCATATTTTTATACATGGGATACTCTTTCGAACTCAGAACATGGTCTTTTTTCAATTTGAACACTAATTTTATCTGATATTTGGCTGCATATTTCTGAAATACTTATTTGAATAATCTGCGTAAAGATGTTAAAAAAAAAAAAAAAAAAAAAAACAAATACGAAAAATAAAAGGAAATTTAAAAACTAATAAAAAAGACAGAAAGAAAGATAAGAATTATATGGAAATATCGTACGTTTGATTTTGAAAAAGAAGTATTTAGTTGTAAAGGAATTTTTTAAGATTGCGTTTTGAAACTGATGCATTTCCATACAAATAAAAAGGATATAATGTGAATACAACTCCATCCAAGACGTTCATTATTTGATGCGATATAATTGATGGTGACAAAGGCCGAATAGATCACGTAGTACAGAACGCAAGCGTAGGTATACATTTGTGTGTGACATGCTCAGAGTTTACATTTTTACCCCGTTCAACTTATCTTTTCAATACCGCACGTCTATGTCAAAATATTATTTTATTGACGTCTGTAATAATAAGGGAATAGTCACCCAGGGAATCGTGATTTATTTATGTTAGGTAATTTAAAAACCGCCACGAAGAGACAGGTATACAGACAGAAGTCATTCTTGAAATTACCATTTAAGAGTTGTACCTTACATGTTTGTTGAAATGTTATTTAAAAGTCGATAACCGTAACTATTTGTTTTGTTTTTAAATATTTTCTGTATTTTGTCAATGTTCTACTTACATGGTTATTCACATGATTTACATGATAATTTGAAGAGGCATCAGTTTAAATCTTCGCAATATTTTCTTGTTTCAATTTTTGTTCCCATAATGGGCACATTTCTATGGGTTAGATTAAGACAGGTTTGGTTTATGCAGAAAACCCGAAGGTTTCCGTCGAGTGTTATAAAATGAAGATAAATTCAGTCAGAAGAAAGGCAGATGTCAGGTAAATTTATTCATCGTTTCTTTTTTTATTTATTTATTTATTATTATTATTATTATTATTATATATATATATATATATATATATATATATATATATATATATATATATATATACTTAAAAACACCCACTTATTGTGTCTTGCATATATTACCACACTATTGGGTCCAGTAGAAGCGCTATAGTTAGTCGATTATAAACCGTGTAGAATTAAAGATAAATGGCACAAATAGCTACGTATATGTATATATAGACGAAAAAATAAGTAGACTTTGTAGTTATCAACAATGATTTTGAAACCTACTCAGACCCAATTATTTATTGAATGGTTTATGTGTCAATAATGACTTAAATAAAATTTACAGTTTAAAGTGTAAATCATACAGATTAAAGTAAAATTTACAGATTTAAGTGTAAAATTTACAGTTTAAAGTGTAAAATATACATATATAAGTGTAAAATTTAAAGTTAAAAGTATAAATTTTACAGTTTAAAGTGTATAATTTACAGATTAAAGTGTAAAGTTTATATATTAGAACTATAGTTTACAGATTAAAGTCTACAGTTGACAGATTAAAGTCTAAAAATTACAGATTAAAGTGCAAAATTTACATATGAAAGTGTAAATTTTACAGATTAAAGTTCAAATTTTACATTTTAAAGTGAAAAATTTACGCTATAAAGTGTACAAAAAAAGAAAAGTGAATTAAAATGTTACCCTAATACGCTTCCGTAGTTTACAATACCATTTTGGACTTTTATTTATGTACATGTTCTTAAATTAACTGGGGGAAAAGATATTTTCCGAGGCAGTAACTAACAAGAAAACAAAAAGATTTGACCGAGGAGGCAGCTGAGGTCAATATCTTTTTTTCTAGATAATATCAAAGCGTAATAGGAAAACCATGAATAAAGACACGTACTTTGATTTCAATAAGGCTTTTGTTCGGTGAACCGTACTCTCTTGTTTAAGAATTTATTATGTGCAGTTTTTGCCGACGGTGTTAAGGGCATCGTTGGTTTTATCACAGTGCCTCCTTTGTGTACCGTTGTTTATGATGGTTTTCTCCGCGCTCTTCATTTTCCCCATTAAAGACCAAAAAACTTGAGTTGGTTGTAAAACACTATTATCCACTTCACCCTCTCTTAGAATCTTGATTTCAGTTCAGAGAAATCTTAATTAAAAGCTCGCCTACAAAAAAAAGTGCCTCTAACCGCCTAGACTCGAACCTCACTAGGACAGACCCTAGTGTGAGAAAGTATGTCGGTTGGCTTGACCGAGGAAAGGTGGTTTTCTCCGGACATTCCGGATTCCATTTCCACCCAAAAACCGACCACTCAGTAAATGTGAAACACTCTTGACTAGGGCGTAAAACATAATTACTGAACTCAACTACTGCCGTGTGGATTTTGGGCATCAGGTCTGAAGGGGTGGTAGTCGGTTATGTAATCCATGAAAATATGTTTTCTCAACCACCTTTACACTTTAAAGTGTGAAATCTACAAATTAAAGTGTGAAATTTACAGATAGAAGTGTAAAATTTACACTTTAATGTGTAAAAAATAAAACAAAAGCCCATATACGCTTCTGTAGTAAAGGGTGTGAAACTTCATCAATTTATTCAGACATGTGGTCATTGAGCTTTTAACATGTTTAATATTATAAAATTACTTTGTATCTGAATCAAGCCCCAGATCGTTTACATGTATCTATATAAATTACACACAGGACCTTACGATGGGTTATATCCATTTTTATGCACAACTTGGAATTTTAATTACATTTTTAATGCATCATGTTCAAAAGTAGTCCGGTAGTTGAAGTCCCATAATGTGTTTAACATATATCCATTCAAAAAACATTGCAGAGAGATTTCGAAAACTGTTGAATTGACCAGTGCCACGCATGATCACAAGTCAGACCCATGCATGCCAAAATGCTTATCTTCTCCTGTTTGTTTTGAGATGTTAATCTAGTCAGTTACCGTTAAAATCTTAAATGTATACAAAGTTTCACCCAGTGAGTAACTAGATTTTTCTAGCGATACAGCTTGAGCAATACTATAACCGATGAAGCTAAAAATAATATTAATTTTGATAGGTTGGTTTAAATGACAGTTAACAGGATCCACTTATTTTTCTGTCTAAGATAAGAAAACTGCTAATTACTTGCGAGTAGGGACATCACTTCTATTTCACTAAAAGACAAGACTTCACAGAAGTTTTAACCTTAATAAAGTTTTGACTTTTCAAACTGTCTTGGTAGCATAATGGTTGGAGTATTCACTTCAAGTACAGTAGGTTGTGAGTTCGATCATAAGCTATGTCACATTCAAGGCATTAAAATCGATAGTTATTGCTTCCTGAAGGGCCAGACACTTTGAATTTAGAGATTAGAATAACAGGTTTTTTGGATCAGACCTCAATAACAGAGGTTTTGTGTTAATGAGGTGCGGCATAAAAAGGCTGCTTTTTGTATGAGCTGTAAGTTCAAATTTCTGACACTTAATATAACTGAAAAGCTCTTCACAGGCACAAAACAGGAGTGTTGGAATAAAAGAATTAATTAAAGAATCAAAGATAAAAATTGTATGTTTAAGGTACTTTATTTCATCAATAACAAAATAATATTATCATGAAAATTTGTGTGTATTCCCAATAGTAGATTTAAATATCACTCTTATGGAGGACAATTTTCTCAAGTTGATTGAATCAGACGCAAAAAAATACACATTTTAAAAACTATTGCATTGGTTTCTTCTGGTATTCATTGTTTTCTTTTTTGGCTGTCCTAAAAGTATATAAGAAATTAAGTATGGTAAGCGTATGTACATTATCAAACATGCTCATACAATCTATCACAAATTGTGATGGAAAATACGGAAAATTGTTTTGACTAATTATATTACACAAGTGTGAATGATTCCATTTCTTGCAACACAAAGTACAATTTTTATATAATCAAAATCAATTTTGACCAAAAGTAGTCACCTGATTTAAAAAAGATATCCAATGAAAATTGCAATATGAAAAATGGGAAAACCTATGTCATTTAAGATTGAATAAATATACATGAAGTTTTTTTTTCATTTTCTTGTGAGATATCAATAAGGCTTTGTACTACGACAAGCCTGGCATGTATCATCATTGTCTAAAAGTATCCATAACTTCAAACAGTTCGATCACAACATTGTTGTTAAGTGTTTATGCAAAAAAAAAAATAAAGTAAAATAAAGAAAATGTAAAATCACCCTAAAAACATAATGTCATTAAATCAAATATCTACATAATTGTTTGTTATTAGCATTTAGTTTAATACAATCTTTGGTTATCAAGGATAGGTATCATTTGTGTCACCTCACAATCCATGTTGTTCTGTTATTTCCTCCACATCTTCTTCTACATCACCCTCTCTGTCAACCTCTACATCCTTCTCTTCTTCAACTTCTACATCTTCCTCTTTGTAATATACTGGTAATTCTTTTAAAATAACAAAAAAGTGAACATCAGTTCTCAGTACATGTATATCTAAGCCATTACAAACCATTTTCAATAAAATGACACATTGATCATCACTTATATGTCATGAAGTAGATTACTACAAGATGGCACTAGGAGAGAACAAGAAGCTTAAAAGTTAAACAAGAGGCCCAAAAGGGCTTTATAGTTCACCTGGATTATCCTGTATTTCACAGTCATTTAATTTTTTGCAAGTAGTTTTTTAATGTTATTTTGCTTATTTATTTTTGTTTTTATACAAGTAGTTGAGACTGTGACTATCTTGAATTTCTGATGGGCAAATTTCAAAATAATTTGTACATAAATAAACCTGAAATGGATATTTGAAGTTTTTTTTTTTTGCTTTTTATAGTAATGATGGCCATCTTGGATTTCAAAAAGAAAAGCTAAATACAGTTTTTAGTCTTTACCATTCAAGGATCTTACATTCAAAATTTAACATTAATTGACCCAGTACTTTCAGAGATTAACAGATTAGATTGAAAATAAACCTTTTTGCGTATTATATAAATAATGCAAACACAAAATTTTATACATACATATTAGTAGTTTTTTCTACATTTAAAATCTGTGCATAAATAAACCTGTTATAGACATTTATTGATTTTTGCTATTAACAACCATGTTGTATTGTGGAAATACATGTTGCATGTTTGTCTCCTTAGGACCTTCATAGTAAATTTTGTCTAAATAAGCATTATGGTTTCAAAGGAGAAAACTAAATTTCATGGATGCACTCGCACACTTTACCTTGGTTTTGCCATATGAGCTAAAAAGGTTACTTGCACAAAGATTATTTTATTAGAGTATATATTAATATTCAATATTTGATTCCAGGAAGAAAATGATAGAAATTTATATTTCCACACATTTTTTTTAATTTATATGTGTTTTTTTTACCAAAAATATATCGACCGGTGCATGCAAAAAGGTCGTAACTCAATTTTTCATAAAACTGAGAAAAAGCCATTTGAAAGTTTGATAGATCCTTAAAAATCAGGGAAATAAGTTAGGAGAAAGATGCTAATATTTATCAAAAGACATTTCTTTGATATGCTTTAAGAAAAAGTTTTGTAATTCCAAAAGACTAATTAAGAGAGAAAATTGATTAAGAAATATTTAAGATGTTTTTACATGCTCTGATCTTTTATTTTTCTACATGTCAAAAAGTCTTAATTCAAATTAAGATGTTTTAACTTGAGGTTTGTGATACAGAATTAATGTCTAAAACAACTTAAATACAGATAAGATGTTTTAACTGAAACATTTTCACTAACAGTATTCACTAAGAATGAATTAAAAAGGAATTAAATATTTATAAGACTGTTTTACTGAAACAATAAAATAACATATGTTTCACAAAATGTCACAAAAAAGAATTATCTCACAAAAACACTAAATCAAACTTTGATTGTTTTCACAAAAGTAGATAAAATGGACAGGGAAAACGATTAAAATAAACCGTCATACCTATTCTGAATTGTAATTAGTTTCCAGTGTATTGATAATTATCAAATCCAACCTGTCACAAACACATTTATTCACAAATATGGTACAGAACGATAAAATTAAATCGATCTTTGCTAATTTTTTTAATTCCATGTCGGTAAATATCCAGAATCTGTTATAAAAATAACAAAAAACCTCGTATGCAAATATCAAACACAGCTATATGCACATCTATATACAGCTGCAGTTATTCATGGTCAGTGTCAACATCTGATTCCAAAGCATCTGGTTCTGGTAAGTGATCTCGTGTGGATTTAGAAGATGGAAGGCATTTGTAAAATCCCTCATGATGTTTCGGGATAACACCAGACTGACACAGTGACAACAGGTCTCTTTTCTTTAACTCAGAAATGGCTATTTTTTCATCATACATGTATTTGATCTTATAATCTGATATGTTATGTACTCTTCCTCTCCTTCCTGATGATAAAACTTTCACTCTTATAAAGTCTGTTTGACTGTCAAAATTATATTTTATAAATAACTCGTCTGGATGGCTTTTCTTGATTTGAATCCAGCGTATTTTCATCCAGTTTATCCTTGCCCCAGAAGCATCATTTTTCATGTTTTGCATACATTGTTCGTAAAATCCTTGAAGTCTAAAAAATCAGTATACTTGAGGGGTATTACAGTATATGGTTTAGTTTTTCTTGCTAGTCTTATGACCGTGTCATATTGGCTAGGTTCATATATTGATGTTAATTTTTTGGCATGCTCTATTGCAGAATGCATGCTGTCGCATTCCATTTGGGAGTGCCCACTTTCAAGAAATTTTTGATCAAGTATCTTGAGAGTTGGATGATTATTTACACTGTACAATAATGCTCCTGCGATAAACTGGTTGCGGTTTTGTCCACCACATGTGTCGGACCACAAGATAGCATGTTTTGTAGTTTGTGGTAAGGACTTCAGATGCAAATGAAGGCATGTTCCTATCTCACAAGATCCCCGCCTTCCTTCGGTTTCGTTCCATACAAAACAGGATCCTGATTTATCACCTAAGGAATATATTGATAAATTAAAACATGCCAATTTACGTTTGTAGTAAAGCTGACTTACTAAACTACAAGGACAAGTCAGTACAGCTTGCATATCAAACGTAGCAGTATATATATCGGTAGTAAGTTCTGCATAGTGTTTGTCCTTTTGCTTTTCCTCTCTGGCCTCTATTTTCCGATGTTGGTGATCATCATATTGTTTTTGCACATCATTTGTTTTCAGAACTGTATTTTTGTACTTTTCACAGTGGTGGCATTGGTCCTTTTTAGGCTTATGGAAAGAAAAATTATATTCATTGTTAAATACAGTTCGATATATCCTATTACTTGCAGGTTCAGTGCCCTTTTCTGAACACTGTTCTTGATACAAGCTGTACATTTTCTTTATGTTGAGATCATGTCCTAGAAATTTACGCTGTGTTGTACGGCGTATATAGTGTGACTCCACTGTTGGGAACGATTCTATGTGTTTTCTTATGTCTTCGATTTTTGATTGTGGTGTTTTATTTTTTGATGTTGATTTTCCTCTTTTTTCAGTAGATGTAAAAATTCCCTTGTCACTGTTTTCTAGGGCATGGTTAATATATTTCTCCCCTACATCTAAGGTATTCTGGAAAAAACTTTTACAAACTCTAACTATTTCCCCTTCAATTTCAAAAGTGTACTGTCTGGCATATTTTCTTTTTCGTTGTGGAGTCTTACTACTCACTGAGCATCCACAAAGGGATGATCTGGAGGGTGTCTGCTGAACTCTAGAGCAAAGAAAGTCTTTTTGTCTGTCATATGATGCCAAACCCCAGAAAAGATTGAATATTTCCCTCCGCTGTTCCTCACTTACTTTTTGTGAACATTTATATCTACATTTTTCACAATTAGCAGGCCTTATTTTTCTCTTTGGCACAGTTTTTCCATGGACATTTACATATTCTTTTCCTGAATTGCGGAGAGTTTTGCGAATATTTTTCTTCCATTTATCTGGTTGTGCCTTTCTTTTTCTTGTAGGTTGTTTTTTGACAGGTGATATATAAATAGCTTGTTTCCTTGGAGTCATCATTTGATTCTCCTTTCTCCCCGTTTTGGTCGGTGTCTTGTGCATTTCAGCAGATGTTGCTGGCCTTTTTTTGTTGCAATTACTGCCTGTTTTTTCTGAAAATGTAATGCATCCATCATAGTGTTCACATCCAGGAATAGCTACATATGCCAATTTAATGACTTTGTTGCCTTCTATTGACGTAAGGTCGGGCACTATATCAACATAAGGTTGAGTAATCCTGCTGGAATAAATAACAACTTTACATTTTGTCACGTTAGCCACTGCTAATGGCATGGCATCTGCTATATCTGATGACCATGCACCGTTTTGCCTTAATGCATTGATTTCATCATTAATATCCATTGTTGTTGGAAAATATGTAGCATAATGCTGATGATTTGCATGAACATGATCGCATATCATTCCACGAAAATCCTGAGTAGTAATATTGATGTCTAATTGCAGCAGAACAGAATTGAAAAAACAATTTCCGTCAGCGGGTACATTACAGAGCTTTAATCCATTACTTGTTAATAGAGCATTTATTTTTGCAAGATGAATTTTACGCCTAATTTGTGACTGTCTAGCCTCTTTTATACTTATCAGCTTTGCTTTTCTTATTGTGGAAGATTCTGTAGAGTTTTGCTTCTTTGGATCATTTTTCTGTCGAACAGGCTTCTTTCTTTTTATGTTTTTCCCCTCCTTTTACATGCAGTGTCTTTAGAATTTTGTTTTCTTCTTTTAACTTTCATAAATTCTGCTAACACCAGATCATCTTCACTTTCCAAATCAGACTGGGGCATTTTCTGGAGAGGGGATGGCACACTCTCTGAATCAGACGAATTAATATCTCTTTTCCTCAATACAAAATCTCCATCCTCATCAGAATCATCATTATTGCTTAGTGTATGTTCCGTGCGACGTTTCAAATTTATCAATGGTTCATCGTCGGAACTATCAGAATCGACATTGTTTTCTTCATTGCCGTCAGTTTTTGTATCAGTATTGTTTTTATTGCTGTTACTTTGTTCTTTTATAACATAGGTAGTCTCACTATCTTTGTTGTTGTCACTTTGCTCTTGTATAACATCGGTAGTCTCATTATCTTTGTTGTTGTCACTTTGCTCTTGTATAACATCGGTAGTCTCACTATCTTTGTTGTTGTCACTTTGCTCTTGTATAACATCGGTAGTCTCATTATCTTTGTTGTTGTCACTTTGCTCTTGTATAACATCGGTAGTCTCATTTTCTTTGTTGTTGTCACTTTGCTCTTGTATAACATCGGTAGTCTCATTATCTTTGTTGTTGTCACTTTGCTCTTGTATAACATCGGTAGTCTCATTATCTTTGTTGTTGTCACTTTGCTCTTGTATAACATAGGTAGTCTCACTTTCGTTGTTGTTGTCACTTTGCTTTTGTATAACAGTACTGGTCTCACTTTCTTTGTTATTGTTACTCTGTTCTTGTATAACATTACTGACCTCACTTTCTTTGTTGTTGTCACTTTGGTCTTGCATAACATTAGTGGTATCACTCTCTTTGTTGTCACTTTGTGTAATTTCATCAACTACACCATCACTATTTACTGTATAATCCTTTATATTTTCTGTGTTATCATCCATGTCTGACCAACTGCTCCACTCGTCTTCAGACTCCATAACTATTATTAATCTGGAATTTATAAAATAATTTAATTAATCAACCTAGGTATGTAACTGTTTAGATGGGGAATATTCTAGTTTTCTTGGACCTTGTAACATAGGATTACTTTATATTTATACAGCTGCAGTACTATAAGTAAAAAAAAATTACATGTATTCTGCAAATATAAGGATTTCCAGTTAATTTTAATAGAGATGTTTATCTATTCAGACTGTCACGTACGTGTATTGTTACAATATTTGTTATCATCAATATCAATTAAGTGGACTAAATACAGTTATAAAATTAAAAAAGAGAAGTTGTAAACTGAAAATTATTGAAATTGAAATCAAATAAACTCATTAAATGTGTGTAAAATATGTATTAATTCAGTCAGATATCCTTCCAACATAATTTTATTATTAACTGGATTAAATACTTAATTGATTTAAACATTAATATAAAATTAAATAATTCTAACCTGGTATAAATTTTCAATATTGATGAATACTTCTGTTAAAAACAGTCTGATACTTTCAGAATAGTAAAGTTAAAATGTGGTATTTTGCATTTTTCTCATGACCCGGCTATAAACATCTGTGTTAGAAATGTCTTTAGTCTATCATAAATCACACATGGGAGTATATGGTTACTGTCAGCATCCCATTGTGTTATCAGTGAGCGTGTAATGAACTCTTATGTTAAAATAATACCCTATAACCGCAGTAATGTGATATGTATATTAATAGCAGTTATTGCATTAACATCTTAAATCATATTAAGATGTTGTAGACATATATTTTACAGAAAAGCTTTCTTTTTACTTTACTGCAAAAACATCTTATTTTAATTTAAGAGGTTTTTATCATAATGTTTAAACAAAAATCTTTAAATAATGTTACTTCAAAAACATATTATCTTTCATTAAGATGCTTTTGACTGACATAAATATAAGAGGAATTAAAGACAAGACATCTTAACTTTTAATAAGATGTTTATGTAGTTACCACTTTTTAAAAAATGTGATAAGAGGTATGAGAATTATGTTATAACTTTTGAATGAAACAAGATATAAGCCCAAAACCCATACCAAAATGTTCTTCTTTTTCACCTTAATAAAACTATGTAAAAAACTCAATTTTGACAAATTTTCTACTTACGACCTTTTTGCATGCACCAGTCGATATATATATGTGGTTAAATATCACCTCCAGCAATCGGGAAGCATAAGATTGATAGCTTAAATAAACACAAAAAGTTTCATTAAAATCAATACCTTAATGTGTTTTCAGTCAAATTTTATAATGATCTACCTTAAATCTGGCAAAATTTTAAATCTCATTTTTCTATAATTTTTATGATATTAAATATATAACAAATACCTGCTAAAGTTTGATGTGCCAGATGTGCACATTTCGGAAAATCGTTCCTCATCAGTGACACTAAGGGCCGAAAAGTTTAAAGGATTTAAAATTTGGTAATTTTGAAGATCACTTCAAGCATTTAACATTTACATTTAGCTTTGTCAAAGAAGTTTATTTGTCATTCAAAAAATTAAACTAAAAAAGTTTAAAACATCTTGGATAAAAATGTGTAAATTGAATCCTTGATAAACATGTTTACACAGAACTGGTCCTTCATATAAATCTAATATACAGTAAAACTTGTTTAAATTGTCACCCTATAACTTTACCACCTCACAAATTGCTACACTATTGTACAATCCCAAAAAACTGTTAGATAAATGTCTTTCTTTATGAGCCTCCCTCAACTGATCACCAAACCTCTTCATAACATCAAATTGTGAGAGAACAGATGATGACCAAATTCAATGTTTTAATGCAAATTATTGAGACAGAACATAATGTTTTGGTAAAATTACAAATCTGTTGACCTCCAACAAAATCTTTGTCCAGAAGGTGTCAATTTGAAAGTATTTTAATGCATTTGTTTAATTCAAAATATAAAATATACCTTTCCAATTCGTTCCTCTAAAGAGTTGTAAAATTCCTGGAATACTTTCTTCGCATTTTCAGACACCTCATATTCTATGCCATTTAGATGAGCCAGTTTTATGTCAGTAAGCCGATAACCAAGAAATGGTGTTCTCAGGAGGGGAAACCAAGTCCTCTATGTCAGTTTTCATTGTTTCAGGACATATAGCAGCAAGGTGTCGGACTACGAAGCCATAAACGTCCTTCATATTAAATAATGCAACAGCTAGAATAGGCTGGATAAAACCTGAAATGAAAGAAAAATATTAGTCTGTAATCTGTCCAGTAGTTCAAAAAATAGGTATTAATCACACACACACACACACACACACACACACACACACACACACACACACTTATAATCTAATAAAAGGCATGATGAATTAAAATTACTGAAGTATAAATTGAAAGGTGAGAGTAGCCGATTTCTGTGAAGAATAACTCTCTTAATTGTTTGAGAAATGAAAATGATTAAGGTCATATCTTTTTAGCAATATTCAAGATAAGAAAATTCCAATGACCAATTTCTTTGCTATCCACCTGTCAGATACTACATACTAGCTCCTACTTAGTCTATGCTTTTATTGATAAATGATGTTAAATTACTATTGAGTATTTTCATATATTGATAATACTGTTACTTAATTGGGTGTATTTTTACTTTGCAACAAAGCAAAGACAGTCTCCTTACATGTTCCACCTGACATTTGAGTCACATTTAATACAAGTATTTACTTGTTTCACTTTTCAAGCATGTTTTAAACTTTAGATTAAGTACCAACTTGTACCATTTGAATAACCAACTCATTTCAACATTTTTACCACCCTGCCACTCAAAACGGTAAGACAAGTTCAAAAGTGGATAATAAATTTAAGTGTAAGAGAGGGATACCTCTGTTAAATTTTCAAGCAGACTGATAGACAACATAACATAAAATGCTTTGCTTTTCTCAAAAGTGTATGTATAAAAACAAAATTTACCATAACACAAATGTATTTAATACATAATATATACCATTATATTATTATTATAAACAATAATAATTGGTATTTATATTAAATTATTAATCATTATCATGATTGCCACTCTTATTGGGCATGCCTGACAATTGTCTCCCCACCTGAAGTCAATGAACTATCAGATGATTCACCACCATGACAAAGATGATCCCACCCACCCTTGGAAAAGATTCTTTTATTTATGTGACAGTATTCTTTTGATCACCGAACATTTAAACAAATCTTTCTTTTCAATGGTTAAGCTGGGATGTTTTATCTTTCTCTTTCTTTACAGCTGGGTAAAGGGTAAATATCTGAGAGTAAACTGACATGGGGTGAATTTCAATACAAAATATAAAATATTGAGAATAGTTATTTGTTATGTTTTGTGGTATAAATCAATTTAAGTGTAAAAAAGAGGTTCATTGGCCTTAACCCATCTGATAGTATTGCTTATACTATATACTATAGCACGAGTTCAACAGTAACTTACAATAATTACAGGAACCCTCAAAATTGTTCCCAGATTACGCTCCACCACCAAGATATTTACAAGCTGAACGTTACTTGTCCTAATAATGCCAAGATCTTACTACAGTATAAGGTGTAAAGTTAAGCTACAGTTTATTCTAAAAGCTTAAATAGTAGCAAAAGTATTGATATGTATCTTGTCTTTTTTATCATGCCTAGAATTCAAAATCATAATGATTGTTAAATCAATACCTAAAACATTCTTGTACACATCCCTATGCAAAACAAAAAATACATGTTCATAAATTTTCAGATAATTAGCCATTTTAGTATTCTTTTACATCTGTGACCTTGACCTTTGGACCCCTGGGCATTATAATAAATAAGTTTCATCAAATTTTGCCCACTAGTTTTGAAGGAGATGATTAAAATGTTAAGGCATCACAGACGACCGAGGTTGAACAATTGCAATGGCTCAGGTGAGTTAAAAGGAAAGCTTATCCCCTCATTTTTTATATTTGTCACAAGTACTATATCCCATCCAGTCTTGCATTAATTTTTGCCAAAACTAACATATCTATGTTAGACACTGATATGTTTGTGGGTAGAATGGTTTACACCAATATGCACCATACAGAGTGGTCTAAAGCGCATGTTTAACAATGTCTCTCACCGCCTGGGTTCGAATCCCACTCGGGACAGAGCCTAGTGTGAGAAAGTTTGTCAGTTTGCTTGCCGAAGGTCGATAGTTTTCTCTGGGCACTCAAGTTTCCTCCACCATCCGCCTCGAAATAAGTGAAAAAATCTTGACTGGAACACATTTACTCCACTCCACTCCATACAAATACATCTGTACTTATATGTTTTATGTGAAATTAAACAATTGCGTCTTACAGTACTGTAGACTGTTTGATTTTGGTGTGGTGATTTTGTCATGAGTATTTTCATTTCAGGAAAATGTGTATTTTGCAAGTGTGTAAATTAAGACTTCAAAATTATTGCATCTGCATCTGTACAACTTTTTTCTGATATTTTTATTAACATATGTATGGATTCTAACGACAATTCACTTTACAAAACTTAAATAAATTCCAATGTTAGAGTTTTTTTTATGTAGTGATACCAATGACCAACCTTGACCATTAAAATCAGCATTTACATTTTTTAAACTTATTTCCAATGTCTTGATCAACATATGTATGGTCTCAGATGAAAATCCATTAAAATTCTCTATGTTAAAGTTTTTACATGTATACATATGACAATGACCTTGGTCTTTGTAACTCAGCAACTGCATCTTAATTACCGGTAATTTCCTACAAAAGTAGGGGCGTCGATGGCCGAGTGGTGGAAACCGCATGCTTACGGATCACAGTGTCTCTCACTGCCTGGCTTTGAATCTCATTCGAGACAATCCCTGCCAAAGGTTGGTGGTTTTGTCTGGGCATCCTGGTTTCCTCTTCCATCCCAGAACTGACCACCTCGAAATAAGTGAAAGAATCTTGATTGGGGCTTAAAACTCCAAAACTCCACTCCACTCCAACAGAAGTACATGAAACTGGTAAAATTTCCTACAGAAGCACATGTAACTGGTAAATGTCCTACACAAGCCTGAATAAAAATATTTTAGATCTTATAACTAAATGTCATACAACCCAAAATTTACTGTTTATCTCCACACTAACTTACATGGACTAATTACATCATAGCCCAAAAAACAACTTGATATTTAAAAGGCAAATGTGGACGAAGATAAAATTCTCTACCCTTCACTTAAAAATATAAGTGCTCAATTCAAGCCTCTGTAAGGACAAATCGTAATAGGAATAAAATACCATAAAAGCTAAAAATGATAGTAATACAACAGTGAAGTTTGTATGCATAGATAACTTTATCAGTGTACAAATTTTCATCAAAGCTCGACAATAAGCCTAATAGATCTATACAAAGATTGCCCTTAAAGTACCAAGAAATCACATATTTAGGGTGGGAGCTATCTATACTGAGATGGACTTTCAAATAGTTCATAGATCTTTAAAATCATCAAAGTACATATAGCTAAATAATAAATGTCACTCTGATGAACTCAAACACTTCCTTCCATTCCTTAACCAATGCTGATAATGAACCAAAAATGAAAACCCCCTTTTTCAAATTCTTTAAGATCAAGCCAAACTTACATATACAGATATATACTTAAAATATGATTACCACATAGTTTTATCATTGTATTTAAAATAATATATGAAGCATTTTGGATACAAGGAATTTCTTTGATGATTCAGGTACTTTTCTTCTCACAAGTCTGCCTCGTCTTTACAAAGTCAATCACCTGCACATTCCTGCAGAAAATATCCTATCTGAAATGACTTGTAAAAACACTGTATCCTAAAAATAATTAAGAAACGACTTTTTAGTGTTTCATGATTCATATGTAAGTTACCTACATGAAAAATACATTATACATGAAAACATTACATATTATATGCATGTAGTGTCAATAATGATTAAATGTGCATATACAGTAAAACTTTGTTTCATTGCAACTCAATAACTTTGCCACCGCACTTATTGCCACACCATTTAGAATTTGGAAGATTGGTTGTCTCTCTTTAGAAGCATATGTTATCACCTTTTTTTCATTATTGTGCCTGATACCATCCTGAAAAATCAATATCAGGTCAAGATCTGGGATTAAGTTTCAGACAATAGAAAACACTTCAATTTTTTTTAATCAGTAAAATGGGCACTTACTTTTTTTACCCTATTGCAAGGATGTACCTGAATTAAGTTTCTGCTCCAAAAAGGGTTAAAAAAAGCTTTACTTCATGTATATTCATTTTTTGGCACAAATAAGTGAATTGCAATGGTGACACATCTAATACATGGTACTTGTCAGATGATTTATCTGACTTGAGACCATATTTACACATTACCATAACAAAAAAATCATGATATGATCTGATCATTTTATGCTCAATATGGTAGAGATGTAATCAACAATTATACTCAATGAACAATTTATACAGAATAATACATGGTGAAATCCATATCATATTCCATATCAGACCGAGACCCTAAAATCAGATTGAGGGCGGCTTTTATTCTGTTTATGATATACTTAAACTTTCACCATGTCTAATATACATTTGGCTACAGTATGACAAAAAATTACAAAAATTCAACTTGTATCAGTTACATGAAAATTGTTTTTCTACTCAAACCAGTTCTAAATGCGAGAGTATTCAGGTTTCTAATCCTCTCTACAAACTTTTGTGTAGCCAATGCTTCCATATTTCTTCTTTCTATTTGCCTATCTAGCTCCAAACACCTACTCGCTAACAAATCCATCACTCTTTCACTCCCAATGGCAATTATGTAAACAATGGTCTGCTATAATAACATATCCCACCTCAACTAGGCGAACCTTTAATTGAATCCGAGAAGTTATGAAAGGATAAATTTGTTCCAAGTAGCTAGTCTGATATCGATATAAGTCTGTTGATACGAGTTTAGCCATATCAAGGTATTAAGAAATTATGCATTTAGGACTAAGTATATGATAATAAGCAATATCTTTTAAGTTGTTTGAGCTTGTGCTTATTACATGTACATGTATATAGAAATGTACATTTCTTTAATCGTACTAACATATTTTATATCAAAACAAGCTTTGTCTTTTCCTTCTTTTATTTTGCAAGCAGTCTTGGCTGAAGAGTTTTCTCACTTGTTCTTTTTAATTTAAGCATGTTGAAACTGTTTTAATGGCAAAAAAGGTGATCTAAACATGCTGAGCACAATTATCGTTTTCTCTAAATAAGTGTTTTACTCCCCGTCCTAAAAATATTATTGATAGTAAGTTCAAATTTAGGAAAAACTATCCTAACTTTAATACAGTTAAATGATAAAATAACGTTATTTTCAATTCCACTGGAATTGAAATAGTTTAGCTTATCCGAAGTTTGATGTTATGAACGACACTCAAAATGGAGGGAGTGGAATGATTGAGTTTTAAGCCCTAGTCAAGACCCATCCACTTGTCTTAAGGCGGTCTATTTTGTGATAGAGTGGAATGGAGTAATGGAGTTTTACTCCCTAGTCAAGATTCTTTCACTTCTATCGAGGCAGTCGGTTCAGGGAAGGTGGAGGAACCCGGATTGCATGGAGAATACCACTGACCTTTGATAAGTGAACTGACAAACTTTCTCACATAAGGATCTGTCTTGAGTGGGATTTAAACCTCGGTGGTGAGAGTCCCTTGATCCTTCAGCATGTGCTTTAGACCACTTAGCCACCGAGACCTTTCAAAATAAGAGGGCATGTGTATATTGTATGATCAATCCTAAGTTCATCTTCTCTTTCGCACATCAATGTGTCGTTTTCTTTCACTCAAGACATGTTAATTTTAAAATGCATATTTCATCATTCAAATTGCATTGTAAGTCTCTAACAGACAATCTAAAAATTAATATAATTTAAAGAAAAAAGTTATCCAGCCATTGAATTGATCAGGTCTAATCTCGTGATCTTAAGACAACAAACGAATTTTTCAGTATTATAATAAAATTACAATGTTGTTTCTACTTTTGAAAGTGAATTGCCAAGAGCTTTAAAATTCAGATACAATTTTTGATCGCTTACTTACGAATGATAATTAAATTTTGCATCAACTTTAGGTCCACGAACTTTGACAAGAAGAACACACATAAATCACGATTTACACTCCGGGCGAATATTACTAAAAGAAATTAGACGTCAAGTGATTAGTTGATTGTTGTCTGAGAAAATTCTGGAATCTACACGTGAGCTGAGGAATTTATGATCATGTAAATTTACTAAAATATATCTATATTTGTCGCTGTTGGGTCGTAACATGGAGTAGACAACATAACAGTTCTTGTATGCGACTGAAAATAAACGTTTCTTTGTGGTATTTGATGACTTCAAGCAGTGATTAAATAAACAGGCAGTTAGAAAGAAATCTTAAAAAATACATACACAGCATCATTATGTCATTTGATTTTGAACTCCAAAGCGACTGTATGGGGGCAGCCATGTTTGCTTGTTCCGGCAAACTGCTTCTGTGTGCTGATTGGACGATCAGTTGCTGAGAATTTCCGAAGATTACCGAAAAGTTATATAATATATATACAAAACTGTATTTTACGGTAGGTCGTCGGTGGGTTGAATTTTTGGACCCAATAATGCGGTATGAAATGTTAGAGATACATTTAATTATTTTTTAATTTTGCGCCATTCTATCAATACTTGACTATTGGGTCGTAGGATTATTGGGTCTTTTGACCCAATAGTCTATCAAAGATATAAATTATATATATAGAATCAAACTAACTGTTTGCGATAACGGCTTTTTAGTGCATTAAATCAATCGAAAAAGAAATCGACAAACCAGGAAGTAATTGCAACAGAATTTTTTTTTATTATTATTTAACCCTTAGAGTGCCACGGTAATTTACAACAGACCTCCCTTGGAATACCACGGCGATTTGAAAGAAATGTCGATTCACAAATATTGACCTAATTTTATATAAAAAGTCCCAGACATCCTGATAAGTGGAACACTGATAATTTATAATTCAAACATAGCCACACATTTGGTATTGTTGTCGAAGTTCTCGCAAAATGACACCATAATGGTTGAAAATTAGTATTACTTTAGTTCTGGGTAATATGCAAATGTTTTACATCTGAAGATTCAAAAGAGAAATTCCACTCTTAAGAAAATTATTTCATTATGATTTGTTTTATTTTCTTTGACTAATTTTTCCCTTTATCACATGTAAGTGCTGTTTGACATCTTTATGGGTAAGCTTGCTTCAAATATATATAAAATCCTTCACTTGGCTCAATTGTTCAATCAAAGCTTAATCTGTTTAATCAATGATTGACACCAAACCAAACGCACTTTGCTTATAGATCACATGTTGTTTAGAAAACGCAAACCGGAAAACAAAATAATTAAATAAATCAAATAAACCAAAATACTTAAATTTACTTTTTTTTTTTTTTTTTATTATTATTATTATTATTAATCCTGTAATAAAACCTAATCGTGTTATCAGACTATAACTGACGTCCAAACAACACATAAATGCATTGTATACGCTAAAAATAAACTATGCAATATTATCGCCATTGTAAACAAAACAATGCTATTTCAAATTGACTACTCGTTGACTGTCGAGTTGTACACTTTGATTCTATCATGAAAATTTTATTGAATTTTTATTGAGAATAATCGAAATTGCTAAACAATTCACACAAAAAATAAAGTTTTAAAGAAAAAATATGTATTTAAAAAACGATTTTACGTCGATCAAACACACGTAACTGAAAACCTGTTTCAACAGTTCCACACAACATAACAATACTCATTACTGAATCAAAATCATTTAAACAACATCTAACCGGCTTCACATTCACATCCTGCACCTTTAACTTCATAGTCATTTGTGTCTGTTGATATTTTAATAATTGTATTATTATTTAGTTTTTAGTTTTGCTTGATCCAGATATAAAAATATAAAATACTGATGGAACTTTGTTGTCAAAGTTTTTTATTATAATTATTCTTTTATTTTCTGCGTACTTTATTTTTGTAGGCTGTGGTATATCTAGTGGCGTCACCTTATGTCGTCTTGTATAAGGCAGTAATTTATTAAAAGAATCTATCACTACTTGTGGTGCCAGATAGGGAAATCTCAACCAGAGTTCTAATATATCTGATATATTAGAACAAGGTTTGAGCTCTGTTTGTATGAATTGTGCCTGTAAGAAACAAAAAGTAGAAGCATTTCAGTTCAATCAGAATACGTTTCAAAACGCAGTCTATTGATCCTTTAATATTCGGAATTTAAGATAGGTCTGATTGCATTTCTAGTTCTATGATTTATTATTATTATTATTATTATTATTATCTTTAGATAGTTTGAAATTGGGGATCACGCAATGCCAGTGCATTTACTTATGCTTAATTTGTGAAAAAGTGTTTATGTTTTAAATGCATAGCTCTATTGGTTGTTTCTGTTGTAGCCGTCATTTTTAAACTATTCAAAATACATTATGCATCGCTATAATTAACAGGGTATATATATAACTAAGGGTGATGTCAAAAAGACACCGTTCAAATCGGTAAACTGCAGTAAAACAAGACTAGGAACATGCAAATTTAAAAGGGAGTATTGGGCTCGAATTCCTTTCCTCTGTAAATATGCATTTGCAAAATGTAACCAGAAATCTAGTGTTTATGTAATCTACGAAAGGTTTAAATCGAGCAGCTGGGTCATATCCTGCATTCTAAAATAATTTTTTTTTCACATTTGGTTTTATCATTATTGCAATATTATTATTATTATTATTATTATTATTATTATAACAACAGTAATTGGATAATGTTTAGAGTTTTTTTTTTTTTTTTTTTTTTTTTTTTTTTTTTTTTTTTTTTTTTTTTTTGTAGTAGCCAGTACAGAATCAGATTTGTTTTTGTTGTTACATTTTTGGAAACTTATCTAATACAAGGTTTTAAAACATTATAAATCCGCGATTCCCCAAAAATATACAAAAGTATATATTGTAAACTGTAAAAATTTAGCGGATTGATTTACGCCCGATTGCCGCGTAGAGTTTAAACGCTAAAACAATACTTTACTAAACAAACGGACACATACTAACGGTCGCCCGAAACGGACTTTGGTGGTGCTTAACTGCTACTATTGTTGATTGATCAAAAGACAAATTTGTTTTTTTAATCACATTTAATCCAAGGTAAGTTACGACGATCTACACATACAAAAAAATCAATAATACGTTTTATCAATCAGTCCAGAGTCCCTTTCCGTTTCAGCTGAAAGAGAGTACTGTAGTAATATTAGAACGCATATAAAATTAAAATGAAGAAATTTTAATTCCTCCGTTATCGCCTTTGTCCACCATATCAAAGAGATTTGTTGTGTATTGCTTTAGTTGTTGACTGCATTGTGGGTATTATTGGACTTGGAAACGACGGCGACTCTGGATTTTTTCTCTCGACAAACCGCCATATTTTTATAATTATGTCTACATGTGCAGAATGACAAAGACTGCATTTTTTATCGTCACTTTACTCATCACAAGTTTACAGGTGATTACGTAATAAATATCAACTGATCTGAATGTGTGCTTGTTTATACTAACATATGCACGTGCAACGTTGTTGATAGCGAGGCTCGATAGCGCTGAGGTATTCACATGTATCACATTATTATTCAGAGACATTAGAAAACAAAATAATTTGTTTTCAACCATTTATAAAAATTCAGAAAAAAACATTTAGTTAACTCAAGATATATCAATGTTCATGTACATGTACAAAATGTGTTGTGGACACTGATTGTCTTTTAACACTTGTAACACACGATTTGTCTAAACGTTTGAATCTGATCACCTAAAGGGACATAAAAATGAGTCTGTACTAATTTCACATTATACTTGTATGTAAAATCGTCTTTATAACAACGCAACACTTCACTAAGAAAGACATTACAATACTTTTCAAGGACGTCACTTTGGACGTTCCATACATATTTCTAAGATATGGCAAAACACACAAACTCTCATTCCGGAAATTAATCGCTGTAATAATCATGCGGGTAAGGGTAGAAAATTCTGGAATAATCCATTCAGCTGTAAGTAAGATGGCTGTTGTTAGAACCAAAGTATATATTCCTTTTGCTGTCAAGCGAGCAGACGATATTACCTGGAGAGCGACAATGAGAAAGTCGGTCATGCGCAGTTCTATTTTCTTAACCTGCATGATTTTTCAGCGATGTATTTCCGGAATGAGTGTTTGTGTGTTTTACCATATTAATTTCAAGAAGGATTTTAAAAAGCCTTGCATTTTTTGGTCTCAGTTGATTACGACAAAATGCATACGTCATAACGGTATGTGACATGCTACGGATTTTTTTTTTATATATCTCTTCTGAAACCTTGAAAATCTAGTGCTACGGCAGACGTGAATCATACATTTTGTCGTTGTTTGTAACAAAAAATTATACTTTTGAGACGAGTATTTTGTATTTATTTGATTTTTCCAGCTTTCCATGATCCTTGCTTATAGCAAAATAATTTAAAACAGGTCTTGCATGTATATCAAAACATGAAGATGAATAAAAAAGTAAAGAGAAAAAGAAGAAGTTTGTTTCAAGAAAAGGTCTTAGTTACTATAGTTATCTGTTTGTTTGTCTTACAATTTCACTCAGGATGTTAAAGGTGAAAAATAAATTAAAATAATCAATTGGAGATGCATGTGCACTGGTCCCGATTCTTCTCTGAAAGGTACGGTTTTTCTATTCGGTTCCGGAGGGAACACATGACACAATACACTCGCCATTTCTCTTCAAAATGCGGGGACGTAAATGACGTCATGAAAAATATATATGACGTCAATAACGTTAACTGTAACATCGACTATTCTTGCGTGTAATATCTAATCATTTTTTTTCTTTTTATAACAAAAAACCCCGTTTTCGGCCACGAATTCAGTTTTATAATTTAATCGGTCCGACATCGGCCCTCTTGCATCGAAAGTACTAAACAATCGACCCAATCGGCTCGCTGGCACTGAACGTACCAAACGATCGGCCTAAATCGGCCCACTGGTACTCTAAGGGTTAAGTAAAAATGTATCAGTTTCACCATTATTTGCAGATTATCTTATAATAACGGTATTTTTTTTTTATTATAACACCAGAAATCTGTTTCGAATAGTCTGAAATTTTTGCCGTGACATGAAACATTAAATGTTTGAGTCTGATCGGAAAATCATTATTATTAAACGTAATATTGGTTAAAATACTCGAAAGTTGAAAGTTGGTTGGGAATAAGGTCATGAAGATGACGCCACTTTAGTTCGGCCATCTTGGTAGACACAAAATGACCAAACCATATGTGCGTGACGCTAATTTGAATCCAAGGTAAGAAAAGTATTTTGAAAAAAAATAATAAGTGGAAAAAAAAAATAAGTGAACTGTTAAAATTATGAGAAAAAATTATATTTTGGAAGTTTGTACAGATACTAAATTTTTTTCATTTTTGAAAACTTTTGTCGATAAAATTAAGAAATACAAAATTATAAGCCTTTTATACTTTTATACGTATGCAGTTAAATTTTTCAAAATATGGCGAAAATAAAAAATATATATATTTTGTGATATCCTTTATTTTCTCTTCAATCTTTTGGGAAAATGGATGCGAAAACGTCATTATTACATTTAAGAAGTTCGAAAAATGAAATATGTTTTTCATTGATTTTACAATCATGTTTGCTTTTTAAAAACAAAGCGAAATTAATTTCCTAATAAAGTATATATTTGTGCGAGGATGCTAAGATGAGCTACATAGTAAAATCTTTAACTGCTTGTCTAGAACAATTGGATCACAATTTCACCAGCATACAAAAATATTAAAAATGAATTTAAATTTTAACTTGACTATGTCATGAATGTCTAAAAATTACAGTTGCTGTGTAAAGTAAAATTAATAATGTGTAGTTTACATTTACCACTGGCACCGGCATTTATATCTATTTACATATAGATCATCCTGCCATTTCTTGTCGGTTTTAATTCCGTTGTATATCTGTACGGGCGCTGCCAGGAGATTAAAACCAAATTCTGCAATTTCAGGGTAGATTCCATGCAGAATACGCTGTTCTGGAAGTAGCACGGAGCTAGTGCGGCTTCAGTCAATAGTTTTGAAAAGATAATACGATGTATTTAAAGTAAATATGATCGCAAGCGTCAAACATCAGACCTGACCGCATCAGAAGGAAAGAGCCGAATGGTAAAAAAAAAAAAAAAACAACAGAAAAGAACAGACAAAAAATGAAAGGTTGAGAAAATAATGAGAAATCAAAATATATGCTTAACAGAGAAAAGAAAAAGAACAAAAGGAAAGAAAATATAAGAGAACAGACAAAACTGCAAAATGAAATATATAGACAAAGACTAAAGGAAAGAAACCAATGTTTTACTAATAGAATGCAAAAGTGTAGAGCAGTTAATCGCTTGAAATAAGAACTTAATAAAATCAATATAACGTAACGTTGTGAAGTAATTTTAAGTATTTTAGAAATAAAAAAATAAAACAAAAAGTCCAAAATCAATTAAAACACGCAATTATTTGGAAGAAAAACAGGTTGTTATGTCCAAAAGTTTTATAGTCAAACGAAATGTAAATAATGCATTATTGCAGGATATGAAAAAATGGTTTCAAGGCTCTGAAAAAGGAAAGTGGATAACGGAAAAACAGCATTGGCAGGTCTTTGTTTCGGGGAAACTATCGAGAAATATTGATTTCAACGGAAATTGGTATGTAAAAGCTTATTCAGGCAAACTTAATGTTGTGTAAGTTTCATGATTAGGTGGTCTGCAATAGTTAAAACAGTTTTACGGCAATTGCTAATGTGTCCCATCGGTTTAATACCCTATGTTTATATGTTAGCACATCTATTTATAGAAAAGCTGGCTGCTGTTTTATAAATTACTGACCATAACACATAATAGATCCAAGTATTAGGTGATAATCCGGTTATCGTTGGCATTTCTCTTTGCTATTTTGTGTATAACAGCTTATATCTCTTGATTTATTGAGTTGCATTTACGTTATTTTTTGAGTTATATTCAAAACAACATTGGCCATAAATTCGATCAAATTTCAAATCCAGCTTCTATTTAGCATAATAAATGGTGTTTCTCAACTTAATTTACATCTAATTTCCTTATTTACTCTACAATACTGCAATGTCGAGGTTGACAACCTACGTCGCAAGCAAGGTTAAGAACACATTTTGATGCAGATATAACTTTGGTAAAAGCCCTCGTTTTCTCAGATTATAAGTTTTTATAGTAGATTATATTCCAAGGATTTTTGAATTTTTACACAGGACTCAAAATGCATTATGGTGGCCTAAAAATACCAAGGTATTGATATCATCTCACAAGGATTACAAATACACTTAAAATTGATAAGTACACAATTTTATCTAAAGTATTGCAGATCGTACAGCTACATGTTTTTATGATGATCATTAAATTTTGGAAACGTTAAAATAATGAACAATAACTTGAATCAGCTTATCTATCTTAAATAATAAATAGTGCTTTTCCCACGTTTGGATCTGGTATGAAGTGTTTTTATGTTAACGAGTTCTATGCCACTGGGCCACTTTGGGGTAATTTAAGTAATAATAAGTTAAGTGCCAAAAAGCAACTTCGGTTCCTTGATTGTTTCGATAACGTAATAACAGATTACATACTAAGACGTCATATGCGTCTGCTCATGCTACAGCGATGTTCACCACTGCAGCACCTTAGTTGCGCCTTTTGCATCAGAACTACGACAAAACATTAGCGATTTAAATGAAAAACAAAGATGATACAAAGAAAATACCCCAAAAAATTCTGTTTCAGTTAAATATGCTAAACTATTGTTTTCTATTGTTTTCTGTGCAATGGTTGCAAAAATGGTTTTCGAAACAAAGAGTTTTTCCTGTTTAATTTATTTGTATACTTCCAGAATTTGTTTTCTAAAACCTAGTTTTGGCAGCTGCTATCACTACAAGTCGCGCTTACGCTTGCTCTTTTAATATTTTTTTTTTCAGAAATTTCCCTGTTTTAGATGGATAATAACAATCATTTGCAAAAATGCTCAACATGACAAAATCTAGCAAAAGACCAGTTTCATTACTATATGATGATCCCTGCAAGAGTTGTTGCCCCTAAAATGCTAAATTGGCGTTTTCTGACATTTTGATTTAAACGATAATAGATAGATGTATAATTGAAATGAATAATTAACGTCACAAACAGAAGTCCTACTAAAAGTGCACGTGTACTCTGACGCTAATGTTGTATCGTGAAAATGCTTTGATTTAACCCATTGACACAATTTTGTAAATGACATGTTATAATAAAAGTTTTCTGGCACATTCATTCAAGTGGAACGCGCACTCAAAATGACACATTGACATTGATTACTGGAAATCCTCGTAACTATCGTTCCATGCTTAACTCGTTGTCAGAGACTTATCCTTTCACGAATTTAATGACTGCGCATAAAGCTATGTTCTGTTAGTTCATTATTGTTTGTCATATACATATTTGGAGAATAAAACTCTATATTTAAACAAAATTAATAAAAAAATATCAAAAACCCATGTAAAATTTATTGATCTAATGGGAAAAATAAACAGACGTTTTTAAAAAGTTTCCTAAATACTCTGCATTTATGATGTTTTGAAGATAACCAATTTACTGTATTTAAATACCCCTTATTCACTTTCCTAGGTGTCATGATTTTAATAGTCATGATGATCACCCCTATTAAATCGAATAAACAATAATCATTCATTAATTATTTGATTGCTTTTTCCTCTTGTTCTTATTGAAAAAAACAACAAATTTTTCATTTGTATCTATTGCACCTTTTGTCATCAATTACTTTTTCATATTTCTGTTATTTCAACACTATTAAGTAAGGAAATGTAATTCGCATATTTATTCATTTGAACTCTTTTAACCTTAAATTCCGTAATGAGGCCCATTTGCATTATTTAAGTCATTAAAATTATGTTTATTCCTAAACCTGTTATAAGTGCAGAAGAATTCATAGATATTTTCCTTTAAAAATATTTGGTTAAGTCAATCTATCTCAAAGTTACTTTTATGAGGGAAATTATAAAGAAATGAAATATTTAGAACATACCATTTGGCCCAATATTAGTACACTTATCTTAATGAAAGTGTGAGCCTAGAATAAACAAATTACTTCTTTACTTCCATTTGAACTCCAATAATAAAAAGAATGAGAAATCAAGACAAATGGGGTTTCGCCGGAAACATGTTTCTACGGAAAATGTAGTAGTGTAACAATATGTAAAATTTATTCATTTTTTCAGGAAATGTTCGACGTGAAATACAGCATCAAAGTTTTATGTTTATATTGTTTACAATTCTTTTCCTGTGTACAGTGTAAGTAAATCTTGAAATTTAAACTCGGAAATGTTTGGTTTAAATAATCTACTTATTAGTGTCTCTAACAATAACTTCTTAAAGTATTAAACGATAAAAGCCACTTGGCACTTCATTTCACTTCGTGTCTTGGTGATTTCGTGTGGCTATTTCAGCTTTTCTAAAGTTTACCGCCTTAACAAAACAAATTAACTATTAAACTATAATGATCCCAAATTTGGAGAATATGTGAATGTTATCTATCCAAGTTAGGTTGAAATAAGACACAACAAATTATCAATGTTCTGCTTTGTAGACACAAGGATATTGCAGTCCTAGGCTAATCAAGACCCATTAAAAGTTTTATAGCCGTCATCACAATATTGTTGATAAGTATGTAGTCACTGTATCCAAACTTATACTGGATATATTTGACTTACCATAGTTTTTGTTCCTTTCTTTCTAAAAATCGACTTAGACGTTACGGGTGTATCTAGCTCAACAGGAGGCGCTTATCCTTCCTCTCTTCATTGATTGAAGTACATATGTATAGGTAATTTTGTCAGTTTTCAACGATTTTACTTTGTTTTTGGGATTGTGATATGGACAAGGACCGGTATGTTTGTTTTATTTGGTCATGTTTGATAAATTTTTAATTTTTTGAAAGGATAGGGTAGAACATGTGCTAATTCATATTCATTTAAAACAGAAAAAAATCTTGTTAAATTATGATAACGGTTGAAAAACAAAATTTCGGAATTCCACTAACTTTTTATTTTTACAGGTGAGTCATTTATTTATGGAGGACTTCAAACTGACGTGACGTTAAACTGTCCATTTAGAATTAGTGATGGTAACTCCTTATTATGGTATGGACCACCACATAACGATGGTACGGCAACTACGTATATAACTAGTAACGACGGGGCAAACCCTAACACTGCGCTTGGTAACAGACTTAGAGTAGTAGGTAATCATACTGCTGGAGAATATAACATGAAGATATCTAACCTACAACAGTCTGATGAAGGCAAATATAGTTGTGAATACAGAAGTAAATACACATATTTTAATTTACTAATTAAAGGTAAGTAAATTAAAATGATTGAATATAAAAAAATTGTCTTAATTGAAACAATTGCAACAGAAAATTATATTTCATGATTTTTTTTCGCGTATTTGTCATCCAATTTATAATGAAACTTAGTTAATGACATTTTTGCGGTTAAATCTAGCAGCATTTCAATTGTTTCAAACACTAGGTCAAGTAAACATGGAGCACATTATTAGATACTGATGGATATACTGAATGCTGTTGCTGCAAATTTAATGTTTCCTAAATTCAATAAAATTGACCGCTTTGATAAAACAACAATATGGCACTTCCCTCCACATTGTCGGCTATAATGCCTAATTGACAATTGGTTAGCAAAAATAAAATCTTTCTCTTAACACAATGATATTACATGTTTTTATACAGCTTTAAGTAACATATACTTGCTTACATAACTTTTGCTGATAAGGTATGTTTAAGGAAGTAGGTGTCATTTGTTCAATACTCTTTATTCAAAGTACAATCTCACTTATTTAAAATATTCTTTTACCTTTAATTTCTTATTTCTGAATGTGATTTTTAAATCACTTCGAAAATGAAAAGAAAACGCTGTCGTTTCTAAACAAGATGTAATTGTTGAAAGCGTGAAAAACAATTATTTGAAACACAGACGAGAAAGTCAATTGGATTGATTTTATGCTCACCTGACCGAAAGGCCATGTGAGCTTATGGCATGGCGCGGCGTGTGTATGTGAGTGCGTGTGTGCGTGTGTACGTGCGTGCGTCGTTAACACCTATTTTCAACTTCTCCTCCAAAACTGCTGGACAGATATCAATGATACTTGGTTAGAAGCATATATGGGCCGGTTCAATCCAGATTAGTTCATGGCGTTGCCATGGCTACAAAAACTAGGTCAAGGTGACCTAGGGCTCAAAAAATCTAAAAAATGTTCTCCTCCGAAACCGATGATGCGAGAAAAAATCTGATGTGATATTTGGATTTCCTAGGGTCTAAAGCCTATAGTTTGTTCATTTCGTGAAATTTGGTCAAAAAATGGGTTACGCGTTTTTGCGTTTAATTTAAAAAAAAATCGTAAAATGTCTTCAAATTGTTGTACCTTGACTATTTGAACAGATAATGACATGGGGTCTTCAGTTTTGACTTTTTCTTGAAATGTCCTTTAAAATAGGGTCAAGGTCACCAATCAAGATCATGACCTAATTTGTGATTTATGCAAGTTAGGCAATTTTCTTGCAAATATTAAGAGGTATATGAATTTCAAAACACTGTTAAAATGTTCCCCATGACAATATTTTAAAAGGTACCAAGTTTCGTAACTCTATAATAATCCATGTAGGAGTTGTTGCCCCTAAAATGTTATTTTTTGCTTATAAATACTAAAATTGTGCATTAGCTTGAAAACTATAAGCTTTTTGTATAGGCATGTATATTAGAATATTGTAGGTATTGATATGACGATCATTTTGGTATATGTTTCAAGGTCATATGTTCAAAGGTCAAGGTCATAGCTGCACAAGTGTACTGAAATTGTTAATTATCTTGAAAACAGTAAACTTTTTGTATAGGCATATATATTAGAATATTGTAAGTATTGATATGATGATCATTGTAATATATGGTTCAAGGTCACATGTTCAAAGGTCAGGGTCATAGCTGCATAGGTGTACTGAAATTGTTAATTATCTTGAAAACAGTAAACTTTTTGTATAGGCATATATATTAGAATATTGTAAGTATTGAAATGATGATCATTGTAATATATGGTTCAAGGTCACATATTCAAAGGTCAAGGTCATAGCTGTAGAAAGAAAAATGAAATGGTAAATTATATTGAAAACCATTAACATTTTGTACAAGTATGTTTATTAAAGTGTTGTAGGTATTGATATTACGACAATTTTAATAATATAAGGTTCAAGTTCATATGTACAAAGGTCAAAATCATGGCTGCATAACCATATAGTTAAAAATTTGAAAATTATTCATTGTACTATAGTTAAATCATGCATATGAGCTATTTATAAATGAAATGTGACTAGACATTTCTGATCAATCATTGCAGGACTTTCCAAACTTGAGGAATTTTGTGAACTTTTTGTAATTATGTCCTTTGTAAGTTTTGACATTTCCTCAGTTGAGCGTTTTTGATATAAATTATGTACAGTTAATTATTAAGCTTCACATTTTACAGTACCGTTAACAGCAGTTTCTGTAAATCCTCAGTCATTGTCAATTATCGAAGGAAGAACAAGTCAGGTCACGTGTACAACATTACAAAGTGTCCCTGCTGCCAATGTCACGTGGTACATACTCCGACAAGGATCATTGCGTGAACAGATCACAAGTGGAATAAACAATACACAAAAAAACAAGACGACAATAAGTACATTAACATACACTGTACAGAAACAGGATAACAATGGGAGTCTTTACTGCAATGCCTCACAACAAACAACAGAAATACAATCATTAAGTGTTCCTATTTCTGTATTTTGTAAGTATACTTTAATTATTCAAAATGTGATCCTCTTGCATCTTCTCGGTAAATAATTGAACACAGATATTTAAATTTTTTCCGGTGACAAAAATGTAATTTTTTACGATTTGAAATATGTGAAAGTACTATAAGACGTGATATTCAAGAACAAAATCTGAAAAGATATTAAGACAAATAATCCTTAAAAATGCAAATTTTCTTATTACATTCATTGTCGTATATTCAAAAATTATTGATTGAAAATAATCCTTGTGAAAGAGAGCGACCTTAAACATCCACTCTACATAGATCATATTTTTATCTTTATTCAGACAAACCAAGTAACATTCGGATCTTTCCTGTATTTGACCCATACATTGTCTATGTAACTCAGACAGGAGTACAATTACAATGTACAGCAGATGTTGGAAATCCCCATTCAATCACTTACACTTGGTCGCATAACAATGTCGATACAAGCAACAACCCGTATGTAATAACAGTGGGAAAGAACAGCGGTGGTAACTATACGTGTACAGCAAGTAATACAGCAGGGACAATTACTACTTCTAAAGTGGTAATAGTACAATGTAAGTTAATCTGAAATTTTAGTCAATTCCACAGCAGTTACGATAACATTTTATCAGTATAGTGAAGGACACATATATTCTGTATAGTCAAGAACATAATCTGAAGACCAATTATCTTCATTAGCCTTACTTTAAATGGAATAAATATTGTTTAATCTATCTTAAAGCAAAGTGGAAACGAAAATAAAACCAACCTATCCGGCTTTCTATAACTCACTCATCTTTTTAAAAAAGTATATATTTTTGTATTTAAAAAAGTTTTTTTAATTTAATGTCATCATACTAGGTAGGCAATAACAGCGTCATGGCAAAAATATTCGCGATTTTTTAAGATGGCTTTTTTGCTTGTATCACTTCTAGTAGCCGGCGGGGGATTGATTGTTATCAACTCTAAATGTGGTTAACGGAAAAAGTAAGTCCAAATACCCATGATGGCAGTGAAAAGCTCTTCGTTAGTAGAAATTTCACTAGACTGTATATGTAACTCTCTTTTGATGCGATTTCATAAATCTTCAATAATATTAATGTCTGGGGACTCGGCTGGCCGCACAGTAGTTAAAATGCTATTTTGCTGTTTTTATTCTGTAGTAATACGGGCCCGATGAACGGGAGCATTATCATCCTGAAACCGATATGTTTTGTTACTAAAATGACAGACAATAACTGACCGCACATGATTATCAAGTATATTGATATACTTCTGGGCATTAATATTGCCTGTAACAATGCACAAAGTCCGACACTATAATAAGTGATGCATCCCGAAACCAGAGTGGGGGGGTGCATCTACACTGGGAAAAGATGCAATTCTTGGATGTCCTCCAGAAGTATACCATTTCTCCTATCACTATTTGACTTTCATCAGAAAATATAACAGTTATCCAATAGTTATCGACTGATAAATTATTTTTCTAGAAACAGCAAGAAATACGTTTTTCCGATTAACATCTCGAACTACCATCTTTTTTGCGTATTGCACAGTGTTTAAAATCGTTTTTGCGTAAAAACCTTTGAACTATATGTGCATGAACATGACAATCTGGTTCCTTTCTTTATTTAATTCAGTCGTTATGTTATTTAAAGGCAACAATCTGTCTGCGGGCCAGTTTCTATCTCCTGTGTCAACTTACTTGGCTGTCCACATCTTGTATAGATCTTAAAAATATTTTTACACACGGATCGAATGGTAGATTCTGGTATTTTCATCATATCAACCAAATGTAAAGTTATATTGCCTTTTAACTGAAAATCTATAATGATTTTTATTTACATTATCTGACAATTATTTTGATTACATCTGACCATTATTTTGATCATCTGCCCATGTTGACAGTACACCGTGTACATTGTAATTCCCCATTGCAGACGACCTTCTTTCTCCATGACGACATTTATTTCAATAGAAACTAGCTACAAATCGATTTTAAGTATGTCTTCTTTTTAACGAGTTTTCTCTCTTATAACATGCGCGGCGGTTTCAATAACTTCATCATTATGGACAATTCGCGACTACATGACGCTGTATATCATTTTTATTTTTGGAGGGAAACATTTTACGATACTAACATGGTAAGATTACATTAATTCTCTGGAAAGAAAATTTATTGAATTTGAATTATAATTCTGCGAATAATAATTATTAGAATTAACAAACAAATTTCATATATATATATATATATATTATCATTCGAATACTGTTTGTAAACCGTGCACATTGTTTGGTTTCAAGGCCATGATCGGTTTAATCAATAGACAAAACAACAGTTCAGATTATATATACACTCGTGTGTTATTAACAGGAAAAGTAAACTTGGTTATAGTTAAAGATCAGTAATGATAGGTTATTTTTTTATTTTAGTTGTAAGAGTAATAAAAATAAAACAAACATACCAGTCCTTTTCCAAACCACAATTAACACAATAGCGGCTTTATCTTTGATAAAACGGCACTCTCTTTTCTTGTATAGGAATTTAACTTCATCTTCAGTGAATGTTTATGTTAGGTTATATTTACATTACGGAACATTGAATTATTGCTTCTAGATTGGATTACTTGTAGATTTGAGGAAACCTAAGGCAAGATTTTACTTACCGATAGTTAGCAACAGTTACCGTTTTTTTATTTTCTTTAGAAAATTCCCTGATTTTATGAAATTATTACCTTTTGCGATGTACTATATTCTCTTTATTATTAGATGGTCCTGAAATACAACGTTTTACAAAACAACAACCAGTAGAAGGCAGTAGATTTGTGTTATCTTGTTATGTATCTGGTAAACCAGTGCCTACATCACAACAAATATGGTGGACAAGACAAAATGACAATACATATAGACGACAAGGAAATAAATATGTTATCGATAATATACAGAAGGAGCAAAGTGGTACATATACATGTCATGCACAGAATACACTGACACCAAGTGGTCAGAGTAGTATCAATAAAACAGAAACACAGGATGTAGAAGTGGACGTTTTATGTAAGTGGAAAATTGTTTTTATTTTCAATTTTATAACATCTATTATATTTTGAAACAATAAAATCATCTCAACTTTTCTGCATCAACCTGCAATGCATAGTATGATATAACTAATTCTGTAACAAATAGAAGAAATGTAAAAAGATACTTTTAGACACCTGTATAATTTTTTAACTTTAGATTTATTAACTTTTAACTGTTCGATTTACGTTTTTTATTATCAAACTTTTCGGCTCTTAGTGTCACTGATGATGCCCGAAATGTGCAAATATGGCACATCAAAATGTATGTGATATATAAAACACTTAAACAACAAAAGCGTTTTGGAATATCAAAAACTATTTTTTTTTATAAAATGTTATAATTGTTTCTCTTCTATGTCAATGTTTATTCCATACATCAATGAAAACGTAGCGATACCACGTGTGTCCAACCACCAACATTTAAAAGCATTATTGCAGTTGACAGATTAGCTCGGGCATTAAAACAAAGTTCTCTCTTACAAAAAAATGTGAACTAGCCGCTACTATATCTCACACAGTGAGTTTCGTATATATAAAGAGGGATTTGGAAACCAACAAAAACTAAAAAAAAAAGTGCTGATTATAAAGGTTTTATCCTCTTGATTTGATAAACAAATAATTTCAAAGCTTCAATAGGACAGTCAGTAAAATCAAGTCAAAGTTTTATTTGAAAACATGCAACAAAATCGATTCTTATTTCAACACCTGAAATTTTTAATATTCTTATTGTGGCTACTGTGTTGGTTTATCATGAGAAAAGTGTATGGGATTTGTGTTGATTTACTTCTTATACTCTTATTCCTAATAAAACTGAAAATGAGACATAAGTAAACAATTAAAAATGACTAAATAGAAAATTCAACCTAAACAATATGAATTTAACATGTTATTTTAACTTGGTTGTCATTTTTGTCTTTTCAGATAAACCAGTCCTTTTAACTTCTCCAAATTTTGATCCTCTTATACTGTATGCGGGACAAAAAAATGTACAGATGACATGTAGTTCATCTCAAGCTAACCCAACAAGTGTTAATTTTTGGTGGACATACAACAAACAAAATTATAATGATCCTGTATACAAACTGCAGACAGTTACAGAGACAAGTGGGGGAAACTATACTTGTAATGGCAGAAATATAGTAGGAACAAGTTCTTCTACAGTAACAGTGGTGGTACAATGTAGGTATATATTTTAACTTTCAGTTTGCAATACTATCTAGGAAGTTTTCTGTAAGAATAGGAAATAAAAATACTTCATTGCTAACAAACAAAAAAACCCTTATAAACAAGCAAAATTATACCAAGAAAAGATCTTCATCATCATCGTGTATTAAAAAGTATTTTAGCAAAATTATTTAGTGTTGGGGTTGGTACATTATGTCGGCAGGAAGGCACAGTTCCTTTTGACAACAAAATGTAAAAGTAAGTCTGACAAAAAGTCGCTTGGATGTATCAATAACTCCGTTGGCAGTACTGTGTGCTGTCAGGAAATGAACCTTGTGTTTAAATTTCCAGCCGTCTTTATTTTTAAATTTCTTCAAAAAATACGTTTTTTTTCCAATTTTCAAACTTTGAATTCATTAATTTTCAAATGTTTGGTTTATCTTTTTTATCTATCATTTTTTTCGGCACATAATGTGTCACTGATGAGGAATGACTTTTCAAAATCTGTTCATATGGCACATCGAAAACAGGTATATTTGTGTAATGTTTGCGTCTGAATGTGCATATGGAGCGCCACATTTTCTATCCATAAGTGAACGTTTTCCATAAAACAAGTATTGAAATGCAAATATGTGATATTGTCTGCTGCAGAACCGACATTTAATTAATTTGAATTTCAAAATAGTATTATATATAAAGGAATAAATGAAAATTTAAAAAATCTTTACATTTAAAGAATTAATTCCTTCTAGTGAGTAAAGGTATTTATACTTTCTTTAATAATAATAATAATAATAATAATAATAATAATAATAATAATAATAATGTAATTAATTTGTCTAGACTCTTTAAAAAGTCACGTTTTTGTATATTTCCAAGTTATTTCCAAATATTTGATAAAATAATATAAAAGTGTCTTTTAAATAATGAAAATAATGCACGAGCAACTAATTGCGATAAAACAATTTCACTTTTTTTAAATAACTCACGGGTAATCCATAGTCTAATTCCAAGCACAACATACAAGCAAATATATAAAGTTAAACGTGCGAATAAACTACGAAACATTACAATTGTCCGGACAGAAATTGACAAAAATTCATACTTATGATAATGACAGTGAGGGAAAAACGTAAGAGGAACATAATACTAATGTCAGTTAGTATAGGGGAAAGACTGTAGGATGGTTATGTATGATATCGTATGTTTGTCCGTCGGTTCTTTTGTGTGCGTAAGAAAGTGGTGCTAAATCTTCCTGTAGTATTGTCTTGATAATATCTTCTTTTGTTTGAGAGCGCAATTTTATTGAGAAGTTTTGACTTAAGGGGATCTAGGTGGATTCCGTTAGTGCTGTTAATTTTTTAGTATGAGTTTTTTTTTCAAGTTCTAGTTTGGTTTTGATGAATTCATGATTTAATTGAGAGTGTGAGCTTGCGCTGCCAAGATATTGCCCCTCCCCCCGCTATTACCCTTTTTTTTATTTTTATTTTTTTTTTTTTTTTTTTTTTTTTTTGGTTTTTGTGAGTTATTTTGTTCATTGATTTTCTACCAAACATCCTTTATATTTGAGAGATCGTTTAAGCCTTTACATTAGCGTTCCCAGTGTTTTCATATTTTTTTCCTATTATTTCTTTTAGTTTTTTATGAGCAATTTTGAAATTTGCCTCTTTTTTCTGAATTTGTTATAAAATCTAGTTTTAATTTCCCTGGCCTCTCTATAGTTTTTGTTTCACCAGGAATAATTTTTTTCTATTTTTCTATTTGTATTGTGTTGTAGGTTTTTATAGAAAGTGTTAATATTTTTGTGTCTTATCTTGCTTGGGTTGAATTAATTGCAAAGGTTATGAAATACTGCTCAGTCCGCCATTTTGTATATTCATTTTTTGTTCTGTTTTGATTCATTTAGTTAGAATTTAAATCATACTTTGACATAGTCTGAACAAAACTGGAAAGCTACAAATAAAATAATAAATAATTTTGGTGAATAACTTTGCTTGCGAGCTCGTGGTTACTGATCGAAAGATCAATATAAGTTACAGTTGAAGAATTACTTATCATCCAGGTAGATGACCCATCATTGTGAAGTACTAGGTTATTGTTCTGTATTTATCTGGTTTGGGAATGGTTAACATGTTCAGTTGTGGAGGGGAAATTACAAACATTAATTGGCTTGATCGAAAGTTAACCTTACTGCCTTTAAGGCTTTTCTTTCTTTGTTGTTGCGGAACAGTACGTGAGTGGAAAGATATTATTAAGGGTAGAAGAGTTGATTCCCTTCATGATGTCAGTGGTTTTATTTATCTATACCTATGCTTATCTCGAATGAGTTTTCATTAGACACTAATTTGCATGTTACTGGGACTGTGTTTATCTTATCGTTTTGCAGTATGTTAGTATCTAGTAGTCTACTGACATTAATTGTATCCCTAGTCGTAACTGTAGTGTTTTTACTAGGTGTGATTTCTGTCTTGTATGTTTGGCCTCTTAGTATTTGTGTAATTAATCGTGATATCACGGAATGGGAAATTCTTTATAGAAGTCCCTTTCCTTTGGTAGTGCATTGAATTAGAATAATAATAAATAAAGTTGTAGTCGCTATGGGCGGTACCCCCTTGTCATAACTGGTGCTTTTTCTTTTTACTTTCTGAAACTTATTCAGATTATTGTTTTAGAATCCATAATATTGTAAAAGTGTAGATCAATACTGAATTGACATTGAGATTAGTTTCTCACTATATATTCTTTACAACCTTTACTTTAGTCTTTTAACTTTGCCTTTGTGAACGTATATCTTTGTCTGTTATGTTAGTGAAGCGATTTGAAACATTGATAATTGAAATTGATAGCAGGTATATGTTCGAATTTTATGTGTTGCCAAGTTTTAGTTGCATGGTTGTTTCCGACTCGTCTCGAAAAATAACACCGATGGTTTTTTGTTGTGAAAGTATGAAATCCCAGGTGTTTGACCATATGTGAATGTTATTTAGAGATTTTGGAATGTTTTTATATGTGTAGATATCTCATGGACCTTGTCAGATGGCCCCGTCATCAGCGTATTGAGAAATATCTTGTAAGCAGAAGGAAAGGACAGTTAATAGATCGTTTATAATGACATTGAATAATTTCGGCGATGAAACGATTTCTTGTGTCTTGTGGCGTTCCATTTTCAAGATCGTTTGGTGTTGAAATCTGGTTGTTTACCCTATTTGTATTTATCTGCCTCTGAAGAAATCTATGATGAATCCAGAAGATGCTTTCTGTAATTTCATTTTTTTTAAGTTTGCGTAGTAAGTCATTATCCCAAACTAGGTCGAAAGCATTATCAAGGAAAGTGGCTATTAAAAATTCTTTATTAGCTTTAGCTTTTTAATTTCAGTTTCGAGTCTGACGAGGTCATCCAGCGTGAAGTGTCCCTTTCGATAACCACTTTGTTTATGCAACATAATGCTGTGCACGTCTAGGTGGCGCACGAGTATATTCTTAATAATATAATTCTTTCATAAATGTAATGTTAGCGATATGGGCCTATAGGACGATGGATCCTCTTTTTTATTTATTTTATGAAGAGGAATACAAAAAATGTTTTAGTTTTAATAACGAACATATATGGTAGGTTACTGTTATGAAACTATTTACTGATATATAATATGTGCCTGCTAAAATCTCGGTGCTCTCTCTCTCTCTCTCTCTCTCTCTCTCTCTCTCTCAACATTAATCAAACGCTGGTTAAAAAAAAACTTAAAATGTTTTAGTTCCTACATTCATTTAGACTTTTATGAATTAGCTCATGAATTGTAATGTAAAGTGTTTAAATGTCTATATTCAATGCATTGAATTGCAATACACAACCCAAAGGTCCAATTGGAATGCAAATTGTATATATTTCAGAACATTTTTTCCGAATTATGATTTTTTAAAATTTAGAATTTTAATTTTTTCATGATTATATAGTGGAGAATAAAAATTCTTAAGGCAATTATAGTTTCAGTACATACGTGTGGGATTTTTCGTTCATTTGTAGCCTCAGATGCAGTTGGTTCTGGTTCGTCAGCTTAATATTGTCATCAACACTAATGTCGCTGGCCTGGGATGGAACTGTTATCTCTATCATCATTTCGCAACTTATATTTTTAATGTTTTACATTGCACATCACTGTCCACAAACCGACGGACAATTTACTGCATCTCTGGACCGATATCAAGATCACATTAAACCCTTTGAAGTAAAGTGTCAATTAAATCGTCACTGTTCAATGTTAGATACAATCATGTTACAGATCCTTAAACTTGAAAAATATATTTTATATGTGGACTAGTAAATTAGGTTCTTTAATTGTAAAATAGTAATGTGACAAAACTGAAATTTTTACCCGAAAGGAGAAATGTTCCGTTACAGTTTTTTAAGGTATAATATAATAATATAGTTAAAAAATTAAATGGGTTTTTGATAGCATTTTCATAAACATTAGGCCTACTTCTCTGGTCGACATAATGAACATGTCAATCCATTTGTTCATACACAAATATTATATCAAAACTATTTTAAAGCGCTTATCCGATTGATTTACACTTGGTTTTGGTAATTATCATAAGACATACCTGTTCATTCAATTTGTATATACAGACCGCGAAAAATATAAATAAAATCAGAACAAAATGTTTGAAATTCATAATTTTTGAATAGGTACAACAATTCGGATAAAATAGTTTATTAGTTTGTGATTTTTATTAAGACATTAAAAATACGAAAACGAAACTCGAACACAGATAAAAAAGAAACTTAACTTTTAAACCACATTTATCATATAAACCATAACTAAGATCTCCATATGACAACACCACATATAGAAGTAAGCGTGAAGTGGCCCAGATACAGGCCCATTATGTTTGGTGTATCGACCAAAAAAAATAAATAAAAAATAAGAAATAAAAATAAAATTCATATCGTTGCCCTTTGAAAAATTACTTCAAATATCGTGATCTTCTTTTTTTTTTTTGACTTTTAAACACCTGCTGCTATATTTCTAGGATTGAAATTTCTGGGCCAAAATAGATAACACTTTAAGTTTGATAAGCAAAATTTGTAACTTTCTCCCAAATTCCAAAGTGATCATCTAAACAAACATTTTTAAAGTGAAATATCAGTTAACCTGACGCACAGTAAGTGGTTTAGGACAATTATGAAATTTAAAGTGAAGTTTAATCTATTAACGTTCTTTTTATAGTCAAATAATCAAGTCGTTTCTGCTACGCAAATTTTGGTCGTTCGAACGATTAAATAAACATTGGAAAAATATATCAATAACATAATCTCACTTTTTGTAAAAAAAAATGGTAAATGTTGAATGTTTTGGGTTATAATTATGACACAAAAGATATCACATTTGTCACTTCGAATCACTATTGGAATTCACAAAGATATTGCCACTGTGTTTACATCTGTGTAAAAACTAACACCACATAATATGTTTGACATTTCATAATGCATAATTATTTCGTTTGGATATATGTTATGACTGTTCAACTATTTACCTGTTTGTGGGATACTTCATCATGTTTTTGTCCTTGTTTTTTTGTTTTTTTTTTTTTTTTTTTTTTTTTTTTTTTTTTTTTTTTTTTTTTTTTTTTTTTGTTTGTTTTTTTTTTTTTTTGAGGGAGTAGGGGTACCACACACTTAATAATACTTTAAATAGAATAGTTTGTACAACTGTAACAACTGACCTATTGTGAGAATATACAAATTTAAATAATTAAATGTGATGCGTTTTCAACTATGCTAACCAAAGTATCTGCATAACATCATAAAAATAATCTGTCTTTGAACTATACTTTAGCGCCACTGTTTCTCCCCACAAAAAGGCATATAAGATTCCATATCAGAAGTGTTCTATTAAACTTTACAAAATATACCGGATATGTTGATATGTTAACTAAATGTAAGATTTTTGATAGACAATTTTTTTTAGCGTTTTCTGTCAAAAATGGTCATCGGTATTTGTTTAATCAGTAGGATTTAAAATGTTATCATGATTTATTTATCAATTGAACGTACATTGTATGGCTACATTAATGTTTTAATCACATATTTTGGCAATATAATTTTCTCACAAACAGTCGATTTATCACTAGGTACAAAGTGATCACTATTGCTCGCTGAAATTTTCTTTATTTCATGAAACAAAATTGATGTAGAACCTTTTGTAACTCCCGGAGAAGGCTATAGCGAAATAATTTTAACCCTAGATGATCTAAAAGTTTGAATTGTTATTCTCAATAAAACAAATCGTGAAAAAGAATGCACAAAATATTACTGGAAACATGTCTGTTATTTATATTTTGAAATATTTCATTTTGTTTTATATTATTTCATTTTATTTTTCTTATATATTTGAATACATTTGATGTTATGCAAATCTTTCTAAGAATAATTTTGGTATTTTTAGATGGCCCAACTATTGATCCAGTAGCTCCACAAAAGTTTATAGCCGGAAGATACGCCTCCGTCAGCTGCAATGTAAGCTCTTATCCTGTTGCTGATATAACGTGGACAGGACCAAACAATTTTCATCAAACAGGACAACTTTTAATTTTTAACAAAACAACAAAATCTCATAAAGGTATTTACAATTGCACAGCGACCAACATGTTGACACCAAGCGGGCAAAGCAATATAAATAAACAACAACAGATTGACGTTGGTGTAGATATACTGTGTGAGTATAATATATCAGATTATTCAAAGAAACAATTAAAAAAATTAAACATGTTAACTGTTTGATCAATAGTTGAAACAAATATATAATTTCATTCATCTGCAGCAATGTTTATATTCCTTTTACTTATGTTTATTTCTGTAAACGGCGTATGTGTTAAATTTATGCTTTATTAACAGAACATTCATATACAGCATTATGTTAAACGATAAAGTTTTTTGTTTAATATGGTCTTGATGTACATCATTTCAATTGCAGATAAACCAGAAATTATGGATATACCAAGTCCTTCTATTGTTGAAAGAGAGAATCTTACATTGACATGTTCAACTCGAGCAAATCCGACAGCACACAGTTACAAGTGGACAAAGATTGGGGATTATACTTTCGAACAGTTAAGTGAAACTTTAGTAATTGCAGATATAAGAAGAGCACAGAGTGGCAAATACAAGTGTACAGCAATGAATACAATGTCACCAACGAATGGGCAAACAGTAAAAGGCAAAGGACATGGGGAGGTTACCGTAAGTGTTAAATGTGAGTATTTATGTTATTATGTTATCGACTAAGTTATACTTTAATACATGTGTAGAAGGCACATGACTGCGAAAAAGTCCCCGTACATAAGTAACGTCATTTATTAAACAAATTTGAGATAAATTTGAGGTGTAACCTTTATTTGAAAACAAATTTCAACAATTTTTTTCTAATTACATTTTTATCTCGGACGTAATATGGCAGAGTCTCAAATACATGAAAAATATAGTCGAGTAATGCACACATTAGCTTCAAGCAGGTCAACATATGTTTTATTGTTAATTGCCTGTTTTTGATACCATACTAAATTATATTAATTGTACAGTAATGGTATCTATGATAGCAAATAAATAATAAGCTTAAGTTTTACACCATATTGTTAAATAGCCTAAATTGGTTAGTTATGTCTTTTTTATACATCTTTTATTGATTTATGAGAACCATCTATCTGATATTAATTGAAAAGGGAAATAAAAAGTGCTTACATGATGACAGGTCTACTTACAATTACACTAGTTATGCCTTCATATATTGATATAACAAACGCTAATTTTAAATAACACATTGTAAATTACTTTTGTGGACTGACGGTCAACGATGAGAAAAAATATAAAGTTTTTGCTATCTATCAATGTCTGTCATATATTATGCATAAATGTTTAACATTTTAATTCTCTTTTCCAAAACCACTGCATTCAATTGGTGAAAATGATATATAAAACTGATTTGTACAAATAGGGCTGAAAGTGGGGAAATTTCTAAAAATCATATATTTATATCATAACATTGTTTCTTCCATGTTATATTCCAAAATATTTCCAAAGGTTAGATTGCATAATGTACGACCCGAAACATGGAAGAAACAATGTTATTATTATTATTACTATAAATGTCTTTATTTAAATTGAAATTTTGTAAACAAATTACAAACTACTTTCATGGATTTAAAATATCAGACCTGAAGGCTAAAGAAAGTTTGTTTACAATCTATGTTATTAACAGGCATTTCTTGAACACTCCAATATACTTATAATTTAAACGCAGTAACGATTGTGAATTATGTATCCCATATATGGTTGTGACTCCACCCATATTTCATCACGTCACAATGGGAAGTTCCGCCTCCTTACTCACGTGCGTTTTATATGCCATGTTATATGCGAAGGCATAATACACGCTCCCATAGATTTCAACATAAAAATATGCGAAAATAGTATTGATGCAATTATTATTAAAGAAATTTACACGAATAGTAATAATTGTCAATATATCTTGAAAACTATTACTTTTAACTTGTTACTATTGACTTTTGTTTAGCCATGTATATAAGAAAATTGTAGGTATTGACATGACAAACATTTTGACATATAGTTCAAGGTAATTTGTTCAAAGGTTAAAGCATAATAAAACTGCGATTGTAATTATCTTGAAATCAATTAACTTTTTGTATAGTCATATATATTAAAGTATTGTAGGTATTTATATAACGATTATTCTGATATCTAGTTTCGAGACATAGGTTCAAAGGTCAAGTACTGGTAGCTTTTACAATCTGTCGATATTTCGATATATAGCCACTTTCAATTTAGAATTATGAAAAATGCAATATTTCATTTATATCTGTAGAAATATGTCAGGTGTTTATTAACTTGTTAAGAATCAAATAACTGTCGCCAATGAGTATGACGTGGTGTATCTAATCTTAATATCTGAAATGTAACAACTGAACAACAAAATTTTATCTGTTCATTAAACCCGTAACAAAAATCAAACTTCCAACATGTGTTATATGTTTTTTACGACATGACGATGCTTTATCGATTCCGACCTGCAACAGATTGATGTAAACGTGTAGCTAGAGAGAGAGAGAGAGAGAGAGAGAGAGAGAGAGAGAGAGAGAGAGAGACACAGGATGAAAACCCATCTTTACGCAATACTTAAAGATGGCATAAATCTCATCTTTACGCCATCTTTACGCATTTCGTAAAGATTCTTAAAGACCTTCTAGCCATACGCTATCTTTACGCTATCTTTACGCCATCTTTAAGTAACAGGTAACTGTAAGTAATCGGTATAAGCCTCTGACCTACCAGCTGTGAAGTATACCCTGTCCTATATCAATGTATTTGATTCCACATTTATAAGTGTTTATTTTTAAAAATAAAAATGAATGAAAAGAGAATAACATTTATTAAGAGATTAAGTACAATCAACTGTAAAAATGGTTAATAATATCTTTATTATTATTTGTGCCATGTGCGAAATGTTTTTGAATGTTATGAAAATAGAACATTAAAAAATTAAGAAAATGTTTTTGTAATTGGTTACATCAATAGTTACACATTATTTAAAATTTAATTTCCATTAATTAATTAATTTATTTATTTATTTAATTAATTATCTATCTATTTATTTATTTATTTATTTATTTATGTATGTATTTATTTATTTATTTATTTATTTAATTAAAACATTTTACCTCCTATTAGTTTCTTAGCTATATCATTCATGTATTAATTATTCTTTTCAATCTAATCAATAAAATTTATTTATTTATTTATTTATTTATTTATTTATTTATTTATTTATTTATTTATTTATTTATTTATATAAAACATTTTACCTCCTTTTAGTTCCTAAGTTAAAAAATTAAGAAAATGTTTTATAATTGGTTACATCAATAGTTAAACATTATTTAAAATTTAATTTCAATTAATTAATTAATTTGTTTATTTATTTATTTATTTATTTATTTAAATTCATTTATGTAATAATTAATGAATTAATCATGATATTCATGTAACAATGAATGAAAGAATGTAATAATGAATGGATGGATGAATGAATTTATTAATTAATACTCAAATGACTGATTAATTAATTAATTAATTCCCTCATTTATTCATGTATAAATTAATTAATTTATCTATCTAACCAAAAAAATATTTATTTATTTATTTATTTATTTATTTATTTATTTATTTATTTATTTATTTATTTATTTATATAAAACGTTTTACCTCCTATTAGTTCCTAAGTTATATCATTCATGTATTAATTAATTTATCCATCTAACTAATAAAATTTATTTATTTATTTATTTATTTATTTATTTATTTATTTATTTATTTATTTATTTATTTATTATTTAAAGCATTTTAACTCCTATTAGTTCCTAAGTTATATCAGCGAAATTTAAAATGGAGGTTTAAAATATTGCTAGTGATATTCTCTCGTACTCTCTATCTCGAACACATTCTAAAATTCACCATCTTACAGCTGTTTATTAAATGATGATATAATCAGACATTCTCTTTATTGGGTTGTATACAAGCAAAATCTTCAGTATCATACAATCAACATCCAATAAGCAACAAATGTCACACATGTTATGATTATTACTGATCCAAATACAATCAAGATGAGGTAAACATTAGACACATATTCCTGATGCTGTAAAAAAGACTAGATACTATATTTCTATAAATTTATAAAATAGTTAATGAAATAAAATTTTCCATGTTAAGAAAAATCTTAAAATCATTTAATTTTTTCTTTTTTTTTTTTTCTTTTTTTTTCTTTCTTGCAACTTTCTTTTTTTATATATGTATAGGGTTTGACCTATGTGACTATGAGAGAGAGAGAGAGAGAGAGAGAGAGAGAGAGAGAGAGAGAGAGAGAGAGAGAGATCTTATGATTGTGTTGATATTAAAACCATCCAACAATTAAATGTTTTTTAAAACTCTGAACAGAAACTCATTAAAGTATTAATGAATGTCTCTTTAATTATATAAGTTAGACTCATTAGTAATCAAATAACATTACATGTACCATGTAAACATATTCAACCCATAAGCCTACATATTCATAAATGCAATGGACCGTTACAAATTAAGATGAACTGTTTTCATTAGTGGATTGAAATAGAGGCTAACTGATGGACCAATCGCAGCTAGTGATTTTTTTCAAATTCATCATCATCAACAACAACAGGAAAAGAACATCCACAGTCACAGCTTTTCAAAATATTGTAAGTTCTGTTTGTTATTATGTATTATCTTATTATTATAAAATAAGCATATTTTACTATACAAATTGTAATATGTTTAGTTTTATCATTAATCAATAATGTATTTAAATTTTTAGTTGAAACATCTAAATAAAAAATTATCATCTAGAAAAAAATGGCGGCCATTTTGAATTTTGACAGATTTTTTTACTTAAATATGAATAGAAATTTCTCACTGTTATTTTGAAATATATATGTAGATATTGACACATGTATGCTATTACATATGAATGAAAATTTTAAACATATGTTGTATTTTTATTATAATATGTAATGACAGCCCTATAATTTAATAAAGTACGGTTTGACAGGGGTCCCTCGAATTTTAATTTATCTGGGCTTTTTAAAAATCTTTCCCCCCACACAAAAGCTAATTTGGACCCATATTGCAAACAAACAAACAAGCATAAATAAATAAATAAATAAATAAATAAATAGGTAGGACACTATTTATCTATTTTTCTATCTATCTATATATTTGACAGTATTTCATTTATTTAAATTACACTGCTAATAATGATCCATTTTAAAATTATAAAAATTATGAAATTATGGGGAAAATTAATTTGATTCATGAAAGATTAATAAAAATAACAAGAAGAAATAAGAAAGCCATATTCCGACTGAAAAATTAAAGATAATAATAATTAAAAAGAATAATCATAACTAATAATAATGATGATAATAGAACTGGGAATATTTGCCGGAACAAGATCTGGTTTCCTTTTCATATTTGAGAATTACATGCACTCGTAAAGTTTCCGGGTGATTTTGGCACGTTTTACATTGACTGTGAAACAGCATAATTAGACAATGAGTGCAATCCGAATGGTATAAACTGATAAAATAAGTAGTTTTGTCAAAGAGGTATGTATGATTTTACCAATGGTGGGGTATTTCTTTCACAGGGATGAAGTTGACTAGTTTTATTATTATTCATTGATGTACATTATCTCACATTGGAAATCAGCATCACTAAACTTCAGCAGTCACGAGTGCAGAAATATATTTTGAGGGTTGTCCAAATTCGCCATGCCACTTTCTGAAAATACCATTATGATAAAAGTATGGTAGATCTCAATCATTAACAACTGAAGGCACAAAATCCCAAAGAAAAAGAGTGGGTTTCAAGGTCCTATAGATCTAGCATAAATATTAACAGGCAAGAGAAAATTCCAGTACTTGAACCTTCCCAATACTAATGGGATGCTCTATTGTATGAGCTACATATACCTGGCCACCTTTTGAACACCAATCCATGTACCTACTACATTCAGATTTCTTATCCTTTTTCAACTCTGCCAGCTTGAATCTAGTCTCAGATCTGTTGGTGTGCATCTTCCCATGGTCATTCAAGCTTTCACATGTAATAGAAAAGCTAAGGGGTTAAGGAACAATGCAGAAGTTAAAAAAAAACTGTTGACCTTTTGGATATTAGCATAGTGGTTTAAGGTATACACTTACAGATAATTTATCAACACATTGTCTAGGTTCGAATCTCTGACAAATCCTTGTTTGAGATCCTTAAACAGACAATCTTGATAAGAGTGAAAAAATCTTAATTGGAGCATAAAACACCAATTCAACACCAGCAGGGTGCTCTACTGACTGGCCTATCAGGCTATCTATCCAGCTAAGTCTGCCAAAGAGACACAATTTTCATATTGTCTTGAAAACTGTTGGGTGTCTTATCTGGCATTCACTTGCATAATAGTCTATTTATCTTATAAGCAAGAGAGAGATAACACAAAATAAAATTCAAAACTGACAAACATATAGCATTATGCAGTCTAGCTGCTCTAAGGAAACACATCTAGCCCTATGTTTCAGATTTTCAGACCACCAATGTATATAAGTCACGTTGTATCATATGTATTAGCCCCTACAAAATTTGATCAAATTAATTCCATGTGATAATAGTTCCATGGTTGAAATCACCAAAATTCACCAGTCTCAAATCAATTTAGATACTTTTTACTCTTTTTCTATAACAAAAAGACCAATTTTCAATCTCCCATCTTGAATTTTACTTTTTTATTTACTGCTTTAGCATTTTAGAGTTATCTCTTTTCAAAATTTGATATTCTTTCTCTTTAACACAATTTTCAAGATTAATACTAGTATTCAAAGGTTACACATAAATCAGGTATGAAACTTTCAAGGTATCAGTATTACACCTTTTCATGAATAATATATTAAATGGAATCATTTTGTTGAATTAAAACAATATTCATAATAATGCCAACATTTTAAATATTTATTCTTTTATTGTATTATATCTATTGGTATTGGTATTAAACTTTTATTTCTGCATTTGAAAAAATGACCACTGCAGTAGCTCAGTTGGTAGAGTGCTTGCTCCGTAATTGGAAGGTCATGGGTTCGAACCCGAGCTGTGTCTGTCCCAAGTTTTTAAAGTGGGTAGTGATTTCGGCATTACGAAATGAAAGTCGCTGTTCTTTTGGATGGGAACTTTAAATAAACGAGGTCCCGTGTCATGGCTGGTATGACATGATAAAAAAAACCCTGCTGTATAATGGCATCAGTGCAACACACAGGCAAAATTTCTGCACTTTCGTCTATAGCTGGCAACATCTCGATATAAGTGAAATATTCTTGACTGGGACTTTAAACACCATTACTCAACTCAATGCCTAGTACTTTATGTAGTGGTAATAGTGCTTCATATATATACATTATTTATAAAAATGATATTAAAAAAAGAATCAATTTTATATTAAGAAGAAAATGTAGTTATTTTATTTATATTTTTAGGTATTTTATTTTTCCTGTTCTTTCTACCATATTTGTACAAAAATGGAAGAATTTACCAGTTCACACTATCCAAGCTCAAAATTAAACATTTGTTCTCAACAACCCTTTAATGTCAGTTTTCCAACAAGAAAATTCAATTTACCTATATATAATATATATATATGTTGGATAAATGTGAAGACATCTTTTTAACCATTTACCATGTTGTAATCATTATGTTATTATCATTATAGTTAGAGTTTGGTAAATTATTTTTATAATTGGGACACTATTTAGAAAGGTGAACTCTCTCAGGCTTTATGATGTTGTTTTCAAGTGCTCAAAGTAAAAATTTCTGGGAGTACTCATGTGTTCATATCACTGTTTTTTTTTTTTTTTTTTTTTTTTGTTTTTTTTTTGTTTCTGCATTAACGAGTTTTAAAAGTTTGGCTGTTTTCTCTGGTTTACTGTGTCAAAAGTCAAAAAGGCTGAGAAAAATCATGTTTTATCTATATTCAAATGTATTATTGCATTGATTACTTGCGACATTTTAATAAATAAATAAATAAATAAATATTATTATTCAAATTAGTGATAATCTTTAGTTAATCCTTTGATATGCATGACTGGTTCAAGAATCAAGATACACAGTGATTCCAAATTTTTACACTTGTAACACCTCATCCTGTCTTGTGAATACTTGGTTATACAGCAGTGATTTAATTCATCTTTGATTAAAAGTCCTGATATCTTAATTAATGAGATTAACAATTAACAACAACACATGTAAGGAAGATCTCATTTGATTGGGGAAGTATCCCAATTTGCAACTGTGAACCACATTACTGAGTGTAAAGCTACTGAGATAAACCTGGTTGTGTATTTTATTTTTCATTATAAAATCCAGAGAAATGAAAATCAAATATTGGATTTTTTAAATGACAAAAAAAAAAAAAAAAAAAAAAAAAAAAAATATATATATATATATATATATATATATATATATATATATATATATATATATATGTATGTATGTATAATAATTTCAATTGTGTCCCTATAGTCATAATGGTCATGACTGTTATTAATTTAGTATCAATTTGTACATGGTTGATTGATATCTGAAATATTTATTTCCAAAAAATATTAATCTGATTATCTATTTCCAAAAAAAATGTTAAAACTGTTTAATTTTGACTTTGGGCCAAGTTTCCTAAAAATCTAAATCTATTTGCACACACACACACACAACCAATCCCATTGGCAGATTCTAAGTTAAGAAAGTTTGTCTGTTTGTTGGTCAGTGGTTTTCTTCAGGTTCTCCAGTTTTCTCCACCATCCAAGGACTAACCTCCTTGATAAATATGAAAGAATTTTGGCTTTAAACAATACTTCATTCACTAACTCCTGTATGTTATTCAATATGTGCTACTGTATGGTTTTAAACACTAAATTGAAACTTATGTCTCAGTTAATATTCATATTTTTAAAATTTTTGTAGACTAAGAAGAACTGATGATTTATAAAGGATTAAAAAGAAGTGAAACTGACTGGGTGAAAGAGAAAGTAGTGAAGATGATAAGAAATGTAGACACTGCTTCATTGGATGAGTAACATCTGTCATACAATTTTGGATTATTTTTTACTTTTATATGCATTGATTTTAAAAGTTAAGGTAGTATCCAATTACCTTATTTGGATGACTGTTTATTAGTGACAACTGAAAAATTAATTTCAGTTCCTAGGATACAAATCTTGAAAATTAGAAGAAAGTCAATTTTACCCTACATATTGTATATTCAGCAAATTTTAGCCATACAATTTTCAGTGTTTTCATGAGATTTACATCAAACTTTATTTTCTTTGATTTAAGTGCATTTTTTTAAAATTCAGATTGAGATTGTTATCAAATATTATAAGCAAATAAAGTTTAATTACCTTTTATTAGCTCACCTGAGCTGAAAGCTCAGATGAGCTCTTGTGATGGTTCACTTGTTGATGATGATATCTGGGTAAAGGCCTTTCAGATTTGCACAAATGAAGGAGTTATGTCCCCTTTGGGCTCCATAAGGGGAAAATAGTGAAAAATCTTCTCCTCTGAATGTACAAGTGATATACCTTAGTTATTTCATTTATAACATTCTTAGGTCATCTAGTTTTAGATTTGCACAAATGGAAGCGATGGGGCTAAAAATGGGGAAATGGCAAGGCACTTAGTTGAGTTGAGTTGAGTAATGGTGTTTAAAGTCCCAGTCAAGAATATTTCACTTATATCGAGACATCGCCAGCTATAGACGAAAGTGCAGAAATTTTGCCTGTGCATTGCGCTGATGGCATTATACAGCAGGGTTCTTTATCGTGTCACGCCGTGACACAGAACCTTGTTTATTTTAAGTTCCCATCCGAAAAACCATGATTTTCGTTATGCCGAGTGCTTGGCGAAAGAACAGTCACTACCCATTTTCAAGTCTTGGGTCAGACCCGGCCGGGGTTCAAACCCACGACCTTCCACATATGGAGCGAGCACTCTACCAACTGAGCTACCGCAGTGGCCCACAAGGCACTTAGTGGGAAAATTGCTAAAAATTATTTATTTGTCACTATATCTTAAAAACTATTAAATTTTTGTATAGGCATATATATTAGAATGTTGCAGGTATTGATATGATGATCATTTTTTATATGTAGTTCAAGGTAATAGGGTCAAAGGTCAAGGTCATAGCTACATAAAACAACTGAAATTGTTAAATATCTTGAAAACTATCAACTTTTTGTGTAGGCATGTATATTAGAATATTGTAGCTATTGATATGACGATCTTCTTGATATATGGTTCAAGGTCATATTTTCAAAGGTCAAGGTCATAGCTGCATAAGACAACTGAAATTCTTAATTATTTTGAAAATTTTAACTTTTTTTTTAAAGCCATGTATATCAGAATATTGTAGGTATTGATCTGACATTCATTTTGATATATGAATTGAGTTGAGTAATGGTGTTTAACATCCCAGTCAAGAATATTTCACTTATATCGAGAAGTTGCCAGCTATAGGCGGAAGTGCAGAAATTTTGCCTTTGCGTAGTGCTGATGGCATTATACAGCAGGGTTCTTTATCATGCGACGTGAAAATAAAAATATGCGAATAATTTGAAATGTCGCATATTGCAAAAATTAATTGACATAAAAAATTTCTGTACGATTTACATACAAAAATACATACATCGTTAGAATGGTAAACTTTGTAAAATATTTGTAAACAGACCACTCTTGTTTTACACCTCTCATTTTGATGAATAGTAGTTGAGTTGAGTTAAGTAATGGTGTTTAACGTCCCAGTCAAGAATATTTCACTTATATTGAGAAATCGCCAGCTATAGGCGAAAGTGCCTGTGAGTTGCGCTGATGGCATTATACAGCAGGGTTCTTTATCATGCAATGTCTGCCATGACACGGGACCTCGTTTATTTTAAGTTCCCATCCGAAAGAACCGTGACTTTTATTTCGTAATGCCGAGTGCTTGGCAAAAGAACAGGTTGTACCCACTTTTAAGTCTTGGGTCAGACGCGGCCGGTTCGAACCCACGACCTTCCACTTACGGAGCGAGCACTCTACCAACTGAGCTACCGCAGTGGCCATTTTGATATATATGGTTTAAGGTCATACATTCAAAGGTCAAGGACATAGTATACTGAAATGGTAATGATTGTGAAATTAGTCATTGTACTATAGTTATTTCATGCATATTAGCTATTTATAAATAAATCTTGACTAGATATTTCTGATTACATCTTGTGAGAAATTAGAAAACTTGGAAAGTGTTTTGAGTTTTATTTTGCTAATGATTTTGACCATATCCTCAGGTGAGCGTTAAGGCCCATGGGCCTCTTGTTTTATAAGCCTGCCTAATTTATTAAGGTTTAATAAATTGTAAAATTATTTATATCAATATTTCTGTGAATTGAAGGTGGTGTAGAAATCAAATAAAATGGTACAAAAGAAATATCTCAATGAAGAAAGGTTGCTAAAAAGAAAATATATTGTAAAATTTTGCTGAGCTGTAGAAAGATCAAAGAAAAATCCCTGGCAAAACGCCTGGATTTAAGATTGCGTAAAGATGGCGTAAAGATAAATGGTTGCATAAAGGTTGCGTAAAGCCAATTGCATGGTAGTACCCTGGTAAAACCCCTGGATTTATGATGGCGTAAATATATATGGTTGCATAAACCTTGCATAAAGATGGCGTAAAGCCACTTGCATGGTAGTATTCTGGTAAAACCCCCTGATTTATGATGGCGTAAAGATATGTGGTTGCATAAAGATGACGTAAAGCCACTTACATGGTATTATCCTGGTAAAAAGTCTGCATTTAAGATTGCAAAAAGATAAATAGGTGCTTAAACCTTGCGTAAAGATGGCATAAAGCCACTTGCATGGTATTGTCCTGGTAAAAAATCTGGATTTAAGATTGCATAAGGATAAATGGTTACTTAAAACATGCGTAAAGATGGCGTAAAGCCACTTGCATGGTATTACCCTGGTTAAAAGTCTGGATTTAAGATTGCGTAAAGATGGCGTAAAGATAGATGGTTGCTGAAAGCTTGCATAAAGCCACTTGCATGGTATAACCCTTGTTAAAAGTCTGGATTTGAGATTACGTAAAGATGGTGTAAAGATAGATGGTTGCTGAAGGCTTGCGTAAAGATGGCGTAAGGCCACTAGCATGGTATAACCCTGGTTAAAATTCTGGATTTAAGATTGCGTAAAGATAGATGGTTGCTGAAAGCTTGCGTAAAGATGACGTAAGGCCAGTAGCATGGTATAACCCTGGTTAAAATTCTGCATTTAAGATTACGTACAGATGGCGTAAAGATAAATGGTTGCTTAAAGTTTGCGTAAAGATGGTGTAAAGCCAGAAGGTCTTTAAGAATCTTTACGCAATGGCGTAAAGATAGCGTAAAGGTGGAGTAAAGACAGCGTAAAGATGGCGTAAAAATCTTTACGCCAACTTAACGCAAGCTTTACGCTGTCTTTACAGATGGGTTTTCATCCTGTGAGAGAGAGAGAGAGAGAGAGAGAAAGAGAGAGAGAGAGAGAGAGAGAGAGAGAGAGAGAGAGAGAGATGATATACAGACATACACTTGCTCGCAAGTATACATTTAAGTTGTTATTATTATAATTATCATTATTTTTATTTTCCGGTTTTGACAGATGCTTTTCATTGACATCTACTCCTTCTCCTTCGTTTCCTATCCGATTGGTTTAAAATTTTGCCATCTTGTAGGAATTGACCATGGAAAGTGTGCTTCCCTACCGCTTTTCAGAATTCAGACTCCGGAGAAATCCGGTAAAACAACAATCCGGGAATACTATTGTTACGGGAATTGCAAAAGGCATTTCCTTTAATTAAACTGAGTATGGACTATTGTCCTAATTGCTCTAGATTCTCACAATTAATACTTTGAATAAGACAAAGTGCTTAAAACTATAGTCAAAAGCTGTTAATTATCGATGTGCCATATTTGCGTACCCCGGATAGCCACCCCACCAGTGACATTAGGGACCGAAAAGTTTGATAGATAAAAACATAAGGCAAATGGTTCAAAACCAATGAACCCAAAGCTCCGAAACCATTCAAATCCAAATCCAGTTAAGGAATACTCTGCATGAGAGTAAAAATCCTAGTTTTCAATCAATTTAAAAAATTAAGACGTCAAAAAATTCTGCTTAATAGTATATTTTCTGACAACACAAAGTAATGTTTACTGAGTTATGGATACCCTTAGGAAATTTACTCTACCAGCATCGGTACCCGCTCAGGGGTAGTAAACATATAACAACTTTCCCGAGAGAGAGAGAGAGAGAGAGAGAGAGAGAGAGAGAGAGAGAGAGAGAGAGAGAGAGAGAGAGAAACTTGCTCGCAAATACACATTTTAGTTATTATATTGTAACTACCGTCTGCACGTTGTTAATGATGTCATAGTGATCATAACATGTAAATCAGCTTGCGTAGATTGAAAGTAATTTTTCCCAAAAGTAACATAACTCGAATGATGGTTTTGGTATAGAAAAAAAACTTTAGCAAGCAATTTTTAGATTACTATACCTTTAATCTTATCCTCTGAAACTAATGGTTCAATTGGAATAACATTTAGTGTGGAAGGTCCCTGGGAATAGTTGTTTACAATTTGAACAAATCAGCTACTTGCTACATCCATAGCCATCGCTTTATGTAGCAAAAATTGCTAATAGCCATTACAGGTTTAATTTTTGACTAATTTAGTTTAAATTTAAAATTTAAGAAGGTAGCTATTTAACATATATATAGGGATTGTATCCTCACGTTTGTATTTAGCTCGAAATCAGCGGAATAGGCAAACAAGCTGCTATTAAGATAGATCCCGGCACCAGAGGCAAAGGAATTTTCTGACTTGAAATTTTCTGAATATTTGCAAATAGATTCCTTATACTATGATAAGTTGAACAAATTCGGTTTTTTTTTCAGTAGAGTGCGTTAAAGTTATCCCGGATTTCGACAATCTTTTGCTTATTTCTAAACATCCATGATTGTTAATTTCATGTTTGTTTTTAATTAAAAAAGACCAGAGTTAATGAATACAAATTTTATTTATGTGGTTTTAATCGTTGACATTTTACCACAAAAATTCAAATAAAAAAAAAAAATCTGTGAAATATGTTTGGTTTCTTGTTTCCGAGATATGGGAAGAATTATCTCCCCTACCCCGTAGTTTTTAAATTTCTATTCAAAAATTCTTATCCTCATTATGGCAGGTTCAAAGTATTATTCAATACAAAAGTTCGTAAAGATTTGCAAAGACAATTTTTTATGTCTCAAAAACCATTTTTTATGTTTGAAAAAAGCACATTTTAGTGTAATGTACTACTTATTGAACAAAATACGATTTCCGAAATTTGTTTGGTTTTGAAATTCTTATTATTTTACACACAACATTCTTCCTGTACAATCGGTATTTAGTTTAAACAGTATTTTATGTTGTTAAGCAATTGTACATTATAAGTTTACATTACACAAGTAAGGAATTCCAGAACAAGAGTAAGACTCTTATATAAACTAGTCTCCCCGGTATTTCAATCTATTGAACCATTTGTTATGAATGAAACCAATCCTTTTCAAAATTGGGACATTTTGTGAGCTTATTCTGGTATGCTAATACACATTTCATCATACCCTGTCGCTATCATTATTCAAATTACATCAGAGAACCGTGTGTGCATCCAGTGCTGGCCGGTAGGATCAGAGGTAAACCATGTGTTAAAAAAAAATAGCGAAAGAACGTCTAGTATTTCCAGCTTATTTGCTAAACTAAACGATAAATTAAAAAAACGATCTCAAATGATTAAAATGAATGAAACAACAGTTAATGATTTAAATCAGAACAATATTTTTAAAAAAATGGTATTACAGTTGTAGATTGAACGGGAAAATTTGTAATTTTGTAAGGATTATTATTACTGTTCGGTTATTTTATTCTGTTGAATAGAGTTACTTCCTTTGGTGTCGGCATTTACCTTAATAGCTAATTCTTTGAAAATCTTATCCTCAGTTTTAAAACTACTGAGTCGAATGGAACATATTAATATGGAAGGATCCAAGATGCTTCTAAGATGGTCGTCATTTCTATAAATATGCAAAAGTGGAAAACGACCAGATTCAGGTTTAATTATCAACCGATTTAGTTCAGATTTGATATATAAAAAGTAAATAAATAGCCATTTAACATGCTTGAATGGAATTATCGTTCATATTCATAATAAGTTTTATTAGCAAAATATGCAAATAAGCTACTATTTTAGCTCATTCTTTGAAAATTATCTTCTCTCAAACTACTGAGTCAAATGGTAAATTAGTTTAAAGTATATTTAAATCAATGTCTTGCGGCATTCTATTGACTGCCACTGGGGAATAAACTAAAAGTATGAAATGGTCATTTTAAGTTTAATCATTTACTGATTTAGTTCAAGTTTGTAATAAAAAAAGTAGATAGGTAGCATTTAACATATATTACAGGTTTTTCTTTCACATTTATAATTAGCTCGTAATTGGCAGAATATGCAACTAAGCTGCTATTAATAGCTAATTCTTTGAAAATTTTCTACTCTGAAACTACTGAACCAATAAGAGCTATATTTGATGTGGAGGGTAGAGTAAATTCCTCCCCAGAATGCTACTGTTACTATAAATAGCAAAAGGTGTTAAATGGCCATTACATGCTTTTTTAAATTTGATACATAGAGAACAGACAAAATTCAGTCTCTTAACAGGCCAGCTTATGGTCTAGATTTGTTTTCATTTAATCTTATATCCAAGTGAGCTTGAAATTAAAGACACGACAGATTCTCGATGTTCTGCTTCATATTTGGACTTATACCTCAATTATGACACCCACGAAAGGTTACATCTAAAACTATACGACAAACGTGATGACTTCATTTTTTCTATTGTCAACTTTCCGTTTCTTTGCAGTAATATCCCTGCTTCTCCTGCGTATGGTGTATATGTTTCAAAGTTGATACGGTATGGTAGAGCTTGTTCTCACTATGGGGACTTTCTACAACAATGCAGACTGCTTACAATTAAATTGTTGACGCAAGAATATTGCAAGCCTAGGCTAATCAAGGCCCTTAAAAAATTTTATGTTCATCACAATATTGTTGATAAGTATGTAGTCACTGTGTCCAAACTTATACTGGATATATTTGACTTACCATAGTTCTTTGTTCCTTTCATTCTCAAAATTGACTTGCACGTGACGGGTGTAGCTAGCTAGACAGGAGGTGCTTACCCTTTCGGAGCACCCGGCCTCACTTCCTTGATGGAAGTTCACGTGTGTAACCAATTGTGCCAGCTTTCAATGTTTTTTACATTGTTTTTTGGATTATGGTTTGGACAAGGACTGGTATGTTTGTTTTATTTGAGTCGCTTACTAACAAAACAACCCTTATGAAAATTACGTCATAATCTGAAAAAAGGTTAAAATTTTCTTTTCTTTTGCAACACAATCAATTACCTCATTTAATTCAATGATTTAATCAATTGGTCAAATAGCCCATTTCCTAGCTTTAAGAAAGTTGAAAATAAAATGTACACGAAAGTGAAATCAAGCCTAATATCTTACAAGACGCAAACTTTTACGCATGGGAATCAACCACAAATCCCAGATACATAGCCGCTGTTTAATCTGCGACATGCCAAAACAGAACTTTAAAACTAATAAGGTTAATTTGATATGATTCATTTATAGTGTAAATCTCAAACAATACGCGAAGATCAATAGAATGATGTGACTGATTTTTGAACATTAGTCATCAAAAAATAATAAATAGATAAATAAATGCATAAATAAATAAATTGATAATAATTATATATTATATAATAGTAATAAGAATAAAACATCGGCGAAACTAATCGATCGTAAATAAACATACACAGCAGTTGATTGTTGAGTTTTTTCCTAAAATAAATAATTCACTTAAATTAGAAAAAAAAAGAAAGAAATGTTTAAAAATTCTTTCATACAGGACCAATTAGATCTTTTAGGAGGTGTAGGGCAACGTAATCTGTGGATTGTTATAAGCCCTTTCTTTCTTAGAGTGAGCTGTTATATATTTAATATCAGGACAAAATGTATGACCCCATATCTACTGTTTATGATACCTTTATCTGTATTGTCCCATCGTTGTTATGTCGGTTGAATTTTTAATATGATTGACGGTATTATTATTTTATCAACATAACTAATTAGTTCCAAAATGTTTAATGTTATAATGCTAGGTTAAAAATGAATTAACAAAATAGAATGCATGTAAATGTATGCATCAGGATAAAAATAGGACATAAAGTTTCATATAGACTGTGCTCTATATTAACAAAATTATTACAAAACTTTTGTAACACTTTTGTTTCATTTGCGCTTTTTAGCTAAAAACATCAACAATAACAAATATCAGTATGATAAAAATGTATCAAAAGTGAAAATACATACCTTTTAATTGTAAGCAAACTGTAATATATTTTTCCTTTAATTCCCTTTTTCGATTTGTTTGTCAACACATTGTTTAATATATCATAAATTTAAATATGAAAAAGGTTTGATATATATATGTTTTCTTATTGCAACCCCTCAGTTGCGTTTATTAGGGTGATTTCAAAGTCCCTATTTACAATCACATCGTATAATATCACCCCTAATTACACATCTTTATGTTTTACTCTTAAACCAAGATGAAGGCTTGGTAAGATGCAAAGTTATATTCAATCGAAACCCTTCTTTCGAAAAATTTAACGAAACTTTTGCTATTCACCTAGTTTTAGGAATGGCGCCATTAGGTTCTGCATTATATCGGAAGATATGTTATAATATATATAAAAAAGGAGCAAAGGCCATTTAATTTTAGCTTTTGACTTTTACTCAAATGTATGTTTTATTTGTATTTTTGTGTCCTTAAAATGTGTTTTGTCCAAAATATAATTAATCATACGTGTTTTATCTGTACATTAAAGAATACAATAAAATTATAGCTTAATAGCATGTACAATGTTTGTTTGAGGATTTATTCCCCTTTGACTAAAATGTTTACAATCGTCAAAAAAAATCTACGATCCTAAATAAATAGTAGATTTATCTGCTATTAATGCAGGAGTAATATATAATAGCTAAATGACAGATTTTTTTCAACATTTCTGAAGATACTGCTTTTTCAAGAATGAGCTGATCATTTGCAGATACCGGCAGGTTTGTTTTCATTGCACTCAAGAATATTTTAAGATGATAAATGATTTTGTAATACATACCCATATTGTGTATGTACTAAAAATATTAAAGATTTTCCAAACAACGTGGTTTGCAATCCACCAGAGCATATCTCAGTATAAGGGTAAGTTTTCAGTTAACTGGTCAAAGGCGTGTTTTGGCATTCTAGTTTCTATTACCACACTCTCACACTTTTTACAACTTGCATGCACTACAAAAACTTCACAGGTATAAACATAGCCGGTTGTAAGTAATTGATTCTGCTGTTTTGATGAGTCTATAGAACAATGATTGATTGCTATCAATAAGACATTTAATAGGTTTCATATATATTAAAAAGTGTTCGTTTGTGTTATGTTGTAACGACTGACATTCATGTTCAATATCATCAAGATTGAAGGAGGAATACTGGGGTAACCATAATTTATGAGCGTGATATGTCCTGTACTTTATAACCGAAATGTATGAAGGAATGTTCGTTCCTGTGATAGTTATTGATGAAGGTTATGCGTACAAAGTTCTTTAATGCCATTTTATTACCACTGCTCACATTTCTTGAGATTATTAATAACATTTATATTAAAATGGGACAACTAGTGTTACCCGTCTTTAATTGCTTGCCATATATTTCATACAATGCGTGTTAAAACGGACGAAAAGAGGAATGTGTTTGTAATGTATAATGAGGTAATTAAAGACGGGTAGCACTAGTAGTCTCATTTTAATCAAAAGTTGTTTGTTGTGTTTTATTTATTCTTAATGATATTTAACATGTCAATAAAGGTAGGCAGGGTAAAAATTAGTGTCAAAAATTTTGTATTTTGTACACATGGCATTTGTCAATGCCTATCAGAGGAACAAACATTCGTACATACATGACATTATTACAATATATGGATATATTACGAGTTATGGCTCTATGATAAGCCCAGTAGTCCTCTTTCAATCTCGATTATATTAAACATGGTAGCTGTTGTGAACATTGGCAACAAAATGACATCAAACAATTTTGTACATGCAGCTTGGTAATTCCTATAACACAGACGAACATTCGTTCATACATGTCCATTTTATTTAAAAGGGATTTATTAATAGATGTTGGCTCTTGTTGCTTCAATAATCTCCATGATATTGAATGTGCTAACCAAGGTTGTCAGTGGTTATGACATGTCATCAAACAATTTTATAAATGCATCTTCTGTCAATGCTTCTAAGACAAACGAACATTCGTTCATTCATGTCCCTTTTATATTATTCGGATATTAATAACAGATGGTGACATTGATTACCATATTTATCTTCTTTTAATCTTCAATATTGTATGTGATAATTAAGGTTGTCAGTGACATTTACATATCACCAAACAATTTTTACACGCACCTTTGGCAATGCCTTAAAACAACACACTATCATTCCTTTTCTGTCGTCTCAACATGCATTGTATACAGTATATGGGACAATTAAAGACGGGTAACCCTAGTAGTCCCATTTAAGTCTTAATGATATTCAATATGTCAACAAAGGTAGGCAGTGGTAACAAAATGACGTCAAAGTATATTGTAAACAAAGCCTACGACAATGCCTTTCACAGAAAGAAACATTCGATCTTATATGTCGGTATTATGTTATAAGGATATATTGAGAGTAATGACTCTCTGGTAAACCCAGTGGTCTTCTTTCAATCTTGATGATATTGAACATGATAACCGAGGTTGACGGTGGCACCAAAATGGCATCAAAATTTTTTTTACACGTAAGTTCTGTCAATGTCTATAAGACCAACGAACACTCGTTCAAACATGCCCTTATTATTTTATAGGGATATTAATAACAGATGTTGACTATCCTGATTATCCTCTTTCAATCTTGATTATGTTGAAGGTGGTAACAAAGGTTGCCAGTGACAATGACATTTCATCAAACAAGCAAATAAGCAAACTTTGTCAATGTTTAAATGATACACAACCATATGTCTGTTTCATAATGCATCTGCCACATCAAAAGGTCCTTGTGTTATAAATTGTACAGAAAATATAAAAGGGTAAGTAAAGACGGGCAACCCTAGTAGTTCATTTTTAATCTTAATGGTATTTAATATATCAACATAAGTTGAAAAAAAAATAACGTCAAAGAACTTTGTACCCGAAGCTTCCGTCCTTGCATATATAAGTAACAAACATTGCTTCACATCCCTCTCTGTGTTTCCGGAAAAGGGTTCTTAAAAATTAACCGCTTTAATCCTCTTTGAATCTTTTAATTTTAAACCTGCTATCTTAAGTTAACAGTGGTAGCAAAATGACACTAATTAATTCCGTTCAAGAAACCTCCTTCAATGCCTGTGAGACCAAAGAACATTTGCTCCAAACTGTCTCTATTTGTATGTAGAGACATCATATAATAAGCAAGTTATATCTTAAGTTTTTCTCTGTCAATTATATAAAGCAACTAAAGTAGGCAGTGACAACAAAATGACAAATGTTTTATGTGTATGTAATAGGGATGAATTACATTATATAAACGACTGGTAAGCTAAGTAATCCTCTTTCAATTATTGTAATAATTTGGGTGGTAATTAGGGTCGGTAATGACATCAAAATGACAACAATCATTTTTGTACACGTAGACGTCCGAGCTTTAAACCTGTATTTTTTTTAAAATAAACAATTAACGTTGAATGTTGAAAAACTTATTAATTGAGTATGAAATTAGATCTCAAGGTAGTTACTTATTCAATGTTGAATAAATATATCTGAATGTTGAATAAATTTTGCCGAATTTGCAGGATTTGACCATTTTTAAAACTGAAAATTACATTTTTTTGTTCATGTTGTTGATTGAGTTATATATATGACATTATTATGTATTCTATGAAGCTATAATTTTTGCTTTTACCTAATTTCTAAAAGATTAATAATCTCAGAATCTAATGAATAATGAATCCCATACAATTATCACTTATATGTCCTGCAAATCCAATGTATGGAAGCCCATTATACAATAAAATCATTTTATCTTGTGAAGGATTTATTAAAAGTATGCCACCATATTGCTCCATTTACATTTCAATACCTTAAAGTTAAACAGTATATATACTTTTTAGATTTAATTAATTTTACATAATGTAACACGACATTTAAAAGCCCTATAGGTAATATTATTTAACATCTATAATTTCGGAAATTCTGAAGCCTGTCGAATGTTTCGATATGTTACGTTGTAAATCTATTGAATTAAAAAGACAACAAATCTAAACCAGAAAGTTTAAGCCATTGTAAAAATGGTTATTGTTTATGGCTTGTTATGTTGTTAAGGCAAGTGAAAAAGGAAATGTTGTTTATAATTGAAATTAACACACATTATTGTTTATCCTGTTGATAACGAACTCTTTGATATTTCTTATTGTTTACAGCTATTATTTTCACTGCAAAATCACTAATCTAAAGGTTTTAACTTTAAGTGTAAATGCATTTCTGTAAAAGCATTATAATTGGTTTAATGTTACAGTAATAAAAAGATAAAAAGATGAACTTTTTAATTTTGGTCAAATTGATTAGTGAAATACAATAAGATTTTTGGGGGTTATCAGGAAAACGGCAATTTTATTAAATATTTTAGCAACCATTATGCTTTCCTTAAACTTAAATGAATCGTTAGTTCATCAGATATTTAAGTAAAAACATATCGTAAAACAAGTTTCCCTTTAATGTTAGAACAATCTGAAATATAAGTAAAACATTTGGGTAAAGGCATTTGTTTTAGATTTTAGAATGTGAAAAAATCAGACCAAATACATTGTATTAGTTTTTCTTAAACACTATTTATTGAATATATGATTAATAAAAATGAATAAAAAACTTAACAACAAAATTAATATACAGATAAATATATAACACATACCTGCGAAATTGTGATGTGCCATATGAGCACATTTCTGAAAATTATATCTCATCAGTGACACTAGGGTCCGTTAATTTTGATAGATAAAAAACATAAGCCAAACAGTTGAAAAATAATGAATTTAAAGTTCCAAAATTATATGAATCTAAATTCAACTGAGGAATGCTTTGCACGAGAGAACAGACCTTAGTTTCAGATAGATTAAAAAAATTTAGACGGCTGAAAATTTTGCTAAATGATATATTTTCTGACAGCACAAAATACTGCCTACTGAGTTATGGATACAATCGAGGAGTTGTATTCCACGAGCAGAATAGATAATATGCTTTAACGTTTTGAGCAACTCGTATTAGAAATTGTTCATCAACAATTTATGTAGTCCCTAGAAAGTCGCCATTAATAACTATAATATAATGTAAAGCTCATAATACTATTTAAAAACAAATTTCACTTTTCCTTCTTGCAATTTCAACCTCACCTGACATAAAAACTCAATTAATCTTATCCGATTGATCTTCGTAAGTCGTGGGTCGTGCATCGTGCGTCATAATATAAGCATCTTAATCTCTGTCTTTAAGCAATGGGACCAAATGCAAAAAAAAAAAAACTTTTCTCTGCTGAATGTGTAGGCTTTTTACTTTTATTTCTGTACTTTTTCTTTGTATGTATTACTTACTAATTTTATATTATTTTTATAGATCCACCAGCAATTAGCTCTTTAGATTTAGTTGGATCTGTCAGAGAAAAAACTGAAGGAGAAACGGCAATTTTTAAATGCGTGGTAGATTCATATCCAAAATCTAATGTGTCATGGACATCAAACACGGGAAAAAGTAGAAAAGATTTTATTGACTTACAAAAGAACATCAGTTTGTACAACATCAAAGTGAATTGCTTAGATACAGGAAAATATATTTGCACAGCTTCAAATGGAATTGGTAATACAGTAATAAATGAAACCGATTTATTTGTAAGATGTAAGTATATAAATGAGAAAAAAAATCTTGTTTCGGACTTTTGTTAATCAGAATCATCCAGTCTCATATTTTGGTGAAAGTTTATATGTTTAACTGAATATACAAGTTTATTCTTTGCTCTTCCAGCTTTTAATTCCGACATTAACCGGTAAACAATTACAACTGCTCGAAAGTCGATAGCTCGAATACTCAAAGTCACCTGTCAACTACAAAGCTTTCTACATAATACAACAAAATTTAATAAATAAAACAAAATAAACATAATAACATATGTACATAAAGTCTTACAAATGTCCCAATTGATTCATCAGTGTTCACTTTCTGAACTGCAAAAACTGTCTTGACTTTTGATTAAACTCAACACATAGATCATCAATTCAATTTCAATACATATAAACAGTCGTATCCCGTATTCGTTACATGGAGACTATTCAGTCAATACTAATGCCTATAAACTATATTAAACTAGGCATTGTCCAACACACCTCAATAAGTTAATACACATAAACATTGTCAATTTAATATAAACACTAACAAATACAGTTTCACATCTTATATGACCACTATGTATTAATTTATTTCATAATATGCTTGTAATGTATAAACATTAACCCATAATATATACAGCAAAACAAATGATATCAGTAACATTTTAAAAATAATTGACATTATAAACAAATAATTTTACACTTACTGTTATTGTCCTAGAAACGACATCACACCTCAGGACTCACATAAATACCAAATATCATAAAAACTCAACACAGGAATTTATCATTAAAAGCACCAAACAGTTTTAGAGCTCCACACAGGATTCCTATTTCAAAAAGTTCAGACACGCAGATTCCACACAGGAAAATTACACACAGGATCTAAACTTCTGACCACACCCGGTCCTCAGTTTCTATATACTGGCGTGAATAACCAATTTACCTGGCCTATATATAGCCTACCTAACATGTTAGTATATAACATCTGTTTGACAATAACAGTGACCAGCTGACCATGACATTTTATATTTAGTGTTACTTTTAATTTACAGTGATTCAACATCAAGTGTTACAACTGTTCGAAAGTCGATAATTAAAACAGCTCAGAACTGACCGTCTCAAATTGACTGAAAGAATCTTTACTGGGGCGTACGACACCATTACTTTACTCCACTCTTCCATCTGGAGAGGTTTGGTGTTTTAGAAGAGTAAGCACTTTCTGTCTAACTAGCTAAATCCGTCAAGTGCAAAACAAAATGAGAATAAAAAAGACATAAAACTATAGGAACTGAAATATATGCAGTTTGGATACACGAACTTCATATTTATGAATTTTGTAATGACGGCAGTAAAACTTTATACATACATTAATTAGCCTAGGTTTGCAGTATGTTTGACTCATGAACTTATTGTAAGCAACTTGCATCGTTTTAGAAAGTCCCATACTGAAAACAAATCTAACAAACCGAAAAAAAAGTTAAATATGCAAACCATATGCAGAAGAAGCAACAATATTAATGCACAGGAATAGAAAAATAACAATAGATGAATTGAAGTCATTACATGTGTTGTATAACTTCAGAACGAGGGTGTCCAAATATGAAACAAAACATGAATAATCAGTCGTTTCTTTTCTTCAAGCTTACTAGGATAAACGACATCACATATTCTCTACATTGTGGATTTTTAGAGACAGATCATCATCTATATTTCTGTATATGGAGTTGAGTGATTTAGGCTTATCTTTTTATTTCTCATTTTCTTCGTCACCTAGTGTCACCGATGAAGAAAGGATTTCCAAAATGTGCACATATGACACATCTGTTTTACACAAGTATTTTGTTAAATATATAATAGCGACAGTCTTCTCACCAGACTTGACAAGGGTATGCACAAAATCTTATAGATATGAATAAAGAAACAAATCCGCAAGCAAATGGTTTGCCCACTTTTTATTGGAACAGTATGTTGTCAAGCAAAACAAATATTTTGTCTATCAGCATTTTGTTGATGGTATATTCACTATATTTTTGTTTGCAGTCTGTATGGTGTTTTATAAAATAACCAGACTACCCGTTGAGTACTAGATATTTATATCTTAGTTTATGTGGTTTTTTAAATGTCAGGAAGATTTGTTTTATTCGGTTTCTTAATTTAAAATACACAATAAAAAAGAACACGTGCTTCGAAAACTAACTAATTAAGTAAAACATGTGAAATTCGACGGAAAAATAGAAATAAAGAAATTATAAAAATTATGCAACGACCGATTCAGGAGGGGATTGAAATATTGACCATACACTTATGTTAAGATGAACCCTTGGTATATCTAGCGTGTGAAAGCAAGATATTTTTTTTAAGTGAATGTAATATGTGTTTGCTAGTTGACTTCCATTTACATTTGTATCATGCTACTCGTTGAACACTCTATATTTATAACCCTAAGAATCAGTCTAACAGTCTTTATTGTTACCCGAAATGATGAATGCTACTCAGGGTTAAGTATTAACCTTATGTGACAGTGCTCGATATTTTAATTTTTAAATGCTTTTACGACCCGTGCAAGTGTTTTTAATACAAGTACACCTAAGTACATCGGGATTCTGTAATTTACATACCGGTAGATTATTTAGAGTAATGCGTATTGTCATTTTCCTGTAAAACAGAATGTTTAGTCCTGTTTAGTCTAAAATGTGCAATTAGAACTAGAATGTATACTTGCGAGCAAGTATATGTCTTCGTATCATCTCTCTAAAGTGGTGCTCCAAATAGCGGAGGAAATTCCAAGAAAAAATGAAGGAACTCTCTAGAAAGATCTCTTTGGAATTCCGTTGTTTTAATCGCATTTCGAAAAACGGTGAGGAATCGACCTCCCCATTTCTTCCTGATCGGATAAGAAACGTAGGAGGAGATGTCTTTGAAACAAATCTGTCAGAAACGAGGAGTAATAATGATAATAATAATAATAATAACTAAGATTGCGAGTAACAACAATATCTCTGCTGATACGCAGACATAATAAAGATTATGAGTAACAACAAGATGTCTGCTGATGCCCAGACATAACAAACTAAGTTTACTTGTACCATAACCTGTTGGAATTCAAACAAACTTACGTTCTACCCCCGTAATCAGAAAACATCATGCGACAAATTACAGGTCATGATTAAAGTTTGAGATTATCGAAATCTCATGATGAAAAATGAATTTTGTATTATATTTGATTGAGGCTTTTTTATTATCTATGACCTTTAAAATGTTTCCTTTTTATTTTATTTTATTATTATTATTTTTTTTGAATGTGGATAATCCTGAGAACCTGAACGTCAGCTCGTGTCTCGATGTTCGTTCGTTCGAACCCCCCGACGGCTTAAATATTTTAGCCGAAGTTCTATAGACTGATGTATTTCATTATAAGCTATTCATGTTGCTTCTTACAATTATACTATTTCTGAAAACTTGGAGGTGTTTTATCTTATGCGTATAATAAACAAATAATTCACTTGGAATTTCTTTACAAAGATGGCAATGATAAATATCTTGTGTTGAACAGGGTTTCTGTTTATTTGGAAAATACCACAAAAGACTACAACTAAAAAGACTCGATCACCAAAATGTTAAAGTTTTTAATACACAACATATATTTTTGTTTCGGAATTTCTCCGGTTTCCAACAAACAAATTCAAATGGACGTCAATCGTGCTGATTTTATTATTTTATTTAACATAATGAAACATAATGTAATTAGTTATAAATTTGTTAGAGTCTTGAAATAATTTGAACCCACAAACAGATCAGTTGATTTACATTTATACTACAGGTTCCCCGAGAATAGATAAACGTTATGATCAGAATAATGTAACAGAAATACGAATCAAAGACGGACAAGGGTTAAAAATTTCAGCTAGTTATTTGGCCTACCCAATTGCAAATGTAACTTGGGTTTTTTCTCATCAGAATTCTTCAGACAATACGACTAAACCCCTACATCATGATGAAGACGATATAAACATTGTCAACAAGAGTTACATTTACTGGCAGACATCGGAACTTACCAAGCCGATTATGACTGAAGATGATTTTGGTACCTACACAGTTACATTTCAGAATGATTTATCTTCTGCCTCATCTGTTTTTTATGTTAATGCAGCAAGTAAGTGAGCTATTAAAATTAAGATTATAAAAACTAAATATATGAATTGTGGTTCATAATTTTTTTTTGTCTTTCACTTCAAAGAAAATTGTATTGTACAAGGATAGTAAAATATTTCTCTGCAGATTGAATTATTTTATTTGTATTACTTTATTGTATCACTGGTATTTGTGTAGCTGGTACCGCTGCTGGTGGAGTAAAAGTTCCCAAGACTATACATAACTTAGTAGGCAGTACTTTGTGTTGTCAGAAAATGTTCCATATAGCGACATTTTCAGCCGTTTTGAATTTTGAAATTTATTTAAAACTAAGATTTGTTCCCTCGTGCAAAGCATTCCTTTGCTGGATTTGGATTTATATAATTTTGAACTTAAGATTCATTCATTTTAAACTGTTTGGCCTTTGTTTTTCATCCTACCAACTTTTCGGCCCCTAGTGTCACTGATGAGGAATGTATTTCTGAAATGTGCATATCAGGTACTACAAAATTTAACAGTTATTTGTGTTACATATTTGTTGAGGCTGAATGGTTTTTAAACACATTTACCATTTTGCTTTTGCGATTTGTAAGAATAAACATTAAAATTAAAATATCCTGCAATTGAAAATCTCACCAATCAAAGGAGTTAATATTTTTAAGACACAACATACGGTAAAGGATGTATTTATTGTACAGAAATTGCATTCGGTTGATTACAAAAATATTAAAATGATTTTAAAGTACAATTGTATTAAGTTAATTTTAAACATTATTAATTATGTATCTTTTAGGAGCACCTGCCCCACCTTTATTTGTTAGTTCAGAGTGTCTCAAAGATTTAACAGTGAATGTCTCTTGGATGCCTGGTTTTAATGGTGGAAGTGAACAGACATTTGTAATTCAGTATCGGCAGTCTAGTGAAAACAACTTCATGATTTGGACAAACAAACTTCAAGATCAAACGATAAATATCACAGAAAACGTTAAAGGTTTAACAAATGGCGTCGAATATGCTTTTAGAGTTGTTGCTGTCAATAACTATGGTGAAACACCTTCAGATGAAGATTCGTGCAAAACAGGTAAAATAAAATAATGTTAATTGCGAATTTTATCAATTGAAATCAATTTAAATTGAAAAATATGGGTTTAGAATTAATTGTAAATTATTACGACAAATGAAATAAATGAAAACAAAAATATGTAATAATAATATCCTGTCGTTCTTTTAAAATGTTTTGTAGCAAAACCTACTTCAACTGATTCGTCACCTCTAGTATTACAAATTGTTGGAGGAACACTTGGAACATTGACAGGAGTTGCTGCAGTTATCACTTTGTTACTTTTACTTAGAAGAAGAAAACAAACTAAAGGTATAAAAAGCAACGTTGTAGTCTTTACCCTGGCTCTTGCTGTTAAAAGATAAATAAAATAAAATAAAATAAAATGAAATAAAATAAAATATTAAGTAAATAAAAAGTTTTTTTTCTGATTTCCGGCATCTTACGCAATTCTGTTAGCAAGCTAAAAAAAAAAGATCTAAAATGTTTTATCTAACGGCTTTAGAAATTAACCTTTGAGCAATGTGTTAGACATAATAATATCATGTTGTTATTTTTTAGCTATTCATATTTTCAACTGCCATAGACATAACGATTATGCAAAATAATGTATAATTTCCGAATGAACACTAATGTCCATTACTTTATACAAGCATATATTAAAATTAATTTTTCACCGGAGTATTAATTAAAAAAATAAATAAACACACAATAATTTTAATCGATGTACCATACTTTTATTTATGCATAAAAAAATCTAAAGATTTCTAAACCATAGAAAAGCTGTTAAAGCTGATACATTTCAAAGATTTTACTGTTAATTCTATACAATAATCTATTATATTTCTATAAAAAAGAAACAACATAGAGCGTTACAATTACAACGGGCCACTTCTGTTACAACAACAATTTTTTGTTTTAACAACCGAATCATATTTATTATAAATGATTATATCAGCCCTAAAAAATAAAAATAATAATAAATTTAACAAGAAACGGTTAAGAAGATATGCCCATATCTATCTGAAGTTATATAAATAGCAATGAGATTTATTATTTGTTACAGTGTAGATATTAAACATAACGATGGTTTATTTGTGTAGTACACGTTCAAAGGCTTGAGTTTTGAATTGTTGCCAAAGTATTTGCCATTTGCTGTTATTGTTTCCTTAACCTGTCTTAAAACTTATAGTCATTTCGTCAAATAGCTTATGATTTAACAAGAACGTGTTAATATCAATTTTTGTTTTATTTTGTAAGGAAAAAGCATCGTTGAATTTTAATTCCAGGCCTACAATTTTGGACTTTAATATTCACAGGGAAATTCAGCTTGTTTAACAAAATATTTATTTTTCTTTTAATTTTTTTAGCGAAGAAGAGAAATGACGAGTTTTCAATGAATGGAAAGTAAGTTTGAATTATAAGCCTTATATTTTGTCTTTGACGTCACTACATGGCCCATTTAGTTCCATAAAACATAGTATGGTGACTTGTTGATTCATAATAAATATGACACGCCATGACAGAGGTCGAGTTCGACAATTTTGTCAAATGGTCATTGCTTGTCAATTGCGTTAAATATCCGGGTTTACTATTTTTGCACTATGATTTTGGATACAAGTGTATAATCAATGGTTTGGCAAAACTTTTTAAGCTTTTAAATTTTGTATTTATGGTATACTGCTTTATTGGTGTGTGACTTTTAATAGTGTTTTAACCATCCCCTAGACGGTCACTTCAAAACTAAGCCACAACCACATATATTAAAAACGTGTTTTGTATTTTCTAGTTCTGACTTACTCTCTTGTTGTGCTATTATTATTCTTTATTATAATCAATAACTCTCTCTCTCTCTCTCTCTCTCTCTCTCTCTCTGGAACTATGTCATTATGTTTTTCAAAAAGTAAATTCAAGTAACGCCTTTCATCGCTCATGTGCGGCCTGTTGCTTCTTCCAGAACTTCTGTTCGATGTAAGTGAAAGTCTCTGGCCTGGTTTTGGACATTTAAGATTTATTTACCTAATCATTTACAATATTTTACACAAATACCTGTTAAAGTTGCATGTGCCATATGTGCATATTTCGGAAAATCATTCAGTGACACTAGGGTCCAAAAAGTTGGAAAGATAAGAAATCATAAGCCAAACAGTTGATAACTAAATGGAGCTAAAGTTCCTAAATAATATAAATCCAAATCCTGCTAAGGAATGAGGAAACAAGCGTTAGTTTTAAAACAATTTCAAAAAATAGGACGGCTGAAAATTTTGCTAAATGGTATATTCACAAAGTACTGCCTACTGAAATATCTCAAACGGAAATTTATAAAGAATGTATTAATTTAATAATCTCTAAATATTTCTGATTGTTTAGGTCTAGGCTTACAGAAAGAGACTCTTGTGAAGAAGAAGGTTAGTCTGATTATTTATTTAACGCGCAAAAAACATCACAAACAAACAAACAAACAAACAGCATATAAAAAATATGTTCTTTTATTTCATTGTTATCATGAAGCTACTTTGAAAACATATACACAGGGAAGATCTATGATTCTCTTTTATCTGTAGATGGTATGAAAGTAAATATTCTTTACGAACCTGCGGGGCCAAATTTTAAGCCAGAAGGAGCAACAGGTGTTAAAAAATATATTTATTCCGAAGTAAAAAAGCCAAATAGAAGTGGTAATACATCAGGGGATATTTATGCACAAGTTCAGAAAAAGGAAAAGGAAAGTAAAGAAGATTCAAATAAACCTTCCGATCTTTATGCAGTAGTACAAAAACCAAAAACAAAAGGTAAAATTTTACTTTCAGGATAAAGATTCAAATGATTTCGCAAAATATATGACATTATATTCATATTTTGTTAATAAAATTAATAGACACAGCAGAATGTCAGATGAAATGGGGTTAAATTGTATAGTATTGTATTGTATAAATTATTGTGGATAAAGTATATAGATTATTTTGGATATAGAAGTGAAAGCAAGTGCTTTTACATATAAAAGCCTATATGATAAAAATGTATAACTGTTGTTTTGAAAAATGATTGAGCTCTTTTTGTAAACAAAATATTCTATACAGAATATAATATAATTTTTGTTGCTGCAATTTTGACTTCCACTTAAAACTTTAATTTTTTAATTTTCATTTTCAAATTTATTTTTAGAACCCGCAGAAAAAAATAAGAAAAGGTTTGGAAAAGGGAAACAGGAAAAGCCTAAGAGAGGTTTATGTTTTTATGTAAACTTGCTATAGTTTATGTTGAAACAAATTTCAGAGTCGTTAAGTTTGCAAAAGTATAATAATAAATCCAAGTCCTTGCAGATATTCCTGGTACATCTTCTAGCAACACATTTAATTTTCACCGTTAAGTTATTTCAACTACATAATCCTGGTTTTGTTTCACTTCCTCTAGTTCAATGTTTTTCAAAGCAACTGGCCTCATCACCAATGCGGAAAATCAGTTGTTTATTTATTTATTTATTTTTTTTGCCAATTTTCATAATTTTAACCAGTATGTTTGTGTTTGATTTTTATTTTTATTTTTGGCATGTGATTTTGATTAGTATTTTTTTGTTTTCGATTAACAACGTTGTTCCTATTTCTTATGTCAAAAACAGCAATCCATATTAAAAATAGATATTTCTATTCTTAATATTTTAAACTAATGTACACATACTTGAAATGATTAATAATCTCAACATTTAGAAAATTATTACGTTTTTTTTCGTTTCTAGATTCCGAGAGTAAAAAAAATACAGTAGCAAATGAAGGTAAATAACTAAATAAAATTGTGTGCTTGATACGTTACTAAAAGAGTTTGCCCTTGTTAAACAATATATAATGTTTTATTTATGTTTGGTGTCATATGTGAATTACTGCGCAATGTTCACTCTTCGCTGCGTATTAATAAGACATCTTTTTGAGCATAATGTACCTATTAAGACAAAAAGTAAAGATAAGTTTGATGAATTCTAACCGATGCTGTCAAAATCGTTTATTCTTCGGAAGAAATTATTGTTATTTGAAATATAATAATTTTTATAAACTTAACATATATTTGAAAAAGTAATCAATTAAAATATTATTTAGTATATATGAATAACTAAATTTAAGAAAAAGGCTTCAATATACTTAATGTATATTATATTTATTTTCGAGGTTTTACAGGAAACATTTATGAGAATGTGGAGAAATTGAATGCAGAAAATGGTGCTTTTGGAGTAAGTCGAACAGATAAATCTCTCCCAGGACCATCAGGAACAAAGTCAGCAGGGAAACCTCCCAAGCCAGAAAAACCTCCCAAAAGGGTATGTGGTGTAATATAAGTAATAGATCCGTTAAATAAATATGGTCAACCTGATGTCTTTTAAGCTATATTTGTTTTTTCACAGAAAACTATTCAAATGGCATTTACTAGAGGACTTCCTGTAATATATTGTTGCGAACACAGTGATTCAGATTAAAACGATTGACCATGTAGTTTTTTCCACCCAACAAAGCCAGATTTAGCTTATGACATGGTAAAGTGTGTGCCTACCTCCATACATCCATGCACCCCTTCTTGTCGTGTTCCATGCATGCAACCTATAGGCCAATGAAAAAAAAAATGAAATTCGGCTTGAAAAACCCTTGAATGTATTCGACATGACAGTCCGAAATTGGGAGTAGAAAATATATTAAACAAATACCTGCTTAATTTTGGTATGTCATATATGCACATTTCGGAAAATAATTTCTCATCAGTGACACTAGGGCCGAAAAGTTTGATAGATAAAAAACATAAGCCAAACAGTTGAAAAATAATGAATCTAAAGTTCCAAAATTGTATATAAATGGTCATTATGGAATAATTTGAGTTGAAATAAAATATAGCGAAAAATAATGATAATAAATTTTAAAAAATGAAGATGACACAACTTTATGTTTGCGCAATGCATTCATAATATGCAAATAAGTTTTTAGCCTATATATTTTCTTCTTTGAAAAAAGAGAATTAAAACAAAATTGGGCATTGAATCTTTCCAGATGGTAAAAATAAAATATTTTATCTTACAATAAATAAGTATTTCTTTTAAAAAGTACATTTTATGAGTCCGTATCGGGGTGGCTGATATTTTTCCGTATCAGGCATATGCCTGATACAAAGTCGCGTGCGAACAATTCGGACTACTTTCGGGTAATCCCTGACGACGAGTGACGTCATCAGATTGGAATGCAGAAAAGCCATAACAAAGTTAAAGGTCGCATGTACTTTTGCGAACTGCATATCTGGAAATTGTTCAATCCAGTACATAAACTGTCGTAATTATTATCCAAATAGTGAATCAAATTCTGATCAAACAATAAATATTTCACACAGTAAAACAAAATACCGTAGAATTATTGTTGACTCCAGCTCCAGTGACGACGATCAATGAAATGTGGGTCAACTGACGTAACAAAAAGTTTTTATACTTCGTGCTCTATGACGCAATTGTTTCAATGCGCAAAGATATAGTCCCTTGAAAATTTAAAAATTGTACATAAATCTACATCATTACTGAATGAGTTTTTGTTTTTATTTTATGTGAAAATAGAATTGTAAGATAAAAATATCATTAGTATAATATGTATGTACAGTTCTGTGTATCAGAGGCTCGCTCTTGTTTCCATAGGGATATCAAGCCTCGTCGCAAGCGACTCGGCGTGATATCCCTATGGAAACAAGAGCTCGCCTCTGATACACAGAACTGTACATACATATAATACTAATAATATGTATGTATCAGATATGTAACTAAAATCCGAGAAAGCCACTGTTCCTTAAAATAACAAAATCTTATAAATAGTTGGTTTAGTTGAGATATAAAGGGTATCCATAACTCAGAAGGAAGTACTTTGTGCTGTCAGAAAATATACCGTTTAGCAAAATTTTCAGACGTCTAATTATTTAAATTTATTTAAAACTAAGGTCTGTCCCTCATGCAAAACATTCCTTAGCTGGATTTGGATTTATATAATTTTGGAATTTTAGATTAATCATTTTTCAACTGTTTGGCTCATGTTTTTTCTCTATCAAGCTTTTCGCACCCTAGTGTCACTGATGAGGAAGGAATTTCCGAAATGTGCACATATGCCTCATCAAAATTTAGCATGCGTTTGTTATATATATAAAATAAGGATATAAATATTGTGATATTTAATACTTCAATTTTTAGCTCACCTGAGCTGAAAGCTCAGATGAGCTATTGCTATCCATCTTCGTCCTTCGGGCGTCGTCCGTCGTGCGTCGTGCGCCGTGCGTCGTGCGTAAACTTTTCACATTTTAATCTTCTCCTCCAAAACCACTGGGCCAAATTTAATGAAACTTGGTAACCATCATGCCTGGGTGAAGCCCTTTCAGATTTGCACAAACAAAGGAGTTATGTCCCTTTGGGGCCCCATAAGGGGGAAATAGTGAAAAAATTTAAAAATCTTCTCCTCTGAATGTACAAGAGATATACCTTAGTTTTTTCACTTCTAACATTCTTAGGTCATCTAGTTTTAGATTTGCACAAATGGTAGCCATGGGGCCCAAAATGGGGAAATGGCAAGGCACTTAGAGGGAAATTGCTAAAAATTATGTATTTGTCACTATATCTTTAAAACTTTTAACTTTTTGTATAGGCATGTATATTAGAATATTTTAGGTATTGATATGACGATCATTTTGATATATGGCTCAAGGTCATAAATTTAAAGGTCAAGGCCACAGCTGCTAAAGAAGACTTAAATTGCAAATTATCTTGAAAACTATTAACTTTTTATATAGGCATGTATATTAGAATATTGTATGTATTGACATGACAATCATTGTGATATATAGTTCAAGGTCATATGTTCAAAGGTCAAGGTCAAAGCTGCAAAAGAAGATATTAATTGCAAATTACCTTGAAAACTATTAACTTTTTGTATAGCCATGTATATTAGAATATTGTAGGTATTGATATGACGATCATTTTGATATATGGTTCAAGGTCATATGTTCAAAGGTCAAGGTCACAGCTGCAAAAGAAGACTTTAATTGCATATTATCTTAAAAAACAATTAACTTTTTGTATAGGCATGTATATTAGAATATTGTAGGTATTGATATGACGATCATTTTGATATATGGTTCAAGGTCATATGTTCAAAGGTCAAGGTCACAGCTACAAAAGAAACCTTAAATTGCAAATTATCTTGTAAACTATTAACTTTTTGTATAGGCATGTATATTAGAATATTGTAGGTATTGACATGACAATCATTGTGATTTATGGTTCAAGGTCATATGTTCAAAGGTCAAGGTCACAGCTGCAAAATAAGACTTAAATTGCTAATTATCTTGAAAATTATTAACTTTTTGTATAGGCATGTATATTAGAATATTGTACGTATTGATATGACAATCATTTCAATATTTGGTTCAAGGTCATATGTTCAAAGGTCAAGGTCACAGCTGCAAAAGAAGACTTAAATTGCTAATTATCTTGAAAACTATTAACTTTTTGTATAGGCATGTATAATAGAATATTGTACGTATTGATATGACAATCATTTCGATATTTGGTTCAAGGTCATATGTTGAAAGGTCAAGGTCACAGATGCAAAAGAAACTATAAATTGCAAATTATCTTGAAAACTATTAACTTTTTGTATAGGCATGTATATAAGAATATTGTAGGTATTCCTTTGACGATCATTTTGATATATGGTTCAAGGTCATATGTTCAAAGGTCAAGGTCACAGCTATAAAAGAAGACTGAAATTGCAAATTATCTTGAAAAATATTAACTTTTTGTATAGGCATGTATATTAGAATATTGTAGGTATTGCTTTGACGATCATTTTGATATATGGTTCAAGGTCATATGTTGAACGGTCAAGGTCACAGCTGCAAAAAAAGACTTAAATTGGAAATTATCTTGAAAACTATTAACTTTTTGTATAGGCACATATATTAGAATATTGTAGGTATTGACATGATGATCATTTTGTTATATGGTTCAAGGTCATATGTTAAAGGTCAAGGACATAGCCACATAAGTATACTGAAATTGGTTAATGATTTATAAATTATTCATTGCACTATTGTTACTTTATGCATATTAGCTGTTTATTAATGAAATGTGACAGGAAAATGACCATAACATCTGTTTTTGTTGATCAATTTGGTTCAAATTTGGTATATAAAATATAGAAATCTGGCCAATTTTTTTCCGTAAAAATTTTCATCGGCATGTTATTGGTGGAATATGCAAATTAGCAGCTAAATATAACCAATTTTTGAAAATCTTCTCTGAAACCGCATGACCACATTGAACCAAACTTGATGTGGAAGTTCTCTAGGTGGAGTAGACTCCAGTGATTTTCAGCCCGATCCTAAATCCAAGATGGCTTTATCTATTTTCTATATATAGAATAAAAACAGTAAAATGGTCATAACATTGTCATAACATCTATTTGTTGATCAATTTGGTTCAAATTTGTTATATGGAATGTAGATTTCTGGCCATTTAATATATTTAATGACTGTTGTCGTAACCTTTTACATTGCTTTGTTATTGGTGTAATATGCATATTATTGGGTAAATATAACCGATTCTTTGAAAATCTTCCTCTCTGAAACCACATGACCAAATGAAACAAAAATTGGTTTCTCTCTTTCTTTTCTGCTACGTTTTAAAACTTTCTGATAGACCAAATTTGTTATATGGAATGTAGATTCCTGGCCATTTAATATATTTAATGACTGTTGTCGTAACCTTTTACATTTCTTTGTTATTGGTGTAATATGCATATTATTGGGTAAATATAACCGATTCTTTGAAAATCTTCCTCTCTGAAACCACATGACCAAATGAAACAAAAACTGGTTTCTCTCTTTCTTTTCTGCTACGTTTTAAAACTTTCTGATAGACCAAAATTTACTTATGGATATTAAACACAATCATACCAGTCCATTTCAAAGTCACCTCTACCCCCAAAAAGTAGAACCCGACCAATTTAGTTCCATACGTGATTCTTATACCTGGTTTTCAATCAAGAAAGTGAGGCCGCTGCGCCTAAAGGTTAGGCGCCTTATGACAAGCTAGCTACATACGTCAAATACATAATCAAAGTTGAGAATGAAAGGAACATAAAACAATGTGAAAAAAAAATATGTCCAGCATAAGTTCGCATACGGTGACTTCATATTTGTGAAATATTTTTTTATGCCTGCCGGCCATAAATCGTTTTAATGGCATTGATTTTTCAAGGCATACATCATCCTTGAGTCAACAATTTTATTTTAAGCAGCTTGGTTCATTGTATAAAGCCCCCATAGTGGGAATAAATTAAACATACACACTATACGCAAACGAATAAAGAATAATACCGCAAAGAAATAGAAAGTTCACAATTTAAATAATGCGGCATCACTTTTGCCGTTCACCTTCAGAGCTAGACATTCGTGGGTGTCATAATTGAGGGGTTAGTCCAAATATGAAGCAGAACATGTAGAAACAGTCGTATCTTTTACTTCAAGCTCACTAGAATTAAAAAAAACATCCACATATTCTCAACATTTAGGATTATTTTGAGACAGACTGTCATCTATATACCTATATGTGTACTTAAATGGTTAAGCAACAGTTTTCTTTCCATATATGACAAGGTTCTGTAAAAGTTCTGATTTATAAGATTAATAATAGAAAGCGAAGCCTTCTCTGTAGACAACTAGTGTACATGTTTTTAAAACAATATAACTACAAAATTTCTATTACCACCATACCATAATCATATACACCGGTGAGATGAAAATTTTGTGTCAAATTCTCGTGAAAGTTCCCGCAATAAGCCTCCATATTGAATCTCGATTCAAGTAACATCAAAGGGATCTCGCCAGATCACGAGAGACGTTTAAAAAATCCTTTCAAAAGTACTCAGGACTTATAGTTATAAATATAGAAAGATAAAATAAGATAGGTTTGACCTAGCGAGGTTATGGCCCTATCCAGTACTAATATACTAATAAAAACCAAAGATGTACAGTTTGTAAATTAGTAAAAACAGAGATAACCCCTATCAAAGTTACCAGCTGCGTCTTCTAAACGGTCACACCGTCAGTCATATGAAAAATAAAAACCAAAATTAGCAGGCAAAAGGGCACAATTTGTGCTCATTTGTATGCCGATTATCTGTTGGGAAATTATATTGCCAAACGCAACAAATATTGTTTTTCGAAACACTCATTTTGTTAATGAGATCTTCAGTATATATCTTTTGAAGTCTGTATGATGTTTTACAAAATAACACGAATTCTTGTTTTTTTAGCGCTATAAGGTGTTTTCAATTTTTGTAACGAGTGTGAAATTAATGATATTCTTTAAATATGGATGAGGTATAGTGGTGAGAAGTGTAAAAAAATCAAAAGGTTGTTATAGCAATTAATATTGAAGTATACTTAACATGCATTCAGATACCATTAACAAAACAATAAGATTTAAAAATAATATCAAAACATTTCTTGTTGTCTTTTTTGAATTTTCAAATCATTTTACTTAAGTATGTGTTTTATTAATTTTTAAAATGCATATTTAAGATCACCAAAACTATCTCAATATATGGTTTCAGACAAAAAGAAGATAAATTTATTTTGGTAAAGCAATTTTTCATGTTATACCAAGCTTTTAAAACACATTGTTTCTTTCACATTAAAAGCCTGCATTAGGTCGCATTAAGTGATACTGACCACATGTAAAGTTGCCAGCAGTTCATTGCATATTTTATTTATTAAATGTTTTAGAACTATGTTACGGAGTTAGGTTTTACATATAAAGATTTTTCTGCTCTTTCATGTATGAAGTTACATTGGCAAATAATTCTATTAATTAGAAAAATATTCTTTATATCTTCGTAGTTATTCCGACGTAAAATTAAATCTCTCCAAAGCAAACACGTTATTTAATCACATAACGAATTGACTTAAAGTATTATGCTATTTATTTAAGGGGAAAATAGCATAGTTTTAAAACTTTTGAATAACATCTTCTGGTAGCTTGTTTTTTTTCTCTCCTTTTTTTACGAATTAACACAACACTACAATTCCTAAAGCTTTTTGTTTCTTTTTCCTAGAACAAAAATAAACTTATATATGCTGACCTTGTATTGGAAGAGGGAACGAAAGATGGAAACAGATTTGTTATTCGTGGAGAGGAAGATCGGACACAGTACGTCGAGATCGACTTTAGTAAACGGGCAAAGCCGCTTCCTCCAGATAATGAAGAGAGTGAAGTTAAATCACCAGCTGAAGTAACAACATCAGAGGATGGAAAACCAAAAATTAAATCGTAAACATTTTTCACATTTCAATAAAGAACAAAAAAAAAGTTATTGGGCTTAAATGGTGTCAAATAACAAGGACAAATGTACCTGTAATGGTAGGATATAAAGTTTATGTTTTAATTTGGAAGTTTTATTTTACCATTTTTGTAACATAATGTAGGTAAAATTATTTTTAACATAATATCACTTAGGTGTTTTTAACTGATATTCATTATTTTTTTTTGATAATTGTAAGATGATCACGAATGAACTCCATTTTGCCAAAAATGTATTTTTTATTATTATTTATTTTATTTTAGTGATTCTTTGTGAATACATTATTATCTATTACCTAGTGATACTTCAATTAAGAACTGACTGTCATTTTTTCCTGGGCTATCAAGGAATGAACCAGATTTTAAAACTAGCAAATCTAATATGAACTGAAGAAATGAACCAGGTTTTAAAACTAGCAAATCTGATGAATTGACAGTCAATTCTCATGTTTACAATATTTTTCCTAACATTCTTTTTACAAACTTCTCGATTGCGTCATAGAAATAAGAAAGAAAAACGGGTATATATCGAATCTGTCGGCTATCTAAACATTCTGGGAACAGCCAATATGTCAATCAAAATAATTCCCGCCTTCTCACTGATTATGTGACGTAATAGACGGCTTAAAAAAATAGTACGCTGGAAACAAAAGAACATTTCATACAATTTTATTCGAATAGACAAACAAAGTTACAAATTCATATTGATGGTTAAATAACATATATTAAAGATTGAATTTGTCAAAAAAAACCCGATTGTATGGATGACAGGGTATTGGAATCATCAATGCGCGACGTTTTGTTGGACTGGGTTGTGCACAGGTCCGAGCATGGAACCATTACGTGATTATCAGTTGCTGGTAGAGAAGAAGAAGCATGGTCAGAGGCAGAGGGAAATACTTGGTTCCAATCAACTTGATCCACGGATGAACTTGCCGGCACATTGTCATTCATTTCTTCCCTCGACATTTGACCATATTTTTTTAATTTTAAAAGCTCTTGCAATATTCGTCAGTTGTGTTAAGGATGAAATTACCGTATTCCATTTCAACGTCGCTGTCCATGATGGATAGAGAGAAAGTCCAATGCAGACTATGGAAATATTTTTAAGTATACAATAAAAATCGAAACAAATAATTTATTTATTTATTTATTTATTTATTTAAAATTCAATATTTTTTTTCATTTTCAATGTATATTTAATTAAATAACAATATAAAATTTGATGGCTTGAATGTAACAAATAGATTGATAAAAGTAGGTCACGGGAATCCCATCTTAAATTTAGGTGTATTCATAAGCACAATTTATGTGAAAAATAGTGTGTCATTGCCTAATGTTCTAAATTTTCTACAATGAGTTTATCATAGGAATTCAATAGGTATTGTAAATATTTTTCTATAACGTGAAAAAAGTAATTATCAAAGTCTGTACGTGGTTTTGTGAGATAAAAACAGATAGCTTAAAATAGAAAACTAGAATTGGTATTCATGCGCGATATGAAAAACCGATGTTTACACGAATCATGAAAAAAAAAAATCCAACTGGGTTCAACGTAGAAATTATTTTTCTATTGTAAATAAAATTAATTTTCTTAAATTGTTTTTGAAAAAAATCACTTTTGAATGATCATTATAAATACCCATGAAAGCTACTTTTGTCGTACATATACCTGATGCAATAGGACATTAGAACTTGCATTGAAATCTATTCATAGTGATTCTATAGTGGTCATTTTGAGGTGGTCCTTGGGCTGACCACTACTGACAACTGTATATTTATCTTTCAAAGTTTTTTTTGTTTTGTTTGTAATTCATTGATCTATGTATTAAAGGTAGGATTATGCTTATTTTCAATTATCATTTTAATTTTTAAATTCAATTAGCAAAAGTCCTTGTTTTTTTTTTATTAAATTGCTAATTAGTTACCAATTCTTGCTACACTTTTCTTGATGCACATTGTTTTTTAGTTTGACTCTAAACCCTTGTTGTGTTAACTGAAAACGCTTAAGAAGTGTTTCATAACTAAATGCATCTTGCATCTATAGGTGATAAGCGTGAGTATACTTCAAATGATTTGCCTTTACGAAGGACACTTAGGTTAGTAGACCATAAATTTGAAGGCAAATTAGCAGTAGTAGCAAACCTTTCAAATCTTTGCAAATATGTATCAACAGAGTCTCTTTGTTCATTAAGGCAGTTTAGCTTGCATGTGAGGATTTGAACTAGACGAATGCTAGCATTCAAACTTGTTTCAGATTCAATCTTCACTCTCTCAATTTTAATCTCTTTATCTGACATTTCTAATCTCAGTCTTGCCTCTTTCTCACTTTCCTCGGTTTCTTCGTCGATCCAAGCTAGACAACGCTCTTCTTCAACATTCTCTCTCTCTCTCTCTCTCTCTCTCTCTCTCTCTCTCTCTCTCTCTCTCTCTCTCTCTCTCTCTCTCTCTTTTAGCTACAAATTTTAAAAACTTATTACCACTCATCCCTTTTTTCTTCCAGTTTCTATAATTTTTCGACATTCATTGTTTATTTGTTTCATATTTACAAAATATTTCGACAAGTCAACATTTATATTTATAAGTTCAAAGAAGTAAAATCAAAGCTTAAGTGAAAATAAATGTCTTGTTCATCCCGGACGAGCCCCAAAAATGTCACAATAGAAATTATGACTCGGGATCGGACAGCCAGATTCCACTTGAAAAAACAGAAACAATTTAAAAAATTAATTACATTTTTTTTTTACAAATTAAAACATTATCAAAATTAATAATCAAAATCTTATGGCAGCCATAAAGATGTAAACAGTTACGATTTTCACCAATCTTTCAGTAATATTCTAGCTTCCTTCCCTGAATGTATTGTCACAAATAAATAATAAACTGATAAAAATATGAAAATGTCTTCTCAGTTGTGCACTAGTTTATTAAAACTTCTGTATGTACATTTTCATCAGTTCAAATAAACTAAAACTAAATTCTCAACTCTTGTATAGGAATGATTTACTGAAATGTGCACATATAGCACATCAAAATTTAGCAGGTATTTGTTTTATATATATATATATATATATATATATATATATATATATATATATATATATATATATATATATATATATATATATATATTTATTCACCTTAAATAACAATGAAGTTTTGTTTTATATTAGTTTATTCACAGAAGGGGATTATAAAGGCCATGCTTATGATGAATTGATTGTAATACTGCTAGTTCACAAACTAAATATATTCTTTTTGTTATGTAAATAGAGTTGCGATTATTATAACCAAACATTCACTGAAAACAAAACAAGATCTAGTTTAAACTCATATACGTTTTCAGTACTATGAATTGTATAGATTTACAAGCAAATAATTGTAGATTGGATACAACTTAAAAACACTTGTATAACTTAAAATACCCAGAAATTAAATTTGTAATTAGACAAAAAGTTTGTGTTAATGATTCATTTAATTTTATATTATGGAAGTTAACCTGTATCACTAAATTTGCATAGTTTTTACTTTGTTTTTTAGATTGTGATTTGTGACTGATATATTTGTTGTTTTTTTTTTTTTTTTTTGAAATTTCACGTAATGTTATAATTGTCAAAACGTTTTATTAACGAGAGAGAAGGGGAGAGATATGTATATATAGTTGTTAAATAAATTATCCCTGCATATGGATTTAATATAGGTTTATAATTACAATGTTTTTACAAATAATGCTTTTTTGATATAAACTTTAAACATAAGCATGTTTGCTGGTATACAATAGCTATGTTATATTTTTTTAAGATCAATTGCCCTTGTTATTATTCCTTGTTAATATGTACAGAAGATATCTGTATAGATTAAGATAACATATTTATGAATTTTGTTGTATTGGTTTACAACTTTATTTCGATTTTTATGTATTGCTTAATTAACAATGATTCATTAACATATTATGAAATGGAAAATATGTAATTATATATGCTTATTGTTGAATTTTTAAAAAAATATATTCAATCATATACTTCATATTTTTCTAAGAATAATATATTAATCATATTAAATCATATTCAATGTTGAAAATTTAATTGTTTATAAACACAATAGTTATATTTTGAGTATTATATACAGTTTAAATAATTTTATCTGATTTTTGTGAATAATTTATGTGTTATAATTTTCAGAATATTCAATTCCAAAATATCAAAAAAATAATGGATATTATTATTAAAATAAACATTTTGTATATTTATGTATTTATATATTTTAACCCGTGAAGTGAAAAATTTTATCAACTTTTTTAAAGAAAACAGTGGCATAGAAATATTTGGAAAAAAAATTCGCGTGTTGACGTAATAGGTACCTCGTGCAAACAAGATAGTCATCAGATGCCGAAATGAAAGTTATCACGTGCTTACACAAATATTTTGCTTGCTCAAGCAAAAGATTTTGTGAGTACTAACATAAAAGTTATTTAGGAGAAGTCTATCACTCATGCATGCCAACGCAATATCCTTTGCATTGACAGGCAAACTTTTGTTTTTTTTTTAGTGAAAAACAATGCTTTTTGCTTGGTCACGCAAAAAAAATCGGTTGAGCACGCGATATCTCTGCGTTAGCAACCAAATTAAACCTGAGTAAGATATCAAAATTTTTCGCTTGATCACATTATTTAAACATTTTTGAAAACTATTTGTGTTCGCTTTTTGTTGCCGTTGAAAAACTTCGCTTTGTTTATTTTTTAAAATAGACAGTATTTTTATTAAATACATTTTGCCTCACAACTTTTTGTTTGTTTGTTATATTCATTTGTGAAACATTAGTCTACAATGAAGTGAATTTAAAGAAACTTCTATAAAAGCCATTACATGAGAGATTTACCAGTTAAATTAATAACCTAAGATTTTATTTTATCTCGTTCTTGGGTATTAACTGCTCTCCATCTTTATTTAACTTCTTAATTACTTTTTAATTAATTTTCTTAGTTAACTTGAATAACATTTTTCTCTTTTCATTGTCATTTTAGTTACTATGGGTTATCTTATGTTATGGTTAAATTAAAAACTAGATCTGTTTTTTTTCCTATTTTCGAAATCATCTGTCAAAAGGGTAGAATTCGTGCCAACATAAAGAATCATTATCGATTTAAAGAAGTTAAAGAAACATCAAAACTGGTAATGTTGTTAGAATCTTTAATCCACATTTATATCAATTTAGAAAAAGTATACCTATACAGATTCTGTGAAAAATGCACAAAGTCGTGGATGGTAATGTTAATTGTCGCAGGGGACAAATAAAGGTTCTTAATAAAATAAATAATCTATTTCTTAATAAAAGCAACGAATTACTTAAATGATATAGCTACGGAATTTATAAATGAAAGTCGTCAAGACAACATCATTTTCGGTTTAGAGACTTGATAAATGAGTTTTATGGCCTTTGGATTAGAAAAACTTTCATTAAAAAGAACTTAACAGAAACAACGTATTTCCGGGTATTTATAGAAAGGACATTTAACTGTTGATAATGATAAAGTAATATTTTCCGGTGAGAATTTTGATAATTATTAATCAAAAGTACCGTGTAATTATTCGAAGAACATTTGCTTTTAACCTATTTGTCAAAGTGTAGGTATGTGTGTGTGCCATATTCAGACATATTTAATTTTAATATAAAAGGAATGGCTTAAATCATTATACCACCTTTACAATACATCAATATTTCGTTTGACCACTCCTTGATTTATACAAATCAGCAAACACGCACTTCTACAAAGACTACTAAGGTAAATTTATTATTATGCAAAAGGAAACTAACATACTTTCAAAGTTTGTCAGTAGATCTTGGTGTATCCCAACATTTTCAACTTGAAACTAATCTGTAAAACTAGGAGGTCAATTAAGAACCTTAACTCCTTTTTTAAGAACGCTAGGGACGTCCGGGAAGAACGTTTTCGATATAAGGGTTTACCAAACATTTACAAAGAACATCTTAATCATTTATTGTAATCTCCAAGCCGCCGATGCCGCTCCCAAAAACCGGCCTAACTGTTGTCTGGTCAGGTTTGTCGTCTGCAGGCCTGTCTTTCTCTTTGCATGTATACCAACTGTATTGACCTTCCAGTCAATGTTATCAACAGATAGAAAAATAAGCCACGGAGTCAACGAGTGCAATGAAAAGGACAAGAACCAATATATTTAGTATACAAATATAAAGAACTTACAATATATACATATATTACAATATACAAATAATGCCAGTTTGGGAGACGTTTTTCAAGGGTTTTGTGACCCTGCATGTACCAGAATTCTTCCTACTATGAAAGTTCTCATATGCAACTCTTTGTGACACTTAATGAAAGAACTGTATATCGATACTTTACTCGGGATTGACCATCTATTAAGATTTTATTGAACTCAAGAATTCCTTTCAAGCATATACTGACGCCGACCAGAATTCCAATCCCTATGAAATCTATATTGGCCTATTCAGTGGTTTATAAGAGCTCAGTGTTGCTAAATGTGTGAGTTGATTACGATCATTCAGTACTCTGTGAAGATTTCTTCTTAGGCAAGTTCTACTCTGTAAGAACTCTTGAACTAGTTTGCTTATTCACACAAACGTCGGTTTCATTCAACGGATAATAGTTATTTTACTTCAAATTATTGTTCTTCCATTGTATGAGTCTGCACTTCTGGGAGCACTTGAGAATTCCATATACTAAACAACTTTTTGAATTCCCTATACATGAGTTCTACCACATGACAAAAAGGCATCTTTAAGGATCCTTAAAGCCTCCTTAAAGCGGCCTTAAATGTCTCTTTAAGAACCTTTAAGGGAGCTTTAAGGATCCTTAAATATGCCTTTAAGAAGTCTTTAAGGGCCCCTTTAAGATCCGTAATGGAACTGAATTTTAAGGATCTTTAAGGAAGCTTTAAGGATCTTTAAGGAAAATTTAAAAAAAAAAAATAGCAATGAAACATTATCTTTTTTAAAATTTTATTTGAAAAAAGTTAATGCATTTATTTATTTTGAAAAAATAAAGCGAAAATAAATTTATTTTGTTTATATAATTTTTTAATCTCAAGTTTTTAATTTTATTAATTTAATTTATTTGTTTATTTCAATTTTTTTAATTTAACTGCATTCCAATTAATTAAATAGAAATTACAAGAAATTTTATCATTAGAATTTTCACTAGTTACCCTGGTCCTTCATGATCTTCAAGTTAGGAGTCCATCACCTAACCTATGTAGCTATGGAAGAGATGATACTGAAGACCATAATTATAAAATATGACCCTAGCAATATGCAAATGAGATCAAGTGATTGGAAGAAAACAAGTTGGATATTTTTCATTTATTTGTGAAAAATTTTCTTTTATTTCTTTTAAAATATCTTTTACAACAAGAGGATCAAGTTAATTTTTATTTATTCATTTTTATAAAAAATTCATATATAGTTTGCTCCAGTCATCATTTTTATCTGTATCTAGAATTTTAATTGCATTAGATAAATTATGTGTTGATAGGAATGCATTCCAAAATTACCTGTGATATACTAGTATATCTAACATCAATCAGCAAGATGGTGTTTGATGATCAAGTGTAATAATCACTTAATTAATTATGTTGATGACATCTGTTCTTTCAAAAGCCTTTTACTTGAAAATTGTTATTTTTCTATGTAATAATTAGAGATGTAATTGATACAGAAGAAGCAGTATGTTAACTATACAAACAGCTTTTGAATTAAATAATTAACCATAATGTCCAAAATAAATAAATAGATAAATAAATAATAAATGAATAAATAAATAAATAATATGGTCTTTACTAGTCTTTTATTCATCAAAATAAAAAAAATAACAGTAGATTTTTTCTCGAATCTGCAGTACACATAATATACTAAGGTACTAGTATTATTCAGAATTTTCTGGTGTGTGTGTGTGTGTGTAAGTGTGTGTTGTGATTGCATATTTTTCACCGTCAAGTTACGAATTAAATACAGAAAGAGATTATGGTCAGAATTTAATACTAGTATATAGGATGTTTTTTTTTTTTGTTTTTTTTAAATTGTTTTACGGGCAAGTCAAGAATTCAATGTACAAGAGAGGAGAGAGAGAGAGAGAGAGGAGAGAGAGGAGAGAGAGAGAGAGAGAGAGAGAGAGAGAGAGAGGGGGGAGGGAACTGAATACATTGAAGGAAAGACAGATAGGGATTTAGGAAGATCAGCAAAAACTGAATATTTAAAGAGAGAGGGGGTCAGCGGAAACTGAATATTTGGGAGAGAGAGAGAGAGAGAAAGAATAGGAGAGAGAGAGAGAAAGAGAGAGAAAGAGAGAGAGAGAGAGAGTTAATATGATTATGAATATTTAGAGAGGGAGTATTATCACCATTTTTCCACTGCACTCCATACTGACAGCAGAAATTCACATCCAACTGAGATAAATTTTGTCAGTTAATGGTTATCTTCTGTGACTGGTTTCTTACCTCAAAATTTTCACTTTGTAACTTGTTCATGTTTTAAAAGAATAACCTTTACCGTGATATTCTTATTTTGTTTTGAATATTCACTTTTGAATACCAGTATATAGGATGTTTTTTTTTATAAATTGTTTTACCGGGCCAAGACAAGAATTCAATGTACAAGAGAGAGAGAGAGAGAGAGAGAGAGAGAGAGAGAGAGAGAGAGAGAGGTGTCTGTGGAAACTAGATAGTTGAGAGAGAGAGAGAGAGAGAGAGACAGAGAGAGTTAATATGATTATGAATATTCAGAGAGAAAGTATTATCACCATTATTCCACTGCACTCTACCCTGACAGCAGAAATTCACATCGAACTGAGATAAAGTTTTTGAGTTAATGATTATCTCCTGTGACTGGTTTCTTACCTCAATATTTTCACTTTGTAACTTGTTCATGTTTTAAAAGAATAACCTTTACCGTAATATTCTTATTTTGTTTTGAATATTTACTTTACCAACTCTTTTAGGAATTGAATTTTATTCGAATTCAGATATCATCTTGTGTGCTCTCTCTCTCTCTCTCTCTCTCTCTCTCTCTCTCTCTCTCTCTCTCTCTCTCATGCTTAATTTGCATCTATTCAAAACACTACAAACACCCCAATGAAATGAAATCACATAACATGATATGAAATAATAAAAGAAAAAAGATAATATAAAATAAATAATAAACTGAAATAAATACAATAAAATAAAATAAAATAAAATAAAATAAAATAAAATAAAATAAAATAAAATAAAATAAAATATAAAAAATAAAATAAAATAAAATACTTAAACAAAATAAAATAAAATAAAATAAAATAAAATAAAATAAAATAAAATAAAATAAAATAATAGATAAAATAAAAATAAAATAAAATACTTATACAAATTAAAAAATAATAAATAAAATAAAATAAAATACTTAAACAAAATAAAATAAAATAAATAAATGAAATAAAATAAAATAGAAAAATTAAACAAAATAGAATAAAATCAATTAAAATAAAATAAAAATAGAATAAAATAAATTAAAATAAAATAAAATAAAATGAAATAAAATCAAATCAAAATAAAAATACTTAATAAACAAAACCAAACAAAACAAAATGAAAAGAAATCAAATTAAATAAATAATTAAACAAAATAAAATAAAATAAATACTTAAACAAATTGAATTAAAATAAAATAATCTAAATAAAATAAAATAAATAAATAAAATAAAATAAAATACAATAATTAAACAAAATAAAATAAAATAATAATTGAATTAAATAAAATAAAATACTTAAACAAAACAAAATAAAATAAAATAAAATAAAATAAAATGAAATAGAATAATTAAACAAAATAAAATACCATTAAATAAAATAAAATAAAATAAAATAAAATAAAATAAAATAAAATAAAATAAAATAAAATAAAATAAATAAATAAAATAAAATAAAATAAAATAAAATAAAATACTTAAACAAAACAAAACAAAACAAAATGAAATAAAATAAAATAAAATAAAATAAAATAAAAGAAAATAAAATGAAATAAAATACTTAAACAAAACAAAACAAAACAGAATGAAATGAAATAAAATAAAATAGAATAATTAAACAAAATCAAATAAAGTAAAATAATGTAAATCAAATAAAATAAATAAATAAAATAAAATGAAATAGAATAATTAAATAAAATAAAATGAAATAAATAAAATAAAATAAAATAAAATAAAATAAAATAAAATAAAATAAAATAAAACAAAATAAAATAAAATACTTAAACAAAACAAAACAAAACAAAATGAAATAAATTAAATAAAATAAGATAAAATAAAATGAAATAAAATACTTAAACAAAACAAAACAAAACAAAATGAAATGAAATAAAAGAAAATAAAGTAATTAAACAAAATAAAATAAAATAAAATACTTAAACAAAATAAAATAAAATAATCTAAACAAAATAGAATAAATACATAAAATAAAATAAAATAGAATAATTAAACAAAAAAAAAATAATAATAATAATAATTAAATAAAATAAAATAAAATACTTAAACAAAACAAAGTAAAATAAAATAAAATAAAATAAAATAAAATAAAATAAAATACCTAAACAGAACAAAACAAAACAAAATGAAATGAAATAAAATAAAATTGAATAATTAAACAAAATAAAAGAAAATAAAATACTTAAACAAAATAAAATAAAATAATATAAATAAAAAAAAATATATAAATAAAATAACATAAAATAGAATACTTAAACAAAATAAAACAAAATAAAATAAAATAAAATAAAATAAAATAAAATACTTAAACAAAACAAACGAAACGAAACGAAACGAAACGAAATAAAATAAAATAAAATAAAATAAAATAAAATAAAATAAAATAAAATAAAATAAAATAAAATAAAATAAAAAATAAAATATAAAATAAAATAAAATAAAATACTTAAACAAAATAAAATAAAATAAAATAAAATAAAATAAAATAAAATAAAATAAAATGATAAATAAAATAAAATAAAATACAATGATATCGGACTTCTGGGTAATGGCGGTCTGGTGAGACGTATTTTTATCAGCTCTCCAGGTAAAAAGTAATTTGAAGAGCCCTGTATGAAATATACTCATATTAGTTTATCTGAACTTATATTGAAAGGGCTTCTGCTGAATTTGATAAACAATTCTGAACACCATACCTTGATTTCATTAAAAAAACTTGTCTTTTACAAACACACCCCATTTTTCTAATAATGTCAACAAAAGAAATTAACAAAGCAAAAAAGAAGTATGAAGGAAAGGACTTTGCCGAATGTTTTGCTATCCAAGATGTAACACTGAAGAAAGATATAGAAGATTTGAAATCAGAGGTCTCAACCTTGAAGGAAAATTTCAATTCATTATTTTTATGGTGTAAGGAGTAAATGAAAAAGTAAAAGAAATATCCGAGAAGGACATTCCTCGTTTAGAGGGGATCACAGAAGGTGAGAGATTAGAACGTTTAATACTTGAAATGTAGGGGCGCAAATGGAATGTAATTGTTCGAGGTATTGAGGGGTCCTTAAAAGAAAGAAGTAGAGAGACCGAAATGAAAGTACGAGATTTCCTTGAAAATAAGCAAAAAATGTCCCAAAGTTTTGCTAAAAATGTAGGTTTTCAGGCGGTCCACGGGCTACCGGGGGGCGATGAAAATAAAAGAAATGTGATTGTGAGATTTGTTAGTTTAATGGACAGGGATAATGTTATTGAAGCAGGTAAAAGGATGGATAGATGTACAGGATATAGTGTTGTCCCAGATCTAGTTGCGGAAGCTAGCAAATTAAGAAGACAGCTGTTACAGGAACTGAGAAACAAACCCGAGAAGGAAAGAAAGAAATATAAATTAGTTTATTTAAAAACCATCCTTTTGTTGCTTTAAGGTCGAAATAAAAACAGAATACTGAATGTAAAAAAAAGTTTGACTTTACTCTAGGAAGTTTTGTATGTCATTTTGAAATAATATTGGGTTATGCTTTCAGTATGTTTTTTTTCCCTATTTCATTTTATATTTTACCCGTATGATACCCCAGTACTCACATTTAACACCAGGTATATATAACCAGGTACACGTGTAACACGTTCGGTAGAGTGAATATAGTCCACTCAAGGTCATTTGACCTTTTTTGTCCCGGTTGATTTCATTCATGTCCTGTATATTTTTAATACACTTGATTAATAAGTGACAGTGTTTTTAAATGTGTTTTTTCAAAATGCAGAAAGATGTGTATCAAAACTTAAAAAAAAAAGAAAAAAAGAAAAACGCTTATATTTTTTTTTCAGATTGTTAATATTATGCGAAAGGACCAGAATGTGTATTCTCAAACTTCTACCCATGTAAAATAAATAGCGAAAATGAAATTTTTCAGAGTGCTGAGCACATTTATCAATACAAAAAAGCGATTTTTCATGATTATTTTGGTTTAGCGGAAGATATCAAAACGGCGGAAACAGCAAAAAGGGCGAAACAATTGTCAAAACAAATTAAAAAATCAGGTCGATCAAAATTAAGGTTTGATAGGAAATACAGTAAAATGGAGCAAATTTTCAAGCTTAAATTTGACCAGGTAGAAGAATTTAAAACAAATTTGTATAAAACTGGGAAATCAACATTGATTCACAATTTGCCTCATGATTACTGGGGCACGGGTAAAGATGGTAAAGGAAAAAAAAACAACTTTGGCACACTACTAATGAAATTAAGAAGAGACATGGCATAAATTTATTTTTTGAAATGAAGTTGTAAAATATCAATTACCTTTTTTTATTATTATCATTAATCTATATAAATACGTATGATATAATTTCGATCGGTTTTTTTTTTAATATGTATGCATGTTGCCCTAGAGAAAATCAAGAACATATAATCTGCAGTATGGTATCGGTTGCAGTACCACATTAGCGGTGTGTGTTATGCAGTACGAGTATGTGAATATATATGTATATTGCAAAGTACCGCTTTAGCGGTTAGTACTGTGTCAGGTATCTATTGCTTTACCTCATGTGCGGTGACCGAGTACGGAGTTAGGTCCGCGTTTGCGTGTTATGAACTATGTTATGTAAGTTTCAAATGGGTTGAATGTTATTTAAATTGTAACAGGAATGTTGGGTTAAACACCCGGTTTTTACACATTTACGGTATATGTTTATAATGTTTTTATGATCAAGGGCTGATTTAAAGCGGGTTTCATTACCGTAGTATGTCGTGAAAATTCAGAAGTATGGGTTTTTTGGGGATAGGGTGGGCTAAATATGAGGGTGGAAAATTACTTTATAAACATTATGGTCATACACACATTTATTACGAAATGTTAAACAAGTAGTTATTGTATTATTTTCAGAAAATTCAAATTATAGATGGTCGAAAATGAAATAAGAATAGGAAGTGTAAATTGTCGAGGCTTATTTCAGATAGAATTAAGAGAAGGGATATATTTGACCAATATCGGTCCAAATATGATATTATATTTCTAATCGATGCCCATTGTACAAAAACTATTGAAAGTCAGTGGAGAAGCGAGTGGGGTTTTAAGGCAAGGTTTTGCTCTCACACCAGTAACAGTAGGGGGGTCGTCATCTTATTTAGAAACAACTTTCATTTCGAAATTCATGATGAACTACTGGATAAATCAGGAAATTATTTAATATTAGACATAACTATACAGAAAGAAAGATTGACTCTGGCAGCAATCTATGATCCAAATGATGATAAACCGGAGTTTTTTAAGTGTTTACAAGAAAAAATTGAATATTTTGGTAATGCATCTATAGTTATAGGAGGGGATTTTAATGTTGCTTTAAACTACAATGTTGATACCGTAAACTATAGAAATGAAAATAATCTAAAGTCAAATACACAAATTCGTCAAATGATTTCGGATCTCGATCGTTTGGACATATGGAGGGAAAAGAATCCAAATACTAAAAGATATAGCAAATAAGAAAATGGGCAGGTGAGATTATTTCCTTGTCTCATCAGATCTGGCTTCTTTTGTAGTTAACACAAATATTGAACCAAGCTATAAATCCGATCACTGTCCAGTCAGTATCACATTGAAAATTTTAAATCAGGATAGAGGTAAAGGTACGTGGAAATTTAACAACAGTCTTTTACAAGATGATAAATACGTTAAAATGATAAAAGAATGTATATGTAATACCCTCCAACAATACAGTAATGATGATAATAATTTAGCAGAATACTCTATAACTTATCAAATGCTATGGGAAACGTTAAAATTGATGATCCGTGGTAAAACTATTTCTTATTCCTCTTTTATAAAGAAAAAAAAATAATAATCAAGAAAAAGAATTAGAAAATAACCTTAAAGAACTATTTGACTCCGATCCAGATGATAATACCATAGAAAAAATTAGAATAACAGAAGAAAAAATAAAATTAATAAGAGAAAAAAGAGTTAAAGGTCTCATAACAAGAGCTAAAGCTAAATGGAAAGATTATGGTGAGAAGTGCACTAGATATTTCAGAATCTGTAATTTAGAAAAGAGAAATTTTGTGGATAAACTGATTCCAAAATTAATATTAGAAAATGGTGTAGAGATATATGATCAGCAAGAGATATTAGAAAATCAAAAAAAATATTATGAAAATTTGTATTCTTCCAAAATTAATAAAGAGCTAAACCAAGATCTCGAAAATGCATTCTTTAATTCCAATAATCCCTTCTTAAATGTTTTAGATAGTGAAAAAAGCCAAACCCTAGAAGGTCCTCTTACTTATAACGAATGTACAGAAACTCTCAAGGCAATGAAAAATGGAAAGTCCCCAGGTCTAGACGGTTTTACTGTAGAATTTTATAAATTTTTTTGGCAAGACCTAAATTAATTTTTAATAAAGTCATTTAATAAGGGATACGAAAAAGGAATTTTATCAATAACCCAAAGACAGAGAATTATAACATGTTTACCCAAAGAAAATAAACCCAAATAATATTTAAAAAATTAGCGCCCAATATCTTTATTAAATGTTGACTATAAAATCGCATCTGCAGCAATTGCTCAAAGGTTGAAAAAGTTTATTCATGAACTTGTCTGAGGAACTCAATCTGGATTTATTAAGAACAGAAATATTGGGGAAAGCTCTCGTCTTATCATGGATTTGATTGACAAAACGGAAGAAAAAAATATTTCAGGGATATTGCTTCTCCTGGATTTTGAAAAGGCTTTCGATTCTTTAGAATGGCATTTTATTGAAAAAGTATTAAAATTATTGGGCTTTGGGGAATCGATTTTACGTTGGTTTAAAACGTTTTATAACGATGCCACCAGTTTTGTTCTAAATAATAGTTACTTGTCAGAATCTTTTCAATTAAATTGTGGTGTAAGACAAGGTGACCCCCTGTCTCCCTATCTTTTTATCCTTTCCGTACAGCTTCTAAGTTCATCACTTAAAAACAACCCCAATATTAAAGGAATCACAATTAATGATAGTGAATATCTCGTTAATCAATATGCAGATGATACCTTACTCGTAATAGAAGATAATATCATTTCCCTCAACCATGCACTCAAAACTGTTGATTCTTTTTCAACATGTTCTGGTTTGAGAGCAAACTTTGATAAATCCCAGGCTATCTGGATTGGGGCAAAAAGGGGTTGTGGCGAAACTTACAGAACGGAAACACCAATAATATGGAACAGGGATGGATGGTAAATTTAAACTTTTAGGAATCAAGTATAATTTAAATGCTACAAATTTTTATTTTGGATATTTCTTCGAAAAACTTGCCAAATTCAAAAATATACTTGACAATTGGTCAGTGAGAAATCTATCTATATTTGGAAAAGTCACGGTTGTGAAAACACTTGCATTACCAATATTATTTCAAGTTTTCTCAGTTTTACCGGATCCTCCAGATCGGTGTTGAAAGAAATACAGTCGAGCATTTTTAAATTTATTTAGAATGGCCCCGATAAGATAAAACGTAATGTCATGATAATGAAGGGGGTCTAAGGGTTCTTCATATTCAATCATTCTATCGTGCACTCAAAATGTCTTGGATAAATAAACTTGTAGACCCCTTAAATACATCTGCTTGGAAACTCCTCTTAACAGACGATCTGGAGAAACTTGGTGGTAACAATATTTTGTTTTTACGTAAATAATGTTATGACCAATTAGGCATTTATTTTAATGAATTCTGGAAATCAGTTCTTGAAAGATGGTTTTTTATTCAGAACAACTCTGTCGCCACAACCCCAGAAGAAATATTATCCCAACCGTTATGGTTAAACCCGGATATAAAAATTGATGGAAAGATGGTATTCTGGAAACGTTTAAGTCAAAGAGAAATATTCTTCATAAATGATCTTGTTGATGAACAAGGATATTTTATAAATAAAAATATTTTGGATCAAAATATTGGCTTTGAAATGAATGTTATAAATTTTTATGGACTAACTAATTGTATACCAAAACTATGGAAAAGTATCTTACGTCAGAAACCGACAAAATTGGATCGAATCAGAAATAGATTTTACGAACTTTTAAAATTGAAAGATACAACTACAATTTTCTACAAAATTTTTATTGAAAACATGAAAGAAAAAAATGAAAAAGCACAGACCTTCTGGAACTCAAAACTTCACGAGAATATAGAAGAACAAGACTGGAATTTTATATATAATCTTCCATTCAAAATCACTGACGATACCAGACTACGATCTTTCCAATTTAAGATAAATCACTTAATCTATTTTACAAGCAAGCTTTTTAAATTGAACTATACGAAACAGAACTATGTACCTTTTGCGGAGAAGCAAAGGAGACAATTTTGCATTTATTTTTTGAATGCACTTATGTAAAAACAATTTGGTATTATTTTACAGAAACAGTTAATTCTATCTTTCATATGAACATGTTAAAAAATTCTCGGAGCTATCTTTTTGGAATTAACTGTAATAATAATTTTAACTACATTATAAATATGTGCTTTCTTATTTTGAGAAAATATATTCATTCATGTAGGATTAAAAAACAAATTCCTAGTTTCAACGGTGCTGTTAACTATATAAAAGATTACATGCAAGTTGAAAAATTTTCTGTACACATGTTTTCGATGTCAAAAGCAAATTTTATACAGAAACAATGGGAAACATTACATGCTATATTCTCCTCAATCAACACTTCTTAAATATAAATTCTTTTTTTTTTCTTTTTTGAACTAATATATTACTATGAATGGTTAGCCTATTACTGTAATATTGATTGTATTTGAGGAACATATTGTTATAACTACATGTGTGTTTTGACCTAATAAAAATATCTAGTACAAAAAAAAAAAAAAAAACAAAATGAAATAATAGATAAAATTAAAAAATAAAATAAAATACTTAAACAAATTAAAATAAAATAATAAATTAAATGAAATAAAATACTTAAATAAAAAAAATAAAATAAAATAAAATACTTAAACAAAACAAAACAAAACAAAATGAAACAAAATGAAATAAAATAAAATAAAATAAATTAAAAATTAAAAATAAAATATAAAATAATATAAAATAAAATACTTAAACAAAATAAAATAAAATAAAATAAAATCAAATCAAATAAAATGATAAATAAAATAAAATAAAATAAAATGAAATAATAGATAAAATAAAAAATAAAATAAAATACTTAAACAAATTAAAATAAAATAATAAATAAAATGAAATAAAATACTTAAATAAAAAAAATAATATAAAATAAAATACTTAAACAAAACAAAACAAAACAAAATGAAATAAAATGAAATAAAATAAAATAAAATAAAATAAAATAAAATAAATTAAAAATTAAAAAAAAATAAAATATAAAATAATATAAAATAAAATACTTAAACAAAATAAAATAAAATAAAATCAAATCAAATAAAATGATAAATAAAATAAAATAAAATCAAATGAAATAATAGATAAAATAAAAAATAAAATAAAATACTTAAACAAATTAAAATAAAATAATAAATAAAATAAAATAAAATACTTAAACAAAATAAAATAAAATGAAATAAAATAAAATCAAATTAAATAAATAAATAAAATAAAATAAAATAGAATAATTAAACAAAACAAAACAAAACAAAATGAAATGAAATAAATTAAAATAAATAATTAAACAAAATAAAATAAAATAAAATACTAAAACAAATAAAATAAAATAAAATAATCTAAAAAAATAAAATAAATAAATAAAATAAAATAAAATAGAATAATTAAACAAAATAAAATAAAATAAAATAAAATAGAATAAAATAAAATAAAATAATCTAAATAAAATAAAATAAATAAATAATATAAAATAAAATAGAATAATTAAACAAAATATAATAAAATAAAATAAATAAATAAATAAAATAAAATAAAATAGAATAATTAAATAAAATAGAATAATTAAATAAAATAGAATAAAATAAAATAAAATAAAATAAAATACTTAAACAAAACAAAACAAAACAAAATGAAATAAAATAAAATAAAATAAAGAATTAAACAAAATAAGATAAAATAAAATACTTAAACAAAATAAAATAAAATTTAATTAAATAAATAAATAAAATAAAATAAAATAGAATAATTAAACAAAATAAAATAAAATAATAATTCAATAAAATAAAATGAAATACTTAAACAAAACAAAATAAAAAAAAAAAATAAAAAAAAATGAAAATAAAATAAAATAAAATAATAATATATATGACATGCTTAGAACATTATTTTGTGATCACTTCTGACCTATCTCTTTCTTAGTTTCTTCTTTCAAAATTCGTCTTATATCCTTAATTTTTTATTGAAATAATTTTTTCTTTTTCGCTGGTCTTTAAAAAGGGCGACGGTTCATTCCAACTGAAAAAATAAACATATTTTACAATAAGTTCCAAGGCCTGTACTTAATTGACTAAAGGGCCTAATCCGAATAACCACTTAATATCTTGTGACGTCATCTCAAACTCGAAAACAAGTAGTTTTCCAATGTGAACATGCCATGTTCCCTTGTTTATTATTTACGGCTTCGTTTTAGAACTTTCTAATATTTACAGCAACATCTAGCATACGCCACAACAAGTATTTACACTTTATCATAACATAAAACATTGTAAATTAGTTATTTTTTTCACAATTTCCCCTCTTCCCGAAATGAGTCACGCATTTACAAATTGAAAGTATATACATATTTTCATGAGAAAATAAACGAATATATCCTGACTGGTTTTGTCAAATTAGTTGCACATGAATGATTGTAACTAATGACCTTAACTAACATTCTTAATTACTGGCCTTAACTAATGACGTTAACTACAGAGAACAGATACTAATTTAATAAGAAAACTTGTATTAAACATTTTTTAATCGTAAACCAGTAATCTACTTGACAATTCTACTAGTAGCGTCTTCTTGACAAATTAACCAGGCTGAAAATGTTATATGTGACTTAATAATAACTCACCACCTTTCTGTTTCAGAAATCTTCCTGCCGTTTTCTTCCCAATTGTTTGCTCTGGCATCTTCGCTGTGTGACCAGACTTAGTAATACTCATTAGTAATTTTTTTCAAACATATGTCCATTTTCAACCCAGTGTTCTCTAAGGGTCTCCGTACATCCAACAACTTTGAGGCAGGTTAAAGCATCAGTTTGTACACCGTTGTCTTCAAGTCTATATATCGTCTGTGTACCTTTCTCAGACTTTCTTACATTTCCCATAGCATAGCATACTCTAGGATTTTGCTAAAGTAACACAAGACTAACCCTCTCCTTTAATGATCTTTAAGGATCTTTAAAGATACTTAAATATGTTCTTAAAGATCCTTAAATGTGCCTTAAAGCCTCCTAAAAGCCATTTCATCATTAAGGCTCTTTAACGAACAATTTAAGTACTCTTTAAGGACACCTTTCAAAGATCTTTAAGGAACCCGTGCCTCAATCTGGTCGCCAGTGAGAATACAGTTATTAACGGTATTCTTTAATTGTATACAGCTGTTCTTGTTTGATTAAAAATTCTAGGTGATTCCACGGGCGGCGTTTGACTTTGATGTGCAGTAGGTACCTAGGTAGGAGATCACTATAAAGTAAAAAAAAAGACATGTTAAAATGATTACCTAACCCTGTATTTGAAATAAAAGTGTGTTTTCGAAAGTGTTTTTAGTGGTAATTTCAATATTAAAATATTAAAACATGCAAAAACTGAGCCTGTCATATATATTATTATTTTATTTTATTTTAATTTTTTGGGGGGAGTGATATGCAAAGATGCTAATAAAGCACCAGAGAGAGAGAGAGAACATATTTTAGTGTCTTTGAAATTGACAAAAATGGAACTGACACATGATGACATTTCAATTCTTAATTAAAAAGTTTTCTTTGTAAAGTAAATAATTAAAACAAAATAAGGATATTATTAATTTCAAACATGAACAAATTACGAAGTGAACATGTTGAAGTAAGAAACCAGTGAAAGAAGATAACTATTAACCTTATCTCTGTTGGATGTGAATTTCAGCCGTGAGGATAGAGTGCAGTGGCATAATGGTGATCACCCCCTCTCTCTTAATATTCATAATAAACTCTCTCTCTCTCTCTCTCTCTCTCTCTCTCTCTCTCTCTCTCTCTCTCTCTCTCGAATATCCATGACCATTATTACTCTCTGTATTTAATTCGGAACTTGACAGTGAAAAATAGGTAATGACAAAATTTATAAATAATGAAGTTATTTATTTATTTTGGAATTTATGGTCAATTTATTAATTTTAAAGCTGTTTGTATAGTTAACATACTGCTTCTTCTTTATCAATTTCATCTCTAATTATCACATATAGATAATAATTTTCAAGTAAAAGGACTTAGAAAGAACATAATTAGTTAAATGATTAAAACGCTTGAGTTGATCATCAAACACCATCTTGCTGAATGATGTTAGGTGATGAACTCCTATCTTAAAAAATAAAAAAAAAATAATATTAGAAATTTGAGATTAATAAATTATAAAAAGTAAATTAATTTATTAACACTTTACTTTATTTTTTTTCAAAATAAATAAATCCAAAGGTTTTTTTGCAAATAAATGTTCAAAAAAAATAAAAATAATGTTTTATTGTTTTTTTAACAAAAAAGGAAAAATATAATTTTCTTCTTTAAAGGTCCTTTAAACCTCCTTATAGATCCTTAAAATTTTAGTTTTCATTAAGGGTCTTTAAAGAGTCTTTAAAGGTATTTTATTTTTGAGACAATTCACACTTGAATTATCATTACCTTTAATAATTTTTTGGCTGGATGTCTATACTTAACATTTGGCATATACTGGGTATGCTACTATTACTTTCAGTGGAACTTCGTTCCTTCTGCCTAAAATTTCGTTATTAATTCTTTTAACAAGACATCAGTGATCGTTGTGGCTTCAATTTTTTTTACAGAAAAAAGGAAAAGTCCACTTAGTAAAATAATTTACCATAACTACTATATATTTATTCCCATTTTAGTGACAGACAAAGGCCCCATTATCTCTATTACTCTCCTCTGCATTGGTTCTACTGTCTTAACCACTTGCATCATTACAATCCGTTATAGATTTCTAACATGTTACTCTGACTCCATACACTCTTAAGCACTCGACCTTTCCAACTAATTTCTTTGAATGCTGGGAAAGCGTTGTTTTCAACCCACTCCATTACAGTATTTATATTGCAGTCAGTTCTTGGTTAATTCTAATTCTTATTGATCTGTATCAGTTTGAATTATGGAAGCAATGTGAGAGTTATTATTTTGTCATCCGTTATATATCCCGCATTGCTTACACGGGTAACGACTTAATGCGTTAGCATTCTTATGACTCTTACCAAGACGATGTTGGATTTCCATTTGGTGTGGAGCTAATGCTTCCATCCAACGGGCTAGTTGTCCTTCAGGCTCCTTAAAAATAAAAAGCCACCTGAGTGATCCGTGATCTGTTCTTATGAAACATTTTCTATGGTATATGTAAGGTTTAAAGTATTTTACGAACGTAACAACGGCCAAAAATTCTTATCTCGTCACACGATACTTTCCTTCTGACTTACTCAAACTGTTAAATTTTACTTCTCTATTTACATTTTTATCGTGTTTTCTATAACTATTTGATTTACATGTAAATACTAGAAATAATATACATTAAAGATTAAATAACTGTAAAATTAAAATCACCAAAAAAAAAAAAAAAAAGTTAAATATGCTTTATAAATGATTTGATCAGGTTTCAAAGCGATTTTTTCGTGGGGTATTGTGATTTGGACATGGACTGGTATGTTTGTGTTTTATTTATTTATTTATTTATTATTATTATTATTGTTGCATTTTTAGTCGCTATTACCTGCAATAATGCTGATTCTGCTTTAAACATTAATTCATTAACTTCTTTTCTAAAATCTATATCGGACGAGGTCAAAGACCAGAACTTGGTGTATATCTTATTAAGCATATCAGGTCATCAACACATCGTGTAACGATGATATCGATTGAAGAACTACACTGAATGCACAAGCGTGACAATTGAAAGAGAGAATGACAAGAATTCTCGAACATACGCTTTCCGTCAGAAAAATCAATTAAACAGACATTGTTCTTTGATGCTATCCAAACCCAGCACCATATAGAGTGTATAAAGCTGATACTCTATCGATCAATTGAAAACAATTTGAGTTAATGCACGGTAACATAATACAGGTTGAAAGTAATTACGTTATTTAATCACACATATACTTACGGAAATTTTGAAAGTAAAGATGTGGTGAAAGAAAAAGGAAAAATATTCTAACAACATTAGTAAAGTTATTTTATTTTACTTAAATTGATAATTAGTTAAATAAATCATTATTTAACACGCAGAATTTCGGTGTTCCAATTTCAGAGAACTGTATTATGTTACCGTGCATTAACTCAAATTGTTTTCAGCCTGCCTTTGCTCCCTTTGGTAAATATGGCAGTCCACCATAAACGTTTAGTCAAAGTAAAGTTTTGTGGTAAATACTCACTGCTATCTCAGTTTTTGTGTAGTTTGGAAAAAGATTTTTAAAGACTTATGTGAAGAAGGGAACTTTGGTTTATACTTATAAATTCGAAATAAACGTGTTTTCGGAGAATCGTCTAAGATCAATATTGTCCAAAACATATGTTTATTTATTAGTCTTTCAAGCTACATTCTGGAATGAATTGGCGGCTGAAAATATTATGCAGTATGTAAAGAATGATGTTAACTATGCAGATTAGGTTTATCATTTATTATTTACATAAACTTAACATACTTGTAGGATGAACTTATTAAAATATATTATACTCCCCCTAATGTTCAAAAAGCATTATACAATAAATATGTTTCCATTGCTAACTTTTTTTATCATTTAATATAATTAATATTAAGTGGATTAAGTGTAAAAATAATTTTAAGTGAAGGAATCGTTAGAATTTTTAATTTAATCCTTTATCGATTTTAATCAATGTAATAATTCAGACCGTAGGTCATGAGGGTTACAACATTATGAATTTTAAGACTGCTTGCCTGATGAAATGTCCGTTGTTGTTTTAAAAATTAACATACTAACTTTAAAAAAAATCAAAATATTTTGAGATGTTAGTCAATGTTTTGATGATGTAAGATTTATAATTTTTCAGAGAAAAAAAAAACAAAGAACAATTTTTTGTAAGATGTTCTCGCAAAGTAAGACATTTACAAAATCTGTCATTTTTTTTAATTTAAAAGAAATCTCTGTTGAATTTTGAATGTGTATAGTTAGTACTAAATATTTACAAAAATGCATTTAAATTGATGACAATAAATAAGCGATTGATATTAGATATTTAACATTTATACTTAAATTCAAACGAATCATAAGGGAAAAAGCAAAATTAGATTCGGGAAAACTTTAAAAACATTTTTCTTTCCTTAATTTTGACTACTAAATGTAAGTTCTTACCTTTTTCAGATGATTATTAGAAGAAAAGTAAACTCAGATATCATTAGTATCTTTTGACAAAAAAATGTCAGATCTTCTTCATTTATGCACATATTTAAGAAAAGCACGTTCTTTTCGCACATATATACTTAATATATGGATAGGCGTTAGTTAATTGTCAAACAAGAAGGTTTAATTTAAAAAATAACAAGTTTATGTTGTTATGCAAAAAATATGCAAAAATTAAAAAACCAAAACAATTCAAGGTACAAACTACTACTTATTATTAAAAAAATTATTAAATGAGACGAAAATGACTTATTAAATAAGTTAATAAATGAAATAACCACGATTTATACGCTTTTTATAAACTACTAAATTTTAACATCCTGTTCGATACTGCAACTATTCACCTATACATAAATACAGTTGATTCGAAATGAAGGGGTCAGATGAAAAATTTCGATTTATCCGAAATTCGAATAAACCGTTTTGATCACTGACGATGAGCAACGGGAGAAAATATGCTGTTACGTATTATAATACTTACAATTGACATTGAAAATTTAAGATTAAGTTTAAATTAAACATTAGAAATTTAAAATAATCTTTATTTTTTCTATGTTAATGTAAAGCTCAATAAGCTAAAGTTTTTTGAACAATAAAATAAGTAAATCGGAAACTTCATCGGAAGCTTCAAGGTTCCATTGGAATTGGTTAAACACTTACTATGGCGATGCTCAGTGAAAGTTTATTTTATTCATAGTCATAACTTCTTCATCTGTAATCCTTAGCCTCCTGCTTTTGTAATTATTGAAAACGGCTTGGCATGTCACAGTAGCTGAATGATGTAAACCATTTACCATGACAGATCAATTAAGTTTAAGCGTGGCGATAAGCGTGGGTAGTCTTGTGATCAGTGACTGTGGAAGTAGCGGACTGCCCATTTTTTTAATTTTACACCAATGCAATATTTCCTTTCATGACAGACAGTTTACTATGACTTGACCGGAAGAGAAAATCGTGAAAATCCTTTTTTATGTGTATTTTGAGTCGGAAATGAATTTTCAAAGTAAACCGTCACTTTGTTACTATAAACAAATCTTAAACAAGAGCCAGATTAGTTATTTCAGGTATAAATCAACATTTTTAAGAAAAAAAAATGTGTGCCTGTAATTGTTTTTCATTTCGCCGCTTAGTTTCAAGTTGTTGAATAAACTTATTCAAACTACGATAAACAAGGAAAGTATATTTCGATTTAAACGTTAGAATTTTCATTATATTTTGTAATCTGGGCTGAAAATTCACTTCGATTTATGCAAAATTTCGAATTTCGGCATTTTGATTTAAACACACAAATTTACATATAAATATATAGCGATCTGACGGGACCGTTTATATTATTTCGAATTAAACGAAATTTTGATTCAACCGATTTCGAATTAACGAGAGTCGACGGTAGAATAATAATACAAATAAGGAGATCACATCTAACATATTGACTTGAGAATTATGAACGGGATTCAATTCAATTCTGGTTCACTAATAATTTTAATATTTAAAACAATCAAATGTTTATTCTTGTTGTCCGGTCTTTAGCGTAGTATTCATGTAAGTTATTTCTAGTTGTATATCATTTGAGCCTACAAATTTAAAACAAAAAAACAAATAATTAAATTTCTGAAAAAAGTAGGCCCTAAAACTAGTAGAAATGGAATTTATATAAAAATAACTAAACTAAAAAAGAAACATATGAAAAACAAATCGTGAGAGAGAGAGAGAGAGAGAGAGAGAGAGAGAGAGAGAGAGAGAGAGGAGACGAACTGTCTGTATTTGCTAATATTTACCAGTTTTATCATCAACGATAAGGTACTAATATATAGCTTGAGTCTATCACAATTTAGCAGGTATTGGTGTTATATATATTTATCACGTCCTGCAGACGAACAACCTTGTAGTGTTTTATATAAACATCAAAAATGAGATTATATATCAGCAATTGATAAAATCTTGTGAAAAAGACATCAACCCGTTTTAGATAGAGATTTGAAAACTTATAATGAGTTGATATCGCTATAAATTGTAATTTTGTTTTAAACGAATCCGCTACAAATATGTCATGACATTTAATTTTTGCGATACAATATTATTTACTCGTAATAATTGGAGTAATGTTCTCGTGAAAAATTTTAAAAAACCTAACCTATGTCTTCATTTAACAAGCTGCTATTCGTGTTTCTTCCACTTGCTGAGATGATTTCGTATACATTCAAATGACTGAAATTAAATTTTTATCAGTTTTAGCCAAGTTAAAGCATTTGATACGATAAAAAAGTGTTTTTAAGTCAGCAGAATTCAACTTTGGACTCGAAACATTTTTGGAAAAAAAAATCATTTTTAACAGATAATAAATGGCAAAAACAATTTAAATTCAGTTACCCCTTTTTTAAAAATCCTCATCTGGAATACACTTCATGATGATATCGATATCAATGATTAACGTTTTCTTTATGGGCATAGACATTACATTAAAATTTAATTGTTTTATCAAGTTCTTGTTACAGAATTGAAAAATAATGAATACAAAATAGTTAGAATATATGGATTGCGGGAAGTTCTTTTTAAGCTACTCATTCATGATAGAATGACAAATTGACCGAATCATAAACGATATAAACAAATATTTGTGATTACTTTCTCTCACTATTATTTAAATGGTAAGTTAAACTTTTACCAAATGTTCTGTTATATGATTTAATAAAAAATGATACAATACAGTTAAAAATGATGGATCCCGGAAAAGTCTTTTTATAGTACGGACAATGATGCAAAAAAAAAATCAACGGACCATAAATGATGTAATAAAGCTATTAACACCTATTATAACTATTAATACCTATAGTTGTGTTCACGTGGTATTTCGTTAATGGTAAATACATGGTATTAAGATTTAAATGCAAAACAAAATTTACCTGTTATGAACATTCGTTTCTTGATAATCTAAAAAGAAAAAAATCATTGTAATAAAACGGTATAACATCGACCTTAAGCAAGATTATGTAATATCAATCAAAAGGAGCTTTTACGGCATTAAAAGGATGGTCAGCATTTCTGAAAATATCATCTTTTTTGTCTTTATTCCATTTTGGAATAAAAGACAAAATCGTAATATACCTTTTAGACCATGACGCATATGACGCTTAAAGCTAAAATACACTTTTAAAAAGAAATTCAGAATACTTTGCTTTGCAATGGTGCAATAGTTCTAAAAAATCTCTACCGAAAAAGAAGAATAATATATAAACATATAACATAGAAAATACAGAAAATGATGTAGAAAAAAGCGTCAATACTGTCATATATTATTTCAATTGTTTACACATACGATTACTGAGCATGATTGTTGCCGATAAAACGATTCGTTGATTTCCATTATCATACATCGTCAAAATTAGATATATTTTCATTATAAAAAAAAACATTAAAAACTTATATTCGATTGATTTTTTTTTTAATGTGACGTCTGTATATAGTATAAAACAACAAAAAGGAAGACGTTAATAATGATTTTTTTTAGTTGCTATGCTTAAGAGGATTGTATAAGCAAATATAAGTTTAGCCTGTAGGCTAAAATTCTTTCCTTAATTCAAAATTATCCATCTTCTTTTTTCACATTTTAAAATGCCTTGCAATAACCGTTTCATTTAAATGTTACGTGTTTCTATAGAATTGTGAAATTTTACGGAAAAAAAAAATTAGGAAAATCTCAAATGTCAGCAGGAGTTTTAAATATAAATATTGATATTAAAATTTGAGCTAAAATTGTTATATTTTGACTTACAAATGATTGACATAAATTTGAATCATGTGATGTCAATATTTATGGACTGTTCAAGATAATTGATTGTGTATAGTACCTTGGCTTTTACATCTAGGTCTTCTTTTACGCCAGAATATGAATCCAAAAACAAAAGCTACTAACACCAAAATTACAGACAATATTGATCCCAAAATAACAGTCGAAGGGCTTTCACTTGAAATTAGAAGCATTTCTAAAATAAAATATCCATACATTAATAAAAGTCTTCAAATATATTTTTAGAAATAAAAAATAACTTGATTTGTAAAATTATGATCCGGATATTAAAGAAACTATTAGTAAAGTGGTAAAATTGAAAAAAAAGTTAACATTGCAAATTCATTTTGTTTAAAGCCAGTCGTTTCTCAGAGAGTAATGTTCGATACGAATTATTAAACAAACAAATCCGCGTTTATTATTATTTTTATTACTATTTTTTTATTATTTGGCATTTGTAATTTGTCAAAATATATTCTTTTTCACTCGTTTACTGGCACGTGAAATCTAATAACAGGGAAATCAATTGGATTTTTTTATCACTTCCGAGAGAAGATAGGCAAAATAGCGTATTTTCATTTTTATACATACTTGTATTGCAAGCCACCTGTTCCATGGATAAGCTTTCTCCAATTTTGTTTATTGCAACTACCCTTATACTGTAACCTGTATTTGGTGTCAATCCTGTTACAGTTGTTGTTGTTGTTGTTTTCTTTTTAAAATCGGGGATAAGATGTGTCCAATTTTTGAATGTAACATCTTTTGATGATTTTAACTGAATGCGAAAATATTGTTCATAACCTCCATTAAAATGTGGAGTCCAAGTAACATTGATTGCGTTATTTGAGAAAGACGCTACATCCAAATCAGTTGGTCTTTCCGGCTTTCCTTAATTAAAACTCAAAGTTATCAAACAAAATACAATGACATTTCATAAAAACATTAAACATTAAAAAGTTTTCTTTGCGTTTAATGCGAAAAATAAATCACTTAAAAAACCAGACCGAGCAGTGATGAATAAAAGAATTATTTGTAAAAGAAGGCATAATGTATAATTCGATAAAGCAGTTGTATTAATACATTTTAATTTTCTCAAAAAATGTTTTTTTTTTATTTAGAAGTCAGCTGGCAGTGATCTGTAAATTAACTATTGTTTGCAAAACAGCAGCTTTGATAGGTTATTTAATATCATTCAACAGTAGTTTTTTAAACTAACTGAGATAATCTTGCCAATAAACAATTGCTACGAGAGCTTCTAGCTTACCTACACTTATCAACAACATGTAATTGATTTTCTAAGCATAGACAACATGTATGATAATAGTATTTTTATTATACTTTTTAAAGGTTAGGAATGAATTTCCAAAATGTGCACATAAGGCACATCAAAATTAAGCAGGCATTTTTGTTAAATATTTTAGGCGGAATACTACTTATAGCATGTAGGATCATTACGCAATGCCTTCGATTTAAATGTAATAATGTAATTATCATACCTTTGGCTTGTACGATAAACAATGTTGATGACGAAGTATTTCCATTATCAAAATTAACAATAAATGTTCCAAAATTTTCTGTTTTAATGGTTTCTTTGGTCAGTATTGATTTTTGTCAATAGTAAAATATTGATTTTTTATAGAATATCCATCAATTGATGAGCCTATAGATCTCTGTGTTAGAGACGTGTAATTGAACTTGATCCAGGTAACCTTTGCCGCTGGATACGCCAAATATTGAACTGAAAGAATGATTTTGTCATCCATTGACAGCAGTACTTTATTGATATGTTTTTGTTTTACTCGATTATCTAGTCTTGGCGAACCTGTAAAATTAGAAAAAACATATTTAAAGACGAAGAATATTGTCAAAATCTGTGGTACTTTTTCATAGGAGTTTTCTAAATAAACAATTTATTCTTAATCATCCTAAATTCACTGAGGATATTAATACTATTTATTATATTAAGATTGAAATAAACGATCTGACTAATTTTCTCTGTTCTGCCTAGCGGAAAGGGAATGAAATTTCGAAATATGTATGTTTGTTTAACTACAAAACATTTCTACAATTTTTAAATTTGTTTTCGTTTGTGAAGTGAGTAGTTTAAATAAATTGGTAAGTGTTAAAACTTTGTTATTTTTTTCGGAATGTGACTTGGACATTTACAGGTGTCTTTTGGCTAGTTAATATAAAATATGTACTATAAGAATTAGCATTGATATCTACTATTTGCTATGTTATACACGATGCAAGAAAGTGATCATAAGTGAAACAAAGAACTAATAATTCATGTCATTGTGAATATTACAGTTTTAAAATAAATCTTGCTAAAAGCACACAAATAGATATTTATAACAAAAATTAAAATATTAAGTCGAAACATATTAGATGAATCAATTTTTGACAATTTGGTTATTCCCAAACTGTTGTGTAACTATATAATACAAATACCTTTTTTTATTTTGATGTGCAATATGTGCCGAAATTTCGAAATGATTTCTCATCAGTGACACTAGGGGCCGAAAAAGTTTGATATATAAAAAATATAAGCTAAACATTTGAAAATTAATGAATCTAAAGTTAAAAAATTATATGAATCCAAATCCAGCTAAGAAATGTTTTGCATGAGGGACCATAACTTAGTTTTAATTTTCAAAGAATTATTTCATAGAGATTTTAATATTTTAATGTCCCACTTGATAACAAATCAAACATTATCTCTCATAATTCATTTATCTACTTACATTTTACAAACAACCAGGTTTTATTTGTTGCTGTGTCACCTATGTTATTAAAAGCTGAACATTGATATCATCCAGTATCTAAACATGACGTGGTAAAGTTATAATAACTTATTTGCTTCTTGTAGTCTGTGTAGACCGGTCTATTGTTTCACGTGTTAGCGATCCATGTCACAACAGAGTTTAGGATATGAATCTATTACACATTTGAAACTGATTAACTCCCCTTCAGTTCTTTCTATTCCAAATCCAACTAAATCCAATGTTTTAATTGAAGGCGGATCTACATAAAAGTGAAAACAGAAAAAAGGATAAGTATATTCTAAGCAAAACATTAAAAAAAATAAGATGAAGTTGAAAACTTAAAAAAATTGTAATATTTTTATTTTATTTCAAAATCACTAACCAAATACAATGTAAATATGTTGCCTATATTTTATATAGTAAAATCTGTGTTAGGTTAGGATGAACCCTAACCCAGCCAAAAATTCCAATCACTTTATTAGAATAAATCAAAGATTTGAAATATTTTATAAGGAGTCCGGCACTCCAAGTCAACAGTTTTTTTTTTTCAAACTTTACACCGCATCTCTTGCTGTATCAAGAACCCAGCATGTACAAAGTTTTTTTGCTATGATAATTGTTTACCTTAGTCATATATTGAATTCACCCTTGATAAATGTCAAAGTAGCAATATCATCAAAAACTATTAAATCAATAATTTTTGTAATCTTTGTGACAAAATGCAACTTTGCTTACATATACACGTTATAAATATTTTTTATATATCATCCAAGTATGTCATCCTACTGGTATGGGAGTCAGAAGGATTTGGATTATAATTTGCGCATTTTTGCGTCCACATCAAACCAAGTGGATAAAATCAAATAAAAGAACCCTGTTTGTAAAATAAATAACCGTGTTCTAAAGACGAATATATTCTTTAAACTGACGCTATTTATTGTTATGAGAATGGTAACATTTTAACAACTATGTAAATGTAAACTATATGCAATAAATTTGTTATATGTTTATAGGCCAGAAAATTCAATCCTGATTTTTTTCTGATTTTTTTTTTCGAGTCTCGAATATAAATAAATATCATGTCACCTTCAATATTAAAACACTTGTAATTTTCGATAGTTCATTCAACGTTTTACGGTCGGAATTATTCAAATATAAAACAGTTATCTTCATTTTAATTAAAAAAAAATAGAATTAGTCTAATTGATGGAAATCCCGACTGCTCTGATCATATATTATTTTTAGTTTACAGACGCATCATTAAATCATAAATATAGACCGATTTTATTATGCGAAAAATATAGTTTTACATAGAAAACACTTGATTACATTGATATAATAATTTTATTGTTTGAAATAAATGACAGATGCCATCTATTATCCGTTTTATGACAACTTTGGCAGTACGGAATCGTAGAAATAATCTGAGTTCGTCATTTTTGTAAAAAACACATATACCGGCGTGTATGAATACATTACGTAATCGTTACCTAGATCAACCGTAAAACAAAGATTTTTGTTTACAAAATATTTTCATTTGGATTGCTATTTTATCTTTAATTCTGATTTGCAGTTTTATAAGCAGATAACAAATAAAGAAGATTCAAAGATTGATAAAAATTCTGTATTTGGTTTGACAATTAGGAAAATTCCAGAAAAAAAATCAAAAATACAATTTCACTGTTTTCAACGACTGCTTAAATAATTCGTGATCCTCGTTATACCAAACAATATATTCTCATTTCAACATACAGATTGGATAACCTAAATTCATTCTTTGAATGCAATCAAAGAAGAGACACAGACAGACAATAAAATATATAAAATGTGTGTGTGTGTGTGTGTGTGTGTGTGTGTATGTATGTTTGTAATAGCGAGAGAGAGTTTTCTTTAAAAATTCGTCTACAGCCGAAAAGCAGAAAAACAAAACGTAAATACAAACAAATTATTTATCATTTTAAACAAAACGATAATAAGAAGACCAGTAGATTTCCTTTTTAATAATTGAAAGAAATATAATCAAAGAGATCAAATTAAAAAGGGTGAATTTTCATTTCAAAATTAAAAATTTAATGCAGAAAAAAAGTTGACAATTCTTACGTTTACATTATAATACAAATTCGTTTTTTTTTTCTAAAATTGAACGATTAGATTTGTATAATCCCTACATTACCTTTTTAAATTGTTTATGATATAAAAAAAGATAAAGATATTAATCGGCCATTCGAGCACTGAATGACAAGAAAGTACAGATGTAAAAGAGTAACCAAGACATCCTCCTCAATTACATAAAATTTAATTTATAAAATGAAGATTTAACCAAAATATAGAAAATTTATAGAGCCGAATCACATGGATCTTCGATAACTAGTTCTTTTATGTTTCACATATGTTTTATTATACTAAACAATTTGGATATATTTGTTCTCAAATTATTGGCGGCAAATGCATTAATAGGAAAATAAACAAATAAAGAAATAAATAAATAAAGAAAGAAAAAATCAAGAATACTTTAGGTCTCTTTGTCGAAGTAGCCGATGTCTGCATCCCTAGCTGTTTGATTTCCTTTAACATTGAACCAATCGGTTAGTAATGGTTACTGTACTACTGCTTAATAAAAGCCTGAATAAATTGACCCAAATAAATTGTTAGTTGACACGCTCCTAAACAATTCTGTCCTATCATTCAAAATACCTGTTAAATCTAATTTTAAACAACACATGGTAATTAATTTTTATATCAAGTACGTTTTGCCTTGAAACGCATCTATAAACTAAAATAATACCGAAAATTATTACGAAACGTACAGTAAATTCATTTCTATATCAGAAATTATATATATAGAAGGATTGATTTTAAGTTGAATGGCAGTACATTTTTAATTTCTTACATTTAACATTTACGGTAACTTCTCCATGCTCTTCCCCTGTTTCTGGTTGCCCTTTCGATGGTGACATTGTATTCATTGCTGTGCATTTGTATTTCCCACTCTGTGTTCTTCTGATGTTTGTAATTACCAAGATTTTACTCAACTGTTGGAAAGTATTATCCCCAATCTTGGTCCACTTGTAACTGTGTGCAGTCGGATTTGCTCGAGTTAAACATGTCAATGTAAGATTTTCTCCCTCAACAATAGAAGGACATGGTATATCCATAATTTCTGGTTTATCTGCAATTGAAATAATGTACATGAAAACTGTATTAAAAACGTTATCATTTAACATCATGCTGTATTTGATTCCTCTGTTAATTAAACATCGTTTACAGAAATAAACATAGGTAGACGGAATATAAACATTGTTGCAGATGATCGAAGTTATATACTTGGTTTAACCATTGATCAAACGGTTATCAAGCTTCAATTGTTTAAATTGTTTCTTTGAATAATCTGATATAATATACTCACACAGAATATCTACATCAACGTCAATCTGTTGCTGTTTATTTATAACGCTAAGGCCGCTTGGTGTCAACGTGTTCGTCGCTGTGCAATTGTAAATTCCTGTATGAGATTTTGTTATTTTGTTAAAAATTAAAGTTTTTCCTGTTTGCTGAAAATTATTTGGTCCTGTCCACGTTACATTAGCCACAGGATAAGATTTAACATCACAGCTGACAGAGGTGTATCTTGCAGCTATAAATTCTTGTGGACTTACTGGATCAATAGTTGGGCCATCTGAAAAAAGTTATTTTTAGAAAGATTTGCATATATCTAAAATCAAATATATTCAAATATATGACAAAAATATAATTAAATAATATAAAATAAAATGAACTATTTCAAAATATATATAACAGGCATTATACAAATATTTTTTGTGCATTCTTTTTCACGATTGTTATTGAGAATAACAATTCAACCTTTAGAACATCTAGGGTTTTAAATGCTTTCTCGATAACCTTCTCCAAGAGTTCTACATCAATTTTGTTTTATATATAAAGAAAACGTCAACAAGCAATAATGGTCAATTTGTACTCATTTTGTATACCAACTGGTGTTCGAAAACTATATTGCCAAACAAATATGTGTTGTGTTATAAAAACATTAATATAGTCATACGTTCAATCGATACATAAATCATGATAACATTTCAAATTCTACTGCTAAAATAAATGATGTTGACATTTTTTGAAAGAAAACGCTAAAACATTTTGTCTATCAAACACATTTACTTCAGGATATCTCCGATATATTTTTTAAGTTTTATAGAACACTTCTGATACGGAATCTCGTCTGCCTTACTGTGGAAAATAAACAGCGGCCATAAAGTAAACGTTCAAATTAAGCCGGATTATTATTGTGACGTCATGACATATTATGTGGTGTTAATTTTAAAAAAACATGTAAAAAAAATCAAACAGGACACAGTTATAATCTCTTTGTAGATCCCTAGAGTTATTCAAAATGACAATAATAACCCAAATAAAAAAAAAAACCTTTGAATTTTTTTTACAAAACGTGAGTTGATGATATTGGTTTATTTCTTACATTGTTTATTAAATCGTTCGAATAAGCAGAATCAACTTTTTCATTTGACTTTAAGAGGAACGTTTATAGAATAACATTCCACACCTCCTCTGTAGATTAAAACTCGTCCAAAACTATTTTCAGTGTGCTATGTTACCGCGTGATATGTTCTCAATTATACAAAAATGTTTGTTTCAATTATCGATCTTGTATTTGAGGAAAAAGTACAAAATTTTGCTTATTTAAATTAAAGTATTTCCTATATCAGTCTTGATTCTTTATTTCTAGAATTAGTGCAGCAGGTTTTAAAGAGAAGTTCACGATATTTAATCTATTTTTTTAAAGGTAACGAAATGAAAATAAGTATTTTTTTTCTTGTGGCGTCAAACATGATAAACTTGTATCGAGGTCACTTCTATGTGGGGTGTTATCATATGGTGATCTAAGTTATTGTTTATATGATAAATGTGATTTGAAATTTAAGTTTAACTTTAAACACTGTCTGTTTGTAATCTGTGTTCGAGTAGTCGGATATTTCCAATACCTTTAAAAAAGTCACAAACCAACAAACTATTGTATCCAAATTGTTAAACCTATTCACAGGGATTATAAATGTTAACATTTATTTCTGATTTCAATTATATTTTTCACAGCCTGTATATACAAATCAACAGACAGTCATACAATAGATAGTCATAAATGAATATCTAGACTTAAGATAATTGCAAAACTGAGTGTTAATTAAATCCGATAAGCAATAGATTTGATATCATATTTGTGAACAAACACATTGAGGTGTTTATTATGTCGCCTGCGGAAGTAGACCTAACGTTTATGAAAATGCTATCAAAAATCCATTTAATGATTAACTATATTATTATTATTATTATTATTATTATTATTATTATTATTATATATTTCTTACATTTTAAATTCTTAAGAATTTTACTTTTTTTTCACAAAAAAGTTTAACAATAAAGCAACAATTAACTTAGTGATCCACAACTGACATACTTTTTAACTTCAAGAATCTATAACACGATGTAATCATATCTGTAAATTGATTTTAACACAACGCTAAGTGAATCTAAAACTGCACACCCTGACGAGAAAATTAACACTTTACTTCAAAGGGTTTATCTTGACACAGAACGCTAGATGCAGTTAACTCAGCGCGAGTTTATGGACACCAATATGCAATGTAAAATATTTACAAAATGTCAGGGACGAAATGATAATAAATGTACGTGTTTGTTTGTGCGCTTACTTTAAATTAAACTTTTTAATTACTCTTGAGCTCTTAACTAAAACGAAAGTTGTTTTATCATAATTAGTTGCTCTGCCGTTATTTTTATTTTTTCAATGAAACTGTTAATTATTTTATCAAATCTCGCGAAATAAACTGGAATCATTACAAAAACGTGACTTCTTATGGAGTGTCTAGACACTTAGACAATGGAAATCTCATCATCCCTTGATCATGTGAATTGTAAACAACAAACAAAAACAAAAACCCGCTGAATATTTTTTTTAATTATAAAAGTAAACCAAATCCGGTACAAAATCTAAAAGAGTTATTATTGTTAAGCCATAAATAAATGCAGTTGAACGCATAAAAAGTTTTCAGTTATGTCTTACATGTGTGTTTGATCTTTTTGTCAGGTACCTTTTGCGAACAACGCATTAAAACGGGGGTTTCAAGTGAGACGGAAAAGGGTCTTTAAGACGCTCGGTAAGTTAGTTTGCCGATAAATCAGAAGCGATAGATTGGGGTTTTATTGATTCTGCACTGCAGAACAAATTGCCGATAATAATAAAAGTGAAAAAGTAATAGTTTTTTTAATGAGGAAAGATACGGATATAAATTTTGCAAATAGATAATCAAAACAGGCGGAGTAGAAACAACATACTCAGCTAGGTCTGATGTGATAATCATCAAATCTAATTGAAAAAAAAAATGACACGTGGAGAAAAGAAGAAACAAGCAGGATATACAGACTGACACATAGACAAACAAGTAGGATATACAGACTGACACATAGACAAACAAGTAGGATATGCAGACTGACACATAGACAAGCAAGTAGGATATACAGACTGACACATAGACAAACAAGTAGGATATGCAGACTGACACATAGACAAACAAGTAGGATAGACAGATTGACACATAGACAAACAAGTAGGATATGCAGACTGACACATAGACAAACAAGTACAATGGACAGACTGACACATACACAAACAAGTAGGATATGCAGACTGACACATAGACAAACAAGTAGGATAGACAGACTGACACATAGACAAACAAGTACGATAGACAGACTGACACATAGACAAACAAGTAGAATATACTGATTGACACATAGACAAACAAGCAGGATAGACAGACTGACACATAGACAAACAAGTAGGATATGCAGACTGACACATAGACAAACAAGTAGGATAGACAGATTGACACATAGCCAAACAAGTAGGATATGCAGACTGACACATAGACAAACAAGTAGGATAGACAGACTGACACATACACAAAGAAGTAGGATAGACAGACTGACACATAGACAAACAAGTAGAATATACAGACTGACACATAGACAAACAAGTACGATAGACAGACTGACACATAGACAAACAAGTAGGATAGACAGACTGACACATAGACAAACAAGTAGAATATACTGACTGACACATAGACAAACAAGTAGGATAGACAAACTGACACATAGACAAACAAGTAGGATATGCAGACTGACACATAGACAAACAAGTAGGATAGACAAATTGACACATAGACAAACAAGTAGGATATACAGACTGACACATAGACAAACAAGTAGGATAGACAAACTGACACATAGACATGTTCATTCGACAAATCAAGTAGGCTTTGTGTTTTTGAAGCCAAGATTATTAAAATCTTAAGAACTCAAGGTACGGAAACAGATCAGATTTAAACGAAGTAGTAGTAATGAAACAGTAGTAAATAATTTAAGTCCACAACAATTGTTGTTGTATTTTACTAAAAGTAGTTTTATTTACCCTTATACTTTTCCACTTTAAAATATTTATCATTCTACTTTCAATACTACTTTTTTCTTCTACAACTATTTACAACGATAAGATATTAAAGGGCGTGGGTGACTGCATGTTTGTCACGTGGGTTATCTTGTATGTGGTTTTACGGAATACTAGTATATATTCGATGCGTAAGTTTATGGAGTCAATGTTCTTTTGTGAAGTTGAGTTGTGTAATCTAATACGGAGAATGATTGTACCAATTGGAACGAAGGTATATACCTGCTTTTATTTTGTTATGTGTAGAATTTATTTTAAACCAGTAAATACATTAATAATTTATACCTTGAGCGGCCGCGTGACGGCAAAACAAACAGCAAGAAGTCTTGTGTTATAATTATAATAATAATAATAATAATAATAATAATATCATTATTATTATCATTAATATTATATAAAATATAAAATGATTTTATTCGCTAGGAGGAATTCATTTATTGAATATAATGGATTATTTAAATTCCAATCCATTCTTTAATATGTTTTTCACACTTTTTTAAAAACTTAATGTCAACAAATGCCGTTTCTGCAGCAGGCAAGTATTACAGATTTGCATGTCATTAGTTGTTTTATGGAAAACGTAACATTGATAGAATGAAGCTGTGACGCTCCATATGCACATTTAATTGCAGGCCACTTTTTTGTCTAACTTACTTTTACATATTGTCCCCAGTGGGAAATTCCGACTTCCTGGTAACAATGTTTTAATTCAAACACTAAATAATTTTGTGAGGATGATGATGATGATGATGATGGTAGTGGTGGTAGTAATGGTAGTGGTTGTGCTATTCCTTTCTTGGTATAAAATTGCTTCTGTTATAAAGGTTTCCTTGTTTGTTGACAATAACATTCTTTAATTACCTATTCTTTAGATATCTTCTGTACAAAAGACATCCTACAAATTATTGTAAAGTGAAATTTACAATATATACTTACATTCTACCAAGACAGAAACTGTAGAAGAATTTGTTCCTACTGTATTTCTGCCATTGCAAATATAGATTCCACCACTTGTCTTTGTAACTTTCTGCAGGTTGTATAAAGGACCAGTATAATTTCGTTTGTTGTATGTCCACCAATAATCAACACTTGTTGGGTTAGCATGAGATGAACTACAAGTCATCTGAACATTTTGTTGTCCTACATACAGTATAAGAGGATTAAAATTTGGAGAAATTGTAAGGACTGGTTTATCTAAAATAAAAACAAAATAACAACTCAATTTCAGAATGTTTAGGTCGAAATATCTATCAAATCAAATATATATTTAATTGTTAACTTATGTCTCATTATTAACCTGTCTGATTGAAAAAAAATAGAGTATATGAAATAAATCAAATACATATTTTGCATTTTTTTATCAACACAGTACCCACAGCGTCAAGGTAATCTCAATGCTAACAAAACATAAAATTAAAAAACAAATAAGTTGTTAAAATAGGAATCGGTTTTAATAGAACTATAATTTATTTTTATAAATGAGATAGTCGGTTTCGATTAAAACATGTTTATTGACGATGGTATGATTATTTTTAATTATCAGTTTGCGTACTTTTGCATATAACAAGTCAAAAGAAATAAACGTTTATAATCAGTTCTTTGTTGGTTTTTGTTATTTTTCCCGAATCCCTCAATATATTGTAGATTACTTTAATATCGCGAGTATCAAATTTTGCGTACTTACACCTGAGCTTGATTTCGCGTATACATAAATTCGCGTCTACAATCCAGAAACATATTTATTTTCGCGTCCACTACGTCCATTCAAACAATCAAAGGGAGGGAGCCTGTACTTTGTCGTTGGCATGCGTGTTCTCTCTATCTACTAACTCATCCGTACGTTAACCAAGCTTATCATTCTGATTTATGTTCGGGATCTGGTCATACATTTACTGTTGAAAATGCTATTCATTTTATTTAATAAATTTATATCATTTTGGAATTATGTTGATGTTGTTTGGTCGTTATAATTGTTTGTGTGCATGTGTGAGAGCGTAACGTTGACCCAAAACAGTTACTGCCGACCCACAACAGTTAGTGCCGACAATTATGTTATTTCTTTGACTTTGGCTTGAGTGCTTAAATTTTCGCAATTTTTACAATTTTCGCGTGATATTTGAATTCGCGATTGGACGTATTCGCGAATTTACGCGAGAAATAATCTCTAGCGATATATAAGTAATCTACAGTATAGAATCTCACCGTGTGAGATATAGAAGCGGCTAGTTCACAACCTGTTGTAGCAGATAAAGAAAAAACTGTTTTAATGACCAAGCCAATTCTTTCAACTGCATAAGGCTGTAAATTTCTGGTAAAATTTAGTCGAGTTGTGTCGCTACGTTGTTAATGTTATAGGAAATAATCATTAACATAGAACATAAACAATCACCAAATTTGATAAAAAATTAAATCGTCTGATATGTTGTGTTGATTTGTTACTACAGGTGTCTAAAGTATTATTTTAGATTTCTTCTTTAAGGTAAAATATAATTTATGTCATTCACATGACAGGTAGGTTTGCAGAAAATTTAACATTTAGACTCAATATATAGTGGTTGTTATTAAACTGAAAATTTTTCACTTACATAAAATATCCACTTCTACATCTTGTGTTGCTGTTTTATTGATACTACTCTGACCACTGGGTGTCAGTGTATTCTGCGCATGACATGTATATGTACCACTTTGCTCCTTCTGTATATTATCAATAACAATTTGGATCCCTTGTTGTCTAAATGTATTGTCATTGTGTCTTGTCCACCACATTTGCTGTACAGTTAGTGCTGGTTTTCCGGATACATAACAAGTTAGTACAAATCTACATCCTTCTACTGGTTGTTGTTTTGTAAACAGTTGTATTTCAGGACCATCTTATTATAACAAGGTAAAATAACAATGCTTTAAGAACTAGCTAGTTCCATAACAACATCCCATAAGGTCATTAATTGATACAATAAAGAAAGTATCTAGGTTAAAACTACAATCAAAGAAAACTAACATTAAGCTTGAACTGAGTTGATCTTACCTTTAAAAAAGCGGAAACTATTGATTAGTCAAATCTGACATGTGGTTGCCTTGAATTGCACTATTGCCAATTTTTATGTCTTGTGACTCCTTTAGCATAAGAAAATGTAGCTTTAACTTGATTACAACTGATTAAATCTAAAAGGAAAAATGCAATGTAAGTATAATGAATATAACTTAACATGACATTTCAATGCCTGTAACTTTATTGGCAATGCACAAAAAAGAAGACAAAGTTAAAGCCACTGTATTTTTATCTTAAATATTAATTATTAGTACATTCAATCTATGATTGGACCTTCAGCTGAATGCAACACTATATTTCTCTGATGGTAAATCATGGGTATTGACTTCTTATCGATATATAAAAATTTGATATTTTTAGCTATAATTGGCCTCCGTACAAACGTTTTTGTAAACTTCCGGTTTACGACGTTACTGCAAATGCATATATAAACTGCTGCAAGGGCATCAACAAATATTATTACAACAACAAAGATTAATATAATTTGACTCCAAACAAAAATATACTGAAGATACCTTCAACAAAATGTTAGAGTTTTTGATAGAGAACATATTTGTTATGTTTGGCAATATAATCTTTCAACAGACAATCGGTATACTTATGGGCACAAACTGTGCACCTTTGCTTGCTGATTTGTTTCTTTATTCATATGAATCAGAATTATTACAAAAATTTGTCAAATCTGGAAAAAAAGTCTGTCGCTAAATCATTCCACTATACATACAGATATATAAATGACGTACTATCTCTAAATAATCCCAAATTTGGAGAATATGTAAATGCCATCTATCCAAGTGAGCTTGAAATAAAAGACACGACAGATTCTCGATGTTCTGCTTCATATTTAGACCTACACCTTAATTACGACACTTACGAAAGGTTACAGCTGAAGCTATACGACAATCGTAATGACTTCAATTTTTCTACTGTCAACTTTCCGGTTTTTTTTTTCGTTTTTTTTTTTTGTTTGTTTTTTTTTTTTTTTTTTTTTTTGTTTCGTAATATCCCTGCTTCTCCTGCATATGGTGAATATGTTTCACAGTTAGTACGATACAGTTGAGTTTGTCCCCACTATGGCTTTCTGCAACGAAGCAAATTTCTTACAATTAAATTGTTGACGCAAGGATATTGCAAGCCTAAGCTTATTGAGGCCCTTAAAAAGTTTATGGCCGTCATCACAATATTGTTGATAAGTATGTTGTCACTGTATCTTAACTTATGCTGAATATATTTGACTTACCATAGTATTATGTTTCTTTCATTCTCAAAATTGACTTGCACTTGACGGATGTAACTAGCTAGAAAGGAGGTGCTTACCCTTCCGGAGCACCCGGCCTCACTTCCTTGATGGAAATCACGTGTATCACTAATTTTGCCAGTTTAGAAAGTTTTTAATTTGTTGTGTACAAGTAGTGTTATCTTTGTATTATTTTTTTTATCTCACTTGACAAAATTAGTAAAAGTGCAAATAAAACACAAACATACCATTCCTTGTCGAAACTAACGCATTTCTTGATTTATTTTTACGAAAGTGGGGTGGTGCACATGCGTGAAATGATTCATTTAATACATTTTATAGATATAATACGTTTTAAATTAATCAAGTCTGTTCAAGATGAAAAAAAAGAATATACAAAAAATATGATTAGAAAGAAAAAGAAAGAAACTTAAATGACGTTTAAACAAATTTGTCGGTTTTTGGTCTAGGTGGGCCCAACGCGGCCATTTATACAACATCAGTACTGAGGATGAAAACCCGGGTTATTGCAAAAAGTAGCGATTTAGAATTTTTTTATTTGAAGAAATTGGTATTTAATAAAATGTGCTAATATTTTGATATATGTATGGTGCATTTTACGTAATTTGTTTGCTATTCAGTTTATTAATTTGCAAACTGCAAACAAAAGAAAGGAAGATGGAATAACAATTGTTTGAAATGTGGACTGTTCTGCGCGTTTGTAGGAATTAGACAAATATATCCAACTGGATCCAACCAGTGCTGATTGATATGTAAACCTTGTATTGAATGAGGTTAACGGCAATTGTATTTTTATTCCTATTTTCTGACAACTTAAAGCCATGTGCCTGAAAACTAAAGTCAGTTTACATCGAAAAAGTAGCGAACACTCTAAAGTAAACAAGGCAAGATGGACAAAATTTATGAAAGAAGTATCCAATATTTCCAAGATAAGTTTAGAATCTAAGGATATTCAAACTGATTTGAAAACGGCACTAGAGAAACCTTTCATATGCTACAGATATATCGTTGGTATCAAAATTTACACGAGAGAGAGAGAGAGAGAGAGAGAGAGAGAGAGAGAGAGAGGGGGAGAGGGAAGGAGAGAGAGAGAGAGAGAGAGAGAGAGAGAGAGAGAGAGAGAGAGAGAGAGAGAGAGAGGGGGGGGGTGAAATAATATCCACCTTTGAGGGCACGTTTGAATCCTTAAAATGGTAAATGACTGACTGGTGTGTTATTGTAATACATTACGCCATTATAGTTGGCAGTGCACTAGATGCCTAAAACAGATAGAGATAAGAATGGAATTTGTAAAGAATATTACAGAATTTGTCTACCTAGGCGCAGAAGTTGATAAAGATGCCGTCACAAGTGACATCAAAAACAGGCTGAGGAAGGCAGAGGGCATTCCATTGCTCTGAAAGATAAAAATATCGAGAGGAATAGGTCGAGAAACAAAAAAATCTCTACAAGTGACTTGTAACACTTGTGCTATTATATGGCTGCGAGACATCAAAAACAACCATAGCAAATTGAAAGAAATTAAACACTCACAGAAAAAGTGTCTCAAAAGACATATTAAGAAAAGAATGACAACAAAGGATAAGAAATAGAGAGATAGCAAAACAAAATTAAATAAATAAATATATTAAAAAAAAAAAAAAAAAAAAAAAAAAAAAAAAAAAAAAAAAAAAAAAAACTGTATTAACCATCTGTAATGCGAGGGGAAAGAGGAAGGCAAGTCATTAATCAAGTAACATTGAAAAAGAAAGGTAACAGGCTGGATTGCGGAGTTGGAATATAGCCAAAATCGCAGCAAAGGAGACTTTACATGCCTTCTGGTGTCGTTTGTCGCAAATAACTGTAAAAATACTAATACGACTCAGTCGTTCACAAACCTTCTGGTGAGTGGAGAATAAATTTTATGGTAAAGCTGACATTTTACATGAAAGACTACATTCTGACAAGGGATCTTGCAATAAAAATCCCATATGATTAACGACTTCTGACAGTTGATCAGAAACACCTCAGACACACTTTGTCGCGCTCTTAGGTAAAACCTTTACGGAGAGACAGATCCTGCTACATTTCTTCAAAAATATGTTACTATAGATATAACACCGGTTCATTATTTTACCCCTGAATCTTATCAAAAGTCTAATCGATGGAAGTACAATGGATAAACCAAGACGAAGACTGTTCGATCAGCTGAAAACCATGACTTTAGTTTTCTAGAATGTTGATGAAAGATTATCTCTATAAGTGACAAACAATCAATTGCAGATACTATGCATTCCTTCTGAGGCAGTTGCAGGAAAATATTTAACTTTAGCACAGGTGAAAACGCAGTAGAGATAAAATATTTTACCTGGACAATGCCCCGTTTACAAGTATGTCATTGTCATGGCCGCTACTAATGATTGTAGCATTAAATTGAGGGGCTTCACCTCATTTGCCTGATCTCAGTCTATCACTTTCATCTATTTACAAAACTAAAAACAGCAATGTTGGCGCTCATTTTCTGTCAGATGATGATGTCATACTGTAGAGGACTTAATTTTCAATAGAAGGACTTTTAAGAGTGGCAATGAGGCCCCTTATCATCCCAGGCGAAAGTATATAAATACTAAAGGGGTCCATGATTAGTTGAATCCTATTAGGTACGGAACCATACATTAAAAAATACAATAATTAAATAACAATTGAAACTTAAAATTTGAATATAGAAAGAATTATAATTTTGTTATTTTAATGTATCATTCCCTACGTAATAGGATTAAACTAAGTTTAAAAATCAATAAATATTAAAAATAAAAAATATATAAAAATATCAAACGTTTTTAAATAGATAAGAGTCATTTCCAACTAATAAAACATTTCTGATATCACCTTAATGTAATTTTACATTTACTTACATTGTACTGTTATCATCTTGTAAGTGGCTATCTTCCCTACTGTATTACCTGCTGTACATGCATAGTTACCACCACTGTTTTTTGTGACTGTTAGTACATACGGATTGTTACTTGTGTCTACACTATTATGCGACCACGTGTAGGCGATGAAAAGGGGATTTCCAACATCTGCTGTACATTGTAATTGTACCCCTGTCTGAATAACATAGACAATATATGGGTCAAATGTAGGAGAAATCCGAATGTTACTTGGTTTATCTGGAAAAAAATAAAAACCAAAGTCTATGTTTGTTATATGTTTATCAATGAAATGTTTACCAACAAATAAAAACTAAATACATGTTAAAAGAATGATTCGCGTGTTTTGTTTTATTCCATAAGTATAAAGATGCATTTGTTTAAATAACAATTTTTTTCTTCTTCGTTTATCCATCACTATTAAAGCAATCATTTAAATAAAGAAAAAAAATTCTGTTAAGTTAAAATAACATCAACTTTGAAACAACCACGACCTGATATCCAATTTAAAATATCTTACATCAGTTTTTATCCGAAAATTTTGTATTCCCTGTTTGCCTAACTAAACATTTGTATAATGGAATTGCTGCTGATTTTATCACTAAATAAAAAGCCTTTGAATAAGTTTCGTTAACGTATCAAGTCAATAACAGAAAACAGCGAAGGACACAGAATCAAATACATCCCTGTGCAGCGCAACGAAGAAAATTTTCCATTGCATTTTTTTTCTTTTTAGACACATTTTATTTATTTATCTCTTTTTTAAAATGTACTTACCTTTAATTTGTAAATTAAAATACATTTGATTATGTACATATTCACAAATATATTTGCCTTCATTAGACTGTTGTAGGTTAGATATCTTCATGTTATATTCACCAGCAGTATGATTACCTACTACACTAAGTCTGTTACCGAGTACTGTGTCAGGGTTCGCTCCGTCGTTACTAGTTATATACGTAGATTCTGCACTATCGTTATGTGGTGGTCCATACCATAATATGGGGTCAACATCACTTATTCTAAATGGACAGTTTAACGTCACGTCATTTTGAAGTCCTCCATGAATAAATGATACACCTGTTAAAATAATAAAAAAACACCTTCAAAAGCTACTTGAATTCCGAAATGTTTCTTTCAACCCTTAGGATTGACTCCATCTACACCTGTTATATACAGAGTTCCAAGGTCTCTGATGTATGGTGGTCCATACCATTTTAGTATTTTACCATCTGTTACACTCTTTCTAAATGAAATGTTTAAGGTCACGTGACCATTGAGTGCACAAAAACTAAAACTTTTAAACATTTAAAAAGTTGTCTTGCGTTAACGTTTGGTGTTCTGTCCAAACACACACTGTCTATGAAAACATTTACTCTATAATGTGTTTCAATATATATTGTTTACGAGTCAATTTTGACTTTTACTTCGAATAAGAAACTCTTGATAAACGCTAAAAGAGTAGCAGTTACTTAGCTGGATTTGGATTCATATAATTTTGGAACCTAACATTCATTAATTCTTAACTGTTTGGCGTATGTTTTTAATCTATCAAACTTTTCGGCCTTAGTGTCACTGATGAGGAATGTTTTTTTCCGAAATGTGCACACCTGGCATATCAAAATTTAGCAGGTATTTCTTATATATTTGCAACTCCTGAGCGGATACCGCCGCTGGTGGAGTAAAACTCCTCGATGGTATCAGTAACTCTGTAGGCAGTGTTTTGTGCTGTCAGAGAATACCATTTAGCAAAATTTTCAGCCATCTTAATTTTTGAAATTTGTTTGAAACTAATGTCTGTTCCCTCATGCAAAGCAGTCCTTAGATGGATTTGGATTCATATAATTTTGGAACTTAAGATTAATTAATTTTCAACTGTTTGACGTATGTTTTTTAATCTATCAAACTTTTCGGCCCTTAGTGTCACGGGTGAGGAATGTTTTTGACCGAAATGTGCACATGTATATATTTACTTTTAAGATTCGCAGCCATTTTAAAAGCATAGCAGACATTTTCTTAATGTGTGTAAAATGTATAGTACACTAACCATTTAGTACAGAAGAGAAGATCCAAATATATAATAAGACCTTCGATTCTTTTTTGTCCATCTTGTTTAATGTACTTCCTTGTTTAAAATAACTTGATATTTGAAATCACGTGAATGATATATGATAAATCTTAACACTTGTATATAAACTTAGAGTTATGTGTCCAAACTTATGCTGGATATATTTGGCTTACCATAGTTCTTTGTTCCTTTCATTCTGAAAATTGACTTGCAAGTGACGGGTGTAGCTAGCTGGACAGGAGGTGCTTACACTTTCCGGAGCACCCGGCCTCACTTCCTTGATGGAAGTTCACGTGTGTAACCAATTTTGCCAGCTCTCAAAGTTTTTTGCTTTGTTTTTTGGACAATGGTTTGGACAAGGACTGGTATGTTTGTTTTATATTTACTAATAAAATTAAAACTAAGTCACTCATTTTAAATAATTATATCAAAAGATTACCTTATAACAATTATATTAACAAATCAACTAAAAAAGGTCATTACCTATATTACCTGCGTTACAATTAGTTTCAAGGACATCAAGCATTTTTATGGCCGACATTCTACTATTGTTGAAGTATTAATTCGCTTTGCTAAAAAGTACATCAACTTTTGTCTTTATCTATAGTAAACAAGACAATTTTAACTTTTGATCATAAACATATTTTCAAGATTTAAGGAGTAAGTTTACTGTCATTTTGTTAACAACTGTTCACTAAACTGTTGATGACAATTTTCATAATGCATTACGGGTAAATTCTCTATTTTGTCTCCCTGAATGATATTGAATAATAGAAGAACTTTATATCTATGAATCAAAAATATTTTATCACATTAAAATTACGTGACTTTGTAAGATCCGGTATATAACATTTAAAAATAATTCTGGATATAAAAATTACCCGATTAATGTAAAAGCATAAAAGTTGTAAATACACTATGAAAAAATCTGAAAAAAATGACTTAATTCATATTTTTTAGCGATAAAAATATTCAACAAGTATAATATAAACAGATCAAACCGGTTAATTACTTAATCTTCTCATAAAAAATTTCAAAAACCTGAAAACAGAAACAAATAAATCAAAGACTCATTATCTCATTGAACCGAAATAGGTTTTAGCAGAACTTCTTGTTGACACCAGATTTATACTATCATGTATTTTGTAAATTAAATGCATACGTTTTTAATGAAACGACCTCTGTTTATCGAGGATTGCATCATTGAAATGTGATTCTATTATCATATATAATTTAATAAGCAATATGTAAATGCACTTCAAATATGTCTTCATCATGTCTTCTGTCCTTAAACCTGTGGGGATTTTAATTTCAAATTTCCATCTCTCTCTCTCTCTCTCTCTCTCTCTCTCTCTCTCTCTCTCTCTCTCTCTCTCTCTCTCTCTCAAAACTCTTTGATAACATAAGTTATACGTCCCTGTAAAATATGTGTATCATTTTTCCTGTTGCCGAAATAAAAAAAATTGTTCCAAATCATTCACTTTCATTCTTTTGCAAAAAACGGTAAACCAAAATATAAATATATAAAGCTAAACAAGGATTCTGGTTATTTTGTAAAACACCATACAGACTGTAAACAAAAACATACAAAGCCTTGTCAAATCTGGAGAAAAAAAGTGTCGCTAAATCATTCCACTACATATACGGATATATAAATGACGTTCTATCTCTAAATTATCACAAATGTGGAGAATATGTGAATGTCATCTATCCAAGATAGCTTGAAATAAAAGACACGACATATTCTTTATGTTCTGCTTTATATTAAGTTTTCCGTATAAATTAAATAGTGTTGACTGAATTATTGTTCTATTTTGGTTGTAGAATTTACAACATTTTCGACATTTTATTAGTTTTATCCTTGGCTGGATTTGGATTCATATAATTTTGGAACTTTAGATTCATTAATTTTCAACTGTTTTGCGTATGTTTTTTAATAAATCAAACTTTTCGGCCCTTAATGTCACTGATGAGGAATGATTTTCCGAACTGTGCACATCTGTCACATCAAAATTTAGCAGGTATTTGATATATATTTAGATTCTCTATTTTTAGTCGTGCTACACTTGTCAGGAAAGTGACTTATATACTTATATATATATATATATATATATATATTTGTTGACATTACCACTGCGCCACTGTTAATCTCATCATGGACGTCAATATCCTGTTACACAATGATATGATCTGACCTGCATAGAGATCTATCCGTATCCAAACATTCAGGTAAACCGGAGTCACTTGAACTTTAAAACGCCTCAATTAAAATGCTTTAAGTAACATTAACTGTGCGACACTGGAAATGATAAATATACAATAATTAGTACATCTAAAACTACTTATGGACATGATGGGTTTATATCAATTGCAAGTGAACTGCTTTACTTAAGCAAAGCATCAACTGTAAAATATAAAGCATTGGTTCGAACTCGACAGTTGAACTTGTAAACAACTCGAAACTTAATTTACATTGTAGTTGCTTGAATGATCAATGTTATTTTAATATTTTTATATTCATTTAACTAAAAGAATAGAAAAAAAGCCTTCAAATTCCATTTTAATTCAATTCTTAATTCTTTAAAAGAAAGTTGTATAAATAGGTTATTTTTTTCAAGGCATATGAAATATCATTAACATATTTCAGTTTCCATTTCGATATCCAGTGTCTATGACTTATGGTGTATTAATTTGCGTTTGAGACACCATATTATAAAATATCTTATATAAAAGCAGGATCTTTAAGGTAACGATTAAACAAGATAAGGTCATATTTGTTTGTTAATTACGTTAAACAACGTTAAAAAATAATTACATGAAAAGGACTATACAGGTAATGCAATCTTTGGAAAATTAATGCAATGTCATCCGTGTTTAAAGGTCAGCCATGCACTTACAGGCTTTGGTTAATGGAACTGTACCATGGTGTTATACATGATCTATTTATTTTGCGAGTTTATCAACTGTTTCATTATAATCAAATACCTTGTATTAAGACATCAAAACCAGTTAATTTTAGATTTCTAACAATATATCGCCTTTTTACTAAAAGGAATTTAAAAGATTATTAAATTAAATACATAATAGGGAAGCTCTTTGATAAGTCTTTTTTTATGTAAAGCAAACATATTTGTTTTTCTTTTTACGAAATTCGGGGTTGTTATTACTTACTTGCAGGTTATTTAGCAAAATTTTCTGCCGTCTTAATTTTTTTATTTAAAACTAAAACTAAGGTCTGTTCCTTCATGCAGAGCATTCCTTAGCTGGATTTGGATTCGTATAATTTTGGAACCTTAGATTAATTAATTTTCAACTGTTTGGAGTATGTTTTTAATCTATTAAACTTTTCGGCCCTTAGTGTCACTGATGAGGAATTATTTTTCGAAATGTGCACATCTGGCACATTAAAATTTAGCAGGTATTTGTTATATTTGTTTGTTTAATTACTATGATAGCAAGATTTTATTTTTTCTTTATTTCATCTTATTTTTTTTATTTTTTTTATTTAGTTAGTTATTTATTGATATTTATTTTTTATTCTATTGCTTTGTTATAATTTAAGCCTTTTTAATAACAAATTCTAAGCGTTGCAGTGACTCGATTCAAGCTTAATAGACAGGATTTTAAAACCAATATCAAATACTACGAGAAAACGTTAAATTTTGTAGAGAAGTTTTCTTCTTTATATCGTAATCATGAAACAAAACTGACCTTATTTCTGTTCTGATTTAGGGATATTAAGAATTTGATAGAAATAGTTTTTAACCTTCATACCTAAACTGTTATAACATTAGAATATATATATTCCACGTTCCTTTGCACATAGAATCAATGCGCTATTTTATATCCTCTTGAGATCTGTGGTTTAGCAAACTGAGAAAATACCTGCTTTCTCTAATTTTATACAACACGTGTTAATTGAATTTATATTAACTATGTTTTGCCTTGAAACACATCCATAGTGTTTTTAAAATACCGAAAATTATTATTAAATTCATTTCTATATCAGTTTATTGGGAAAGATGGACTTAATTTAAGTTGTTAATTTTAATGGCAGTATATTTTTAATTTCTTACATTTTCTTACAAAGCATTCCTTAGCTGGATTTGGATTCATATAATTTTGGAACTTTAGATTCATTAATTTTCAACTATATATTGACGTATGTTTTTATCTATCAAACTTTTTGGCCCTAGTGTCACTGATGAGGAATGATTTTCCGAAATGTGCACATCTGGCACATCAAAATTTGGCAGGTATTAGTGTTATATATTTAACCTTTAGAGTAACTGTTTCATGTCCTTCACCTGTTTCTGTTTGCTCATTCGTTGGTGACTTTGTATTCATTGCTGTACATTTGTATCTCCCATTCTGTCTTCTTATATTTGTAATAACTAAAGTTTCATTTAATTGTTGGAAAATATTATACCCAATCTTTGTCTACTTGTAACTGTGTGCAGTCGGATTTGCTTGAGTTGAACATGTCAATATCAGATTTTCTTCTTCAACAATAGAAAGACTTGGTATATCCATAATTTATGGTTTATCTGCAATTGAAATAATGTACCTGAAAACGTATTAAATAAACTTTATCATTTAATATAAAGCCGCATATGACTCCTCTATTAATTGTGCAAAAGTTTAATACCTACACCGTTTACACAAATACATATAAATAAAGGGGATATAAACATTGATTAAACTATTGAATAAACTTAAATTGTTTAAATTGTTTCTTTGAATACTCACAGAAAATATCTACGTCGACATTAATCTGTTGTTGTTTATTTAAAACGCTATGGTCGCTTGGTGTCAACGTATTGGTCGCTGTGCAATTGTGAATACCTTTATGCGAATTTGATATTTTGTTGTTGTAAATTGTTTGGTCTTATCAATGTTATATCAGCAACAGAAAAAGAGTCTACATTAAAACTGACGCAGGCGTATCTTCCGGCTATAAACTTTTGTGGACTTAACTGGATCAATAGTTGGGCAATTAAGTGTTTTTTTTTTTTTTTTTTTTGAAAACTATGTCACCTTGTATGTTGATCTATCCATCTGTTAAAACAATTTTATCCAGAGAGTTATTTAGTAATCAATATTAATATAATTAAGAGTTTGTGCATCTGAGTTTATCAATACGATTTGATTTATTTTGTGATTTTTTTTTTACTTTTGTGTTCAAATTCGCTATTTTGGTTTAAAACAATTGGCATTATGAAATATAATTTTATTATTGGGAATTTTTGCGGACAAATATGGTAAATCTAGATAATTTCAAGTCGAGTGGAGTAATGGTGTTTAACATTTAAATATATTAATATTTCACTTATATCAAGACAGTACCAGCTTCAGTTAAAGGTACAACAATTTGCCTGTGCATTTCGCTTATGACATTAGGCAACAGGGTTATTAATTGTGTCATTAATACCGTGACATGGGACCTCGTTTATGTTGAGTTCCTATTCGAAAGAATTGTGACTTCCTTCACTAGGCCCTCTCATGTCTTAAAGACACGGTCTGGGTTCGAACCCATGACGTTAAGAGCAAGCGAGCACTCTGCTAACTAAGCTACTGCAGTGGTTTATTTTCAGTTAGGAATTGGGCTGGAAGTTTTCACCAAACAGGCCCTTGATTAATCCCTGATAACTTTGTCAATATTTTAATATCAGCCATTCAGATAACTAAACTGTCAATTTCTTCACATCTGTTCTTCAGATTCACTAAAATAATATTGAAAACAATTGCAAAGGAAATCTTTTTGTGTCCAATATTATATACCAAAGGTAGATAAAATTCAAGGGAGAAGGATAATGAAACTAAAAAGCAAATATTTAATAAAGTTTTCAGCTCTTTTTGCTCCATTACAGCAAGTGTTCAATTTTATTTAAGGTTGAGAAGAAACGGAATAATGGCCAGTGTAGGTTTTAGAATTCATAGTTGTTACATGTTTATATTTTAGTGTTACAAGTTTTATTAGCTGAGATCTATGGTGCGAAAAGGTTTATGGACCTTGTATACAGAACTGAAAAATGATTTGTTTTTCAAAATGGTCAAATGTTGAAGAAGAATATGAGTCACGTATTAAAGAATGGAAGCCAAAGACGCATAATAAAAAGAGGAAAGCCAAAATAGGTATAAAAAAGCATTTAAAAAAAGTATTTTGAGAAAATATTCTTGCCCTTTTATTGTCCAAGAAACTTGCAAAACTGCTCTACTTTGGAATGATTTTAGACTCTTCTGCTTCTTTTTCATTTTTGTTGATGACGACATGCAGATGTGTTAATTACCCCCCAGCCAACACCAGTAGTAAGGGCGGATAGTATATACTGCTTTAGAAGAAGTGTAGAAGGGTAAAACCACTGTTCGATTTAAACATAAAGGACAGCTGGACACAAAATGCAGCTTACTTTAGACTCAAATTTCTTGTTAAATTTAATTTTATTATGATGTTGACCATGTCTCCTTAGTAGCTCTTTCATTTCCTTCAGTACAATGACATTCAGTCCTCTGAATTTGAAAGAACTTCATTGACAGTATATAATCAGATATTGGTGATTGTTTAGTTGAATGGATAATGATCAACCGTTATCAAGATTGGTTGACTGAATGTTTTACGTGTCAGTCAAGTATATTCACTCATATCGAGATGTCACCATGTAGGTGAAGTGGCAGAAATTTATACCTTTGCAGTGTGCTAAGAGCAACTTTTCAAAAACTGAAAAATACAGTAAAACATTCAACACAAAAGAATTGAGGCCCAGTATTCAGGAAAGGTAAGCATTTCCTAGTTAGCAAGCTACATGTCAAAATTTTGATATATTTATTATAATTAAAAGGTTTTTACAAATATCAAAATTTATTTAAAAATGATAAAACGTACTCATACATACTTTCAGTTTTAAAATGATAAAAACACAAACAACATAAAGAAGAGTAGCCGCTTTAGTTGATTAATTAGAAATTACAGTTTTTAAGAGATAAAGATACAAATAATTGTTTCACAAAATTTTACCAAATGTTAAACTAAAACTTCTCAAAAACATTAAGGAAAAAATTCTTTGGCCATACAAATCTCCATTATATATCAAAAACAAATGATGTAACTTCGTAACGAAAATACAAACTTTTTACTGGGGAATCTGCTCAAGAAGTATTAACTTAAACTATTTGTTGAAATAAACAAGAGGCCCACGGGCCTTAACTTTCCCATGAGGATATGCCCAAAACGTTTGCAAAGTACAATAGAAAATAACTGTAATTACAAAACCTTTCCAAGTTTTTGCCAGTTTTTGGAACTGCCACAATACCTAATCACAAATATTTAGTCAAAGTTCGTTAATAAATAGCTAAAAGCATGTATTAACTAGTGTCATGGGTAATTTCTAGATAATTAACCATTTCAGTATTCTAATGCAGCTATGACCGTTACCTCTGAACATATAACCTTATACTATATAACAAAACAATTGTCATATAAATACCTAGAATATTTAAATATACATATCAAGACAAAAAGTTAATAGTTTCCAAGATAACTAAAAATTTAGGCCATGTTATGCAGTTATGACCTTGACCTTGACCTTGAATCTATATAAAAATAATTGCGTTATCAATATCTACAACATTCCAATATACATGGCTATACAAAAATTTAATAGTTTTCGAGATAACTAACAATTTAAGCCATCTTATGCAGCTATGACCTTGACCTCTGAACATATGATCTTGAGTCGTATATCAAAATAATTCTATACAAAAAGTTTATATTTTTCAAGAGTATTAACAATCTTAGTCCCCTAATGCACTTATGACCTTGACCTTTGAACATATGACATTGAATATATGAAAATATTGTAATATCAATACCTCCAATATTCCAATATATACATACCTATGCAAAACAGTTTTCAAAATATATTAACATATATATAATTTTTATCAATTACCCAACTAGGTGTCCCCATGTTTACCATTAATGCAAATCTGAAACTAAATGACCTAAAAATTTGATAAATGCAAAAACTTAAGTATAACACTTGTACGCTCAGAGGAAAAGATTTTTAAAGTTTTTCTCTATTTCTCCCCTTATGGCTAGGTGAGCTAGAAACTAAACAATAAAAAAAAACGTATAACAAATAACAAATCCAACCCAAATGAACATATGCAAAATAACCAAGGACAAAGTTGGATTGAATTATATATGTATGTAAACAAAGAGATACATTCTAAAAGATCTGATGTTTTCTTTCTCATATCATTGAAACAAAAGTCCCAATAATTCTCATTTGGATTATTTTCCCTTTCCAACAAACGGTAATAAAGTGCTAAATAAGTATTTTCGGTGGAAAAATACAAACAAGAGGGCCATGAAGGCCCTGGACGCTCACCTGAAAATGATGTACACTGGAGCTTCTGTTTTTAAAAGATATTTTTCCTATATTTTAAACTAGTGACCTAACCATTGACCCAACATGACCCATATATGAACTTGAGCCAGCTTTGGTCAGAAGGATCAATCTCGACAAGTTTGGTGGATATTGGTCTAAAATTGAGCCCACATATGTATTAACAGATTTTCATATAATTTGACCTCGTGACCTACTTATTGAAACAATATAACCATGACAAAAAAAAAAAACTTTAGCTAGCTTATGTCAAGAGGATCATGCTGGCTAAGTTCGATGAAGTTTGGACTAAGATTGAGCCATCAGATGTGTTTTTTCTATCATTTGACCTAGTGACCTACTTATTGAGCCAACATGGGTCATATACGAAATTAGGCTAGCTTATTTCAAGAAGTTATTCTGACTAAGATAAATAAAGATTGGACTAAAATTGGTGCCTCAGGAGTGTTAACGTTAACAAGGTTTTTCTACTATTTGACCTAGTGACCTACTTATTAACCCAACATGGCCAATATACATATTTGAGGTTGCTTTTATAAAGAGGATAATTCTGATCAAGTTTGATGACGACTGCACTTATATTGTGACTTCTAGAGTGTTAACAAGGTTTTTCTATTAATTGAACAAGTGACCTATTTACTGACCCAACATGACCCATATTCGAACTTGACTTGGCCCTGGTCAAGAGGATTCCTGTGGCCAAGCTTGATGTAAATTGGATTAAAACTGTGGCCCCTAGAGTGTTAACAAGCAAAAGTTGACGCGCTACTCACGACACACGACGCACGACGGACGAAGACTGAGCTAAAAAGTTTAAAAAAAAAGAAAACATTTAATTGGTAAAAGAGTATTTAATGAAGGTCATGTTTGTCTAATAATTATTTGGAATTTTTCAATATTGATACTTCACAAGTAATTTTCAATAAAAGTGGCCTGTTATTCTCACACCAACAGATAAATCCACAGTGTATACCAGTAAATCACAAATTGGCATATTACTTTATGGTCTATTGTTTATATAAATATTTTGCTTTCCAATGATGATATTGTTCACCTTTGCTCTAATCTGAGCAACAGTTCTTCCAGGTAGGCCTTTTTTCAGTTCTTTGCTGATGAAACTTCCAGAAAACATTGTTTTGGTTTGCATATACTTTCCAAATTGAATACCAAATTCTTTATTTTCCAGTACATTACATCTTTTTTTCCCCTGTATTGTATGCATTTAGAAATTAACATTCAACAAAATAAGAAAACATTTAAAAATATATAATTATATATATATATATCAATACAAGAGTTACAGCCAATGTTTTTGTACTTTGGAAATTTTTTTGAGCAAATCCATCAAATAAGATATGGATGGCTCAGATTATTCACTCATCCAGTTATCCAGATGAGTAGATTTTGTATTCGGATACAAAATGGTTATAAAATTCTAAAATATATGCCAAAACAAAAGGTTTATATATAACTTCAAAATAATAAATATTTGTATTGTAATGCTGGTCAAGGTTAACCTCCTTCAGAAACATAGTAAATTTCATACCATTTAAGATTTTGCTATTTAATGACACTGTGATCTTGAATGAAGGTTAAGGTCAACCTGCTTTGCAAACTTAAAAAAAATTACTGTAAATTTTGGAAAATAAGATGCACATCTTCAATATACATGTATATATAATGATTCCTGTGAAGTTTAAAGGTATTTGGTAGATAACTGCACAGAAGTTCAGAAAGTAGGAACTCTCTGTTTAAAAACAACGAAGTTCCAATTAAAATTCCAAATGTTAAACAACTATTTAAGAACATAATTAACTCTTATCACTCCTAAGAACTTATAAATATTAATCAAAGAGTAAAGCCATGTGCCATAAACAAAATTATCATCAAGTTTAAAAGAGTATTTAACAAAATCCTTTCATATGCAGCTCTTAACTTTTTTTGGGAAATCAATAATTCTTTTACAGTAAATTACCTTGACTAAGGAACATATCAATGAATATTCCTAGCAAACTCCTGTGAAAGGGAACCTATGTACCAAGTTTTGTAGAATACTAAACGTTCTGCAGAACTCTACATCTTGCCTCTGGGAGCAACTGCATGTTTGAAATCTTAAAGCAGATAAACAAATTTATGATTACAGTTTTTACCCGAGATATTTAACAGAATATTAAAATTATTTGTTTATACCCACATTACATAGCATGTACATCAAAATAATCCTTATTTCAAATTGCATTGATATCAATTCATAATTTTATAAGATATAAGCTTTGCAGAAACTTAAAAAAATTCTCTGAACATTTGTGACGCAACTGTTGCCGCTGATAGACAAAGTGATCCTACACTTTTGCTATTTTAAATGGAATTTAACTGAAGGATTTTAGTACTGTACACAAAATTGAGGAATTTTTTTTCTCAGATAATAAAGTAGTTCTATGAAATTTAAAGTTAATATAGACATACCTTTTTCATAGGAACATGACTGTCAATGTATGATTCAGAGGAACTATCTGGAATAAATGATAAAAATTAATATGTAAAAAATATCATACTTCAAACACAACAAGTCAAATTCCTTACACCAGTGAAGTTACAAAAAAAGTGGCAGTGAAATCCATATACTGTAAACCACTTTATATTAGCTCATAGAAATTATAGTGATTTTTATGTCAGTTGTGTTAGAACAGTTTTATTTTAGTGGCAGTGATTACCCTGTGTGAGACCTTTGGTATATAATATTGGACACAAAAAATATCCTTTCCAACTGCTTTCAACACTATTTTAGTGAATCTGAGGAACAGGTGTGAAGAAATTGACAGTTCAGTTATCTGAATATCTGATGTTAAAATATTGACAAAGTTGTCGGGAATTAATCAAAGGCCTATTTGGGGAAAACTTCCAGCCCAATTCCCAATTGAAAATAAGAGTGCTCGCTTGCTCATAAGGTCATGGGTTCTAACCCAGACCATGTCCTTAAGACTTGAGAGGGCTTAGTGACTGAAGTCACAATTTTTTCAAATAGGAACTCAAAATAAACGAGGTCCCATATATCACGGTAGGCACGACACAATTAATAACCCTGCTGCCTAATGCCATCAGTGAAATGCACAAGCAAATTTTTGCAACTTCAATTATAGCTGTTACTGTCTTGATTTATGTGAAATATCATTATATTTAAATGTTAAACACCATTACTCAACTCCACTTGAAATTATCTAGATTTACTACAATCATCTGCAAAAATTTCCAATAATTAAATTATATTTTATAATGCCAAGTTTTTGAAAACAAAATAGCGGATTTGAACACAAAAGTAACCAGAGGCTTATAAGGCTGAGCCTGTATCGCTCACCTAGGCCAGTTAATTTTAGTAGAAGATGTTTAAATCATTCTTGTAAAGTAGTGTTTACTTAAACCAGTAGCTTCAGAGGATATAGCCAATATATGCTTTTTCCCATAGGGTCCAATGATAAACTATGTCCTCCGCTGGCAGCCATGTTTTTCCGCAGATCTGGAAAATTTTGGCAATTTTAGTAAAGGATCATCAATACATCATTCCTGCAAAATTTGATTCAATTTGATTAAGTAGCTTCAGAGGAGATAGCCAATATATGCTTTTTCAATAGAGTCCAATGTTAAACTATGTCCTGTGCTGGTGGCCATGTTTTTTTTGTTTTTGGCAGATCCAGAAAATTTCGGCTATCTTAGTAAAGGACCATCCATACATCATTCCTACAAAGTCTGATTCATTTTGATTCAGTAGCTTCAAAAGAGATAGCCATTATATGCTTTTCCCATAGGATCCAATGTTAAAGTTTGTCCTGCATTGGTGGCCATGTTTTTTTGGCGGATCATAAAAATTTCAGCAATCCTAGTAAACAACCATCCATACATCATTCCTGTAAAGTTTGGTTCAATTTGCTTCAGTACCTTCAGACAAGATAGACAACATATGCTTTTCCCATAGTGTCCATTGTTAAAATATGTCCTGTGCTGGTGGCCGTGTTTTTTGACAGATCCAGAAAATTTCGGCAATCTTAGTAAAGGACCATCCATCATTCCTGAAAAGTTTGGTTTAAATTGGTCCAGTGGTTTCAGAGGAGATAGTCAAAATGTGAAAAGTTTATGGACAGGCGACGGACGCCAAGTTATGGCAAAACTCTCCATGGCCTTTGGCCAGGTGAGCTTAAAAAGTTCTACAAAATAAATCAAATCATATTGAAAAAACTCAGATGCACAAACTCTTAATTATATAAATTTTGATTACTAAATAACCCTCGGGATAAAATTGTGTATTTGAACAGATGGATAGATTAACATACAAGGTAACACAGTTTTGAAAAAAATGCATACTTAATGACAAAATTCTAAGTCTCAAAATTAGTAAATGCAGGATAAATCTGATCATAATGATAATCTGTGGCAGACGGGATCTTATGATGCTTAACAAATAGGTTCAGAAAACTGAATCATAACTTTGTGGTGGAGGGTATAAACAGCAGGCTAAAAGGGTCTGATATGCTCACCTGACAATGTTGAAATATTTTAAGAAAACAACAAAACTGAAGCGCCCGTATCACATACACACTGCTTTATGCAGGAAGAAAGATAAACCCCTTTATTCAAGTGAGCTAAAACTACATATGTATAAATAACATGTTGCATTGAGCACAGCTTGATATGACTGTATAATTCAGAACTAAGTGGACAATGTGACAGAAATAAGTTTTTGGAACATAATTTAGCATTCACACATATTTTAAATGATTCAAAATGAGTCCTTTTGTGTTCTCATTTGGTCAGATAGTCATGCATTTTTATGCCCAATGAGGTTGGTAAATTTACAATCTAGTAGAGATGTACTGGCAAAACTGGTTCAATCGGCTTATGAAGAAAGATGATAATTACCACAAGTTTCAAATAACGTAATGTACCAATACAGAAAAAACATCGCCCAAACGGAATCAGAATACATAATCAATACACTGCCAAAATCAATATGTCTTGAACTGTTAAAAACACTTGTATGGTACATTTATGTTGTCAAGTACTTTTGTTGTTTTTACTGGATTGACTAATATTATTTCAGTGCAGTCTTAAACAATCATAGTTTTAATCAAGAAACTCAGCAAACCAAGGATTTTGATATTGCTTTTGGGTTTTTTTTACAATAAATACAAGTTTCAACATGATTCAGATAAAAATATACCGTGCAAAAATACATACTCAATATGTATTGAAGTACAGTTTAGTAATTCTGCAATATGAATATATCACAATACAATTTTAGGCATACAATTCTACAATCTAGAGTACTTATTTACTCATTTTTAAGCATAACTGACAACATTACCTGATGCCTCCATATAAGTTTTCAAGGATCTTTCCCAATAGTCACATCCAAGTTCCTTCCCTACTTCGATTTCTCGAGTGGCCAAAAGACATAATCTAGGATTGTTATGGAACTTTTTCATTTTTATCTTACCATTGCACTCACTACCATTTTCAGCATTGTTGACGAATTAACACATCCAATCGGTTTCTGATCCGTCAATCCTAAATCAAAGTTGTGAAAGTACATGTATATAGTAGGTATATATATAGCAGGGTCAATATATTTATTGATCATTATTCATGATAAAATGCATACAAATTAAAGTTTTTTGCTTTAATTTTCCACTGCATTATTGAAAAAATGCAAGACAAAAGAGGTTGTGTGAAAATAAGGAGCAGAAACTAAAAGACTATTGCTTATTTCAAAACAAAAACAAGTATCAAGACTTCTATGATTTTTGTCGCAGACAATAACATGTTAGTGTTTAGATTCAAACAATATATGTCAGGCTGGCAGAATATATCATGAAAAGAAATTATGTCACAGACTTAGACGAAACCAGTAGAGAGAATTCTACTGAAACAAGAATTTAAAACATGCCAGACATCACCATACACACAAGACCAATACCTAAATGACATTACTGGCATTACTTGAGATGCGCATCAAATGGCATGTGAATATAGAGAGGTATTTGGTTTATGTGGCTGTAACTACCCAACTTCCCAGTCAGGTTCAACTCTGAGGAAACAATCATTACCTACAAAAATTATGCCCTACTTAACCAGTACCACACGTATTGCTGGTATCCAAAGTTTCAAATTTATCATGTTAGAACATAAAATTAATTATACTTACCAGTATGATTTTCCATCAAATCTATAACGAAAAAGACAAATGTTCTACTCTTTTTCGCTTATTTCTTTATTCTTCCTCCCATATACTCTATTTAAAACTTCCTATTTTAAAAAAAAATTGTTGTTGCAAACGTATCAAAACATAAGCAAAAAATAAAATAATCTTAATTGACTTTTTAATGACAATTAACATAACAGGCAGAAATTTTCAGAATGTTTTTCAGGAAAATTACAATGAAAATTCACATCTTCATGTTCAAATACAAATTTTCTTCATCAATAAACTATTTGATTATTTCCTATTGCCACTGTCTGTTTGAAAAGTAGCTGTTCAAAATCTATTTTCCCTCAACTAAAAGTTACTTTCCATAGGTAAAAAGCAACAGAAATTCCAAAGTCCTAAACAAGATTTTGTAAGGATGGTAAGAAAATATGTTGACTGCAGCAACTATTGTAGATGAGACAAAGAGGAAAATGCCAATGACAATAACTTTTACACCTAACTATAAATAACTCTTACACTTTCACAGCTGAAGTGGACTTGTAATTTCCAACTTCACTAAGGTGAGAGTTCTCAGACATTATGGAGTCAACTTTGCAATTCTTTGGAAATTACAGAATTCTTATGGGATATAGTATAAATGTTTTGTTTGATTGGTTATTGTGATTTAAAATTTTATTAACAATTATTCAGTCATTCAAGTAAAGGTAAATAGCAGTTCATGTATGTACTTTTGCATCAAGTATCTATTTCAGTAGAGGTCTGCCTTGTACTTGTCTGCAAAAAGTTCTTTAAAGTGCTAGTTCACTGGAACAGTATAACAGACTTGCCATATTATTCCACACATATTGACAACAGGAAAGTAATACATTTTATTTCTTATTAACTCTATTTTAAATCTTATTTTAGACTTGACCACGAGCACAATACCTAAACAACCCACTTCATAGGCAGCCACTCTACCAATAAGCCCCCAAAGCAGTCTGTACTGTACAATATTTCCACAAACTTACCAACAAATTTCCACACCAACTTCTTTCCAAAACCATCTTGGTTAATTTCCAGTTGACAATAATATATTGCCTTGTTTTTATGAGACAGTCTCCACTTCTGAAATGAAAGTTAAAAATATATATGAAATAAATACCTGGAATGAATAAGCCACTAAGGTCCTCAGAAGCTATAAATCTGTCATGTTTTCAAAAAAATAAAATGAGAGATTAAGCTCATACAGGGTAATACAATTAAAAATTTGTTAATGCTGTCTCCAGTATATTAAACATAATACACAATACTAGGAGATGTAGCATAATATGACCCTACTCATTCCACAGCCAATTCATTAAAACTGTTATGGTTTGGCAGATAATACAAGGAGAACAGATTAGATTTTACTACAATCAAAGTCTTAAAATCAAGGCAACAAAATATTAATTTTTAATACCATTTGTGGGATTGAATATAAACAAGAACTGTAAGTAAGCACTGACATACGCCAGCAAAAAGTAAGTCTGAATTGGATAAGAAATAGAATGAAAGTTATTGTTATATCTAATGCATATAGAAACCAGTAATTAAAACAGATGCAAACATATTAACTGAAATAAAAAGTTTTGACATATTTTACTCGTCTTGAACGTAAATGACACATGTAATGATTTTAAGTTTTTGATTTTTTATTCGTCATACTTAATAAAAAAACATACCAGTCCTTGTCCAAACCACAATCCAAAAAACAAAGTAAAAACTTTTAAAAATGGCAATATTAGTTATACACGTAGACTTCCATCAAGGAAGTGAGGCCGGGTGCTCCGGAAGGGTAAAAATATAGTTAAGAAAAAGAAAATGTTTTAAGTCTACTGAGGCTCTGTCATAAAGCAGAGAGTCAAATTTGGCCTTTTGACCTCGAAATGTATCTACAATCAATGTGGTTCTTAACGCATTGTATCGTGTTGGTTTACACTTGAACCAAGTTTTGTCAAAAATACAATTTTGTACCATGTTTTATTAAAATCCACTGAAAAGTGAAGGAAACAGAGCAGACATAAACAACCATATACAAATACAAATCCTTGTGACCTTGACATTTAACCAACATAATCAAACAAGATTCATAACACATCTGCGCATATGTGTGCCAAGTTTTATTAAAATCGTTTGAGCTGTATTAAAATCTATTGAGAAATGTAGTAGATATAAATGTACATAAAAACTAGAAAAGTTCTAAAAATCTACCCTCTTGACCTATACCTTTTGACCCACATAACTAAACCATTGTTCATGTCATGTGCACAATCATATCAACTTTAGTTAAAATCTATTAAAAAATGTAGGAGAAAAGTGGAAGAGGTTGTGGCAGACTGACAGAGGATAAAACAAAAAGGCAAAAATGATAATTTAAGGTAACAATATTGTCAAAGGGTTCCAAGTAGGTTTTAGATTTTGGTAGCCATTTAGCATCGAATGTGAAATTTTTTGTCAACATTTACAAAAACTACTTGCCACAACTTTTACCAAAGCCCCCCTCCCCGACAATGACAGTGCTGATTCACTCGTATTACAAACATTTTTTTTAAATTTCAACCACGTAAATTCAGATATTCATTTCGTTACGAACATTTTGATATTTCTTCTGTCTAAACATTAGATGGCGACACATTATCAGTGCCTTGGATGTGAAAGCATTAGATATAGGAGGCATTGGTGATATAAACACCAGAGTCAAGAAAGTGCTTGACACAGTCACTGAAAAACTGTACAATTTAAAAAAAATCCTCTGCTAACCTAGATCATAAAGGTAATACCCAGAATATGAAATGGTTTTGACAAAGTCGGAACTGATTATGTGTACGGAGCGATCAAACAACTAAGGTCTAATTTTTGATCACATTTTCCAGTAATTTACGCACAACATGAAGACCCAACTGACCATTTTTGTTTATTTCCCAACATATGCCTCTATTTTACAGAGCTATTGATGCAATTTTTCAACAATAATATATGAAAAAATAATTGGCAAATAAAAGAAAATAAATTAGGGCTTATACAATTTACTTTTATTTCTTTTTTCAATACTTTTCTTCAGCTGAAATCATATAAGTTTCCTTTAATTCAACTGCTTTGTTGACAGTAATTATTTTTTTGATAATTGAAACAATTATTTTATTTCAATTATAGATGAAAGATGTCATTATACAATTAAGTAAGGAGGATTGCGAAGATACCTTTACTACAGTAGAACCTTTCTTAGTCAAAACCCTGAGTATATCTAAAACCTGTCTAAACTAAAATATTTTATAAGAGTTGAGTTGAGCAATGGTGTTTAACATCTGAGTCAAGAATAATTCATTTACATCGATTTGTTGCCAACTACTGGTGAAAGTGCAGAGATTTTGCCTGTGCATTGTGCTGATGTCATTTTACAGCAGGGTTCTTTATTATGCCATGCTAACTGTGACATGGGACATCGTTTCCTTCTGAAAGAATTGTGACTTTACTACCCACTTTAAGTCTTTGGTCAGATCTGGTCAAGGTTCGAACCCACAACCTCCCACTTACATTGTATAAGGACACATTATTAATATTCTATGATGGATTAGCCTGTGTAAACTGAATCCTTAAACAAACTTTTCTTTTCTCTCTATCATTCCAGTTTTACACCCCAATCAAGATTTTTCCACTTATATCAAGTGAGTCAGTTCATGGATTGTGATGGAAATCTGAAGAGCGCTGACAAGCTTTCCCACACTGCTTGAGTGGGATTCAAAGTTATGCAATAAGACACTGTGATGCGTAAGTTCACACTGGAGACAACATAGTCACTGACAGTTATGACACTTTGTAATATTGGGAAAAAAATATGAAGCAAAACTGCTTAGAGCTTGTTTGACACCCATAATTGTCTGTGAAAACCTAAAAAAAAAAAAACAACTAATAATTAGCCAAAGTAGTTGACATTTTTTAAAAATTATTGAAAACAGATGCAAACAAATTAATTGAAATGTAAAAATAAAGTTTATCTTAAAATGAAGGACATTACACACTGGAAAGAAAATGTTTTAAGTCTACTGAGGTTCTGTCATAAAACAGGCGGTCAAATTTGACCTTTTGACCTCGAAATTTATCTACAATAAATGTGGTTCTTAAAGCATTGTAACATGTTGGTTTACACTTTAACCAAGTTTTGTCAACATACAAATTTGTACCAACAGAGCAGACATGAGAAACCATAAAAAACAGAAATCCGACCCTTGTGACCTTGACCTTTAACCAACATAACTAAACATGGTTCATAAGACATCTATGCATGTGTGTGCAAAATTTTATTAAAATCTATTGAGGAATGTAGGAGATATAAATGTACATAAAAAACACTACAAAAGTTCTAAGAATCTACCCTCTTGACCTATGCTTTTGACCCACATAACTAAACCATTGTTCATGTCATGTGCACAATCATATCAAGTTTAGTTAAAATCTATTAAAAAATGTAGGAGAAAAGTAGAAAAGGCTGCGACAGAGTGACAGAGGATGAAACAAAAAGGCATAAATGATAATTAAAGGTAACAACTTTGTCACAGGGCTGCAAGTAGGTTTTAGATTTTGTAGCCATTTAGCATCCAATGTAAAAATTTTGGTCAACATTTACAAAAACTACTTGCCACAACTTTAAACAAAGCCCCCCACCCCCACTACGACAACGACAGTGCTGATTCACACGTAGTACAAACAAATTTTCGGTTTCTTTGTTGAATCTCAACCACATAATTCAGTAAACCATTTAGTTACGAACATTTTGACATTTCTTCTGTCTTAACTTTAGATAGCGACACATTATCACCGCTTTGGAAGTGAAAGCATTAGACATAGGAGGCCTTGATGATATAAACATCAGAGTCAAGAAAGTGCTTGACACAGTCACTGAAAAACTGTACAATTTAAAAAACCCTCTGTTAACCTAGGTCATAAAAGTAATGTCCAGAATTTGTAATGGTTTTGACAAAGTCGGAACTAATTATGTGAACAGAGCAATCGAAAAACCAAGGTCTAATTTTTGGTCACATTTTGCAGTAATTTACGCACAACATGAAGGCCCAACTGACCATTTTAATACATTTACCAACATATGTCTCTATTTTACAGAGCTATGGAGGCAATTTTTCAACAATCATACATGAAAAAAATATTTGGCAAATAAAAAAAAATTCAAGTAGGAATTATACAATTTGCTTTTATTTCTTTTTCAATTCTTTTCTTCAGCTTAAATCATACAAGTTTTATCTAATTTAACTAAAATACTTTGTTGACAGTAATTATTTTTTTAATAATTGAAACAATTATTCAATTTCAATTATAGATAAAAGATGTCATCATATAATTCATTATAAAGACGACTGCAAAAATACCTTTACTACAGAGGAACCTTGCTTAGTCGAAACCCTGCGTATATCTGAAACCTGTCTAAACTGAAAAAAATTAAAGGAGGTGAGTTGAGCAATGGTTTTTTTACATCCGAGTCAAAAATATTTCACTTATATCGTTTTGTTGCCAGCTATATGTTAAAGTGCAGAACTTTTGCCTGTGCATTGCGCTGATTGCATTTTACATCAGGGTTCCTTATTATGCCATGCTAACTGTGTCACAGACCTCTTTTAAGTTCCAATCTGAAGGAATTGTGATTTTCATTTTATTTCATTTTAGCCAAAAAACAGTCACTACCCACTTTAAGTCTTGGGTAAGACCTGGTCAAGGTTCGAACCCACAACCTCCCACTTATATTGTATAAGGGCACAGTATGAATATTCTATGATGGATAAGGTCTGTGTAAACTGAATCCTGAAAAAAACAGTTCTGTTGTCTGTCATTCCAGATGAGAGAGAGAGAGAGAGAGAGAGAGAGAGAGAGAGAGAGAGAGAGAGAGAGAGAGAGGTGGGGAATTATTGGAGATTTACACCCCAATCAAGATTTTTTCACTTATATAAAGGCATTCAGTTCATGGATTGTGATGGAAATCTGAAGAGAACTGACAAGCTTTCTCACACAAGGATCTGCAAAGTTATGCAATAAGAGACACTGTGATATCTAAGTTCGTACTTTAGACCATTTAGTCACTGACAGATATGACACTTTGTAATATTGAGAAAAAATATAATGCAAAACTGCTTACAGCTTGTTTTCCACAAGAGAAGACACCCATGATTGTCTGTGATAACCTAAAAAAATAGTAATAAGCCAAAGTAGTTGACATTTTATTATTTTTTAAAAAAATCTTTGTCAAATATGTAACTACATGTCTTACTATGTTAGATGTGTTACATTTAGCATGAACCTAGAAAACAAACACTTTTATAGGACTGTTGATTTTGTTGCCCATCACTACTAAAATCTCCCCTCCTTCTACTTCGAAGTTTAAACCCATGGTATCTGAAATATGGAAAATTGTGAATGCGCTTATTGTCTCTGTTATCATAGTATACAAGCAAAAAGTATCTGCAATACAGCTGATTTGCCAAGAACCAGAATATATCTCACTCCACCCCACAGCGGTCTACAAAAATTGAAATAGCGATTTGTAAGTGATCAAGGCTGAATATATTAATTTTGTTCGAGTTTACATAATCAAATACTTATTTAATGTATTTGTTAAAGCAAAATAAATGTGCCCGCGATACAGCTGATTTGCCCTAGAATCGGAATATATCACACTTTAACCCCCACCTCCTCTCCACAAGGCTTAATATATTAATTTTGTCCGAGTATCCATAATCAATTAATTATTTAATATATTTGTAAAAGCAAAAAAGTTTCCGCGATACAGCTGATTTGCTCTAGGATCACAATACATACCACACTTCACCCCCCCCCACCGCACTACAGTCCACAACATTTACAGAGCGATTTTTTTTTAAGTGTTCGAGGCTGAAAATGTTAATTTTGTCTGAGTTTACATAATCAAAAAATTGTTAAATGTATTTGTTGTACAAAAATATAACTTACCCGACATCTTAAGATGAAATATATATGTTGAGCGGTGTGGGATTTTCTTCCTCGTGACGTATATCAATATGGAGAAAGGTTTTACGCGGCAGTATTAAAAAATAGACTGGGCGACTTGCGTTGTGGGATATTATACAAAATACGATTGTCGGATGCAAATTTTTTTTTTCTACAATACCAAAATACAAAAAAAAAAAAGAAAAAAAAATCTGAAACAATTTAAGGATGATTGTTTATGAGCACTATATAAATATCCCATAAACCACCTATGCTGCCAACAACGTTGGAACGAGGCATGTAAATTATCCCACAATACGGTGTTTAGAAAAGTATATATATATATATATAAATTTTACGTTTAAATCTGCATATCTTTTGTAAATTTCAAATAAATCTCATGCCTAGATAAAAAAGGTCACACAATACACCTACTGGACAAATTTCCCATAAACCACCATTAGTGTCTATAAATATATATATATATATTCCATCTTTTCAACAGTAAACAGTTGTGTTAACAAGTGTAAAGATTTTATAATACATCAGTCACGTGACTTTAATATCTAAAGTTATTTTAAGACCAGGAAGTGCTTTAGGCGTTATGGACAAAAAAGAATCTAAGATCTTGTTTAATATTTGGATCTTGTTGTCTGTAGTTAATGCAAATGGTAAGTTTATATTATTATTTTATTCACACATTAGGAATTTGCCTGTAATGTATTTTATAAATGGTTGTGGATTTGACACGCGAAACTGCTGTCTTGAAAATAACAAATACACACACGTTTTAGGCATTTAGAAATAGTTTTTTTAATCAAAAGTAGAAGTCTAAATTGCCTCGTCAATTATAAACTTATAAACACTGACACACTTGATAGTGCCTTTTATCATTGCTAAAAATTCTTCGATTACAAAAATGTTTTCGTAGACACCATATAACATCAAATATGTTTAACAAAAAGCGAGACAACTTCAAAAAGCACCAATACGTTTTTAATATTTTCCAGGCCAAATGTTTCTTCATTGGAGATTAACGTTATACTGTCCATTTAGAGATAGTGTAACAGATTATAATACAAATTCTTCACATGGGTCAGTAAGTATTTATTTACTTACTCATTTTATTTATTTATTTATTTGTTTATTTATTTATTTGATTCTTGGTTTATTTATTTATTTATTTACTCATTTTATTTATTTATTTATTTATTTATTTATTTGATTGTTTATTCATTTATTTATTTATTTATTCATTTATTTTTGTAGGACAAACTATTCTTTATGTAGGACTTAATACTGATGTGACGTTAAACTGTCCGTTCAGACAGAGTGTTATATACAATTACTCATTATCATGGATTGGACCACCCTATGTTGGAGACCTAGGAACTACGTATATAACCAGTGCAGATGGAGTAAATCCTAACACAGTACTCGGTAACAGACTTAGTGTAGTAGGTAACCATACTGCTGGTGAATATAACATGAAGATATCTAACCTACAGCAGTCTGATGAAGGCAGATATACTTGTGAATACAGAAGTTTTAAAACATATTTTAATTTACGAATAAAAGGTAAGCAAATTTAAAAAAATTGTCGTAATACAAAATGCGAAAAAAAAATCTGTTTTTTTTGTTTTTTTTTTTTTTTTGCATTGCACAGAGATTCATTTCTTCGAATGTATGTCCGTCACTTATAACTAAACTTTGTCGAAAGCCCTTATTCAGTGCCATTGTTACTAGGTCAAGTAAACTTGGAGGACATTGTTGTCAGATAGAAACTGAAGTAAGATAGTATGGAATTTGGATATCTAAATGTGATGATTTTGGAATTATTTTTGTTTCTTTAAACTTATGAGAATTGACCGCTTTGATAAAACAACAAAAATATTCTTCTTTCAAAATTTTCGGTTTTAGTACCCGTTTACAAATTATGAGCTAAATAGAAACTTATAATGATGTTAGATTCTTTTAAAATCGTATGCCATCTAGCCTGACTATTGCCAGTACTAGTATTGTTATGATGTCTGCTGTCATTTGCTCAATAGTCTTTCTTTCAGTAGGGGAAGTTTAAAAAAGACGTATTTTGGTCAAAGCGTTTAACAACATTTCATGAAAAAATCGTAAATTTTAAAATATTTCAAGTTTTTTTTCTTGTCCGCTAAGCAGTAAAAAAAAAAAAAAAAAAAAAAAATAAGTTAAATAAATAATTAATTAATTAATAGTTAATTTTTAGCTGAGGCCAAAATTGGTATGATTATTGTAATCATTAATCTTTGCAATTTACAGTACCGTTAACAACAGTAGTTATAAATACTCAGTCAATAACAGTTATCGAAGGAAGAACAATTGATGTCAAGTGTACAGCATCAGACAGTGTCCCTGCTGCCAATATCACGTGGTACATACTTCGACAAGGATCACCAACGGTACAGATTACAAGTGGAATAACAATTACACAGGAAATCAAGACGACAATAAGTACATTAACATACACTGGACAGAAAAAAGATAACGATGGGAATCTTTACTGCAATGCGACACAAGATACAATACAAATAAAATCACAGAATGTTCCTATTTCTGTATTTTGTAAATATGCTTTATTTATTTTTAGCGGACATTTTAGTCTTGAATATTCAAAATATTAACCACTGACATAAATGTCATATTTTACAATTGGAAGTATGCAAAATCAACTATTTACGTGACATTCAGAAACAAAATCTAGAAAGAGTTAAGTTGAGTAATGGTGTTTAACGTCCCAGTCAAGAATATTTCACTATATATCGAGACGTCGCCAGTATAGGCGAAAGTGCAGAAATTTTACCTGTGCGTTGCGCTGATAGCATTATACAGCAGAGTTCTTTATCGTGCCACGCCTGCCATGACATGGGACCTCGTTTATTTTAAGTTCTTATCCGAAAGAACCGTTACCTTCATTTCGTAATGCCGAGTGCTTGGCGAAACAGCAGTCACTGCCCATTTTCAAGTCTTGGGTAAGACCCAGCCGGGGTTCGAACCAACGACCTTCCACTTACTGAGAGAGGACTCTACCAACTAGAAATAATTTGATTTTTGTTATTAAATTTATGGGAAAACTAATTACATGTAGATATTTTTATTGATTATTTTTTAATTTTAATTCATATTTGATTCATCCATAAACGATGATATTGAAACACTTGGATAAAGAGAAAAACTAGAAACATATACTATACATAAACATTGTTTTTTTATTTATTCAGACAAACCAAGTAACATTCGGATCTCTCCTGTATTTGACCCATACATTGTCTATGTAACTCAGACAGGAATACAATTACATTGTTCAGCAGATGTTGGAAATCCCCCTTCCATTACTTACACATGGTCGCATAATGATGTCGATGCAAGCAACAATCCGTTTGTAATAACAGTCACAAAAAACAGTGGTAGTAACTATACATGTACAGCAGGTAATACAGTAGGGACGATAGCTACTTACAAGATGATTACAGTACAATGTAAGTTAATCTGAAATCAAATAACACTGCAAAAAGAATCTGTAAGGTATCATAATGATCTTTTTCAGAAATTTTAGCCAGTTCCACAGCAGCAACGATAACATTTTATCAGTATAGTGAAATATAAATATATTCTGTATAGTCAGGAACAAAACCTGAAGACCAATTATCTTTATTAGCCCTACTTTAAGACTGAAATAAAAAATCTACTTGTATTTTGCAAATGTCCTTTCGCTTTTATCACTTCTAGTAGCCGACGGGTGATGGTTGATATAAACTCTAAATGTGGTTTAAGTCTAAACTCCCACGATGGCAGTGAATAGCTCTTCGGTAGTGGAAATTTCTCCAGACTGTATTTGTAACTCTCTTTTAATGCGATTCTATAAATATTCGACAATACCAGTGTCTAAGGTCTGGCCTGGCCACACAACAGTTAAAAAGTTATTTTGCTGTTTGTATTCTGTAGTTATACAGGCCCGATGAACGGGAGCTTTATCATCCTGAAACCAATATGGTTGGTTAACAAAATTACTGGCAATAAGTATTACAGTGTATTAATATACTTCTGAGCATTTATATTGCCTGTAACATTGCACAAAATCCGACACCATAATAAGTGGTGCATCCCCAAACCAAAGAGGGGGCATCTACACTGGTAAAAGGGCGATTCTTGGATGTCCTCCAGAAGTATAAAGGTGATTTTCTCTTATCACTATTTGAGTTTTATCAGTAAATATAACAGTTTTCCAATAATTATCGACTGATAAATTTCTTTTCTAAAAAAAAAAAACACTAAAAAATGCAGTTTTACACTCAGATCGGATAGTAGATTCTGGTATTTTCATCATATCAACCAAATGTGAAGTGTTATTGCCCTTTAACTTTAAATCTATAATGATTTTTTTCACATCATCTGACAATTCTGTTGATTTTCTACTAATGTTGACAATACACCGTTTACATTGTAATTCCCCTTTGCAGACGACCTTCTTTCTCCATGACGGCATTTATTTACCATCGAAACGAGCTACAGATAGATTTTAAAGTATGTCTTTACAAGCTATCTATCTTAAAACATGCAAGACGGTTTCAATAACGAACAAATTGCGAATAATTCCCCTTTGCAGACGACCTTCTTTCTCCATGACGGCATTTATTTACCATAGAAACGAGCGAAAAATGTATTTTCAAATATGTCTTTACAAACTATTTATCTAATAACATGCGAGACGGTTTCAATAACGAACAAATTGCGAATACTTTTGACATGAGGCTGTATATTATTCTTATTAAATTCAATTTTGTGTTTCTAATTGATTTTTTATTTTAAAAGATTCGGAGGGAAAAATTATACGATACTAACATGGTTAGATTAGCTTAATTCTCCAGAAAGAAAATTTATTGAATTTGAATTCCCGCTCTGTGACTAATTATTATTAAAATTTACATTGCAAATTTCAATCTGTATATTTAAATGCTTTGCAGAACTGTTATCCATAATATAACATTATATTTAGCTGGAATGTATCGTTAAGAGATGAAATAACATGTGCCAAGGTAGCTTTAAACTTTTTTTTTAAAATTGGCTAAAGCTTGCTTATATATATTTATATATATATTCGTATCCTGTTATTTTTATATTATACATAACGTTTGGGTTGTAAACTGTGCATATTATTGGTTTTCAAAGCAATGATCGGTTAATCAATAGATAAGACAACAGTAAAGATTATATTTTCAGTCATGTATTATTATCAGGAAAAATAAACTTGATTGTAAACAAAAGTATACTGAAGATACCATCAAAAAATGTTAGAGGTTTTGATAGACATCATATTTGTTGTGTTTGGCAATATAATTTTTCAACAAACAATCTGTATACCAATGGGCACTAACTGTGCACCTTTGCTTGCTGATTTGTTTCTTTATTCATATGAATCAGAATTTTTACAGAATCTTGTCAAATCTGGAGAAAAGACTGTCCCAAAATCATTCAACTACACATACAGATATATAGATGATGTTCTATCTTTAAATAATTCAAAATTTGGAGAATATGTGAATGCCATCTATCCAAGTGAGCTTGAAATTAAAGACACGACAGATTCTCGATGTTCTGCTTCATTTTTGGACTTATACCTCAGTTATGACACCAACGAAAGGTTACATCTGAAGCTATACGACAAACGTGATGACTTCAATTTTTCTATTGTCAACTTTTCGTTTCTTTGCAGTAATATCCCTGCTTCTCCTGCGTATGGTGTATATCTTTCACAGTTGATACGGTATGGTAGAGCTTGTTCCCACTATTGGGACTTTCTACAACGAAGCAAATTGCTTACAATTAAATTGTTGACTCAAGAATATTGCAAGCCTAGGCTAATCAAGGCCCTTAAAAAATTTTATGGCCGTCATCACAATATTGTTGATAAGTATGTAGTCACTGTGTCCAAACTTATACTGGATATATTTGACTTACCATAGTTCTTTGTTCCTTTCATTCTCAAAATTGACTTGCACGTGACGGGTGTAGCTAGCTAGACAGGAGGTGCTTACCCTTCCGGAGCGACTGGCCTAACTTCCTTGATGGAAGTTCACGTGTGTAACCAATTTTGCCAGGTTTCAAAGTTTTTACTTTGTTTTTTGGATTATGGTTTGGACAAGGACTGGTATGTTTGTTTTATTTATCAGTAATGATAGGTAGTAAAAGAAGACACAAGACAAAAACTAAAATAATGACAACAGTGCAATTTAAGGAAACCTAAGGCAAGATTTAACTTGCCGATAATTCCAAGTTACTGTTTTTTTCTTTTCTTTTGAAAAGTATTTTATTTTATCAAATAATTACCTTATGAGATGTACTGAGCTAAACTCTTTTATATTCTCTTTATTATAAGATGGTCCTGAAATACAACGTTTTACTAAACAAGAACCAGTAGAAGGCAGCAGATTTGTGTTATCTTGTTATGTATCTGGTAAACCAGCGCCTACAACACAACAAATATGGTGGACAAGGCAAAATGACAAAAGATTTAGACGACACGGAAATCAACTTATTATTGATAATATGCAGAAAGAGCAAAGTGGTACATATACATGCCATGCGCAGAATACACTGACACCAAGTGGTCATAGTAATATCAATAAAACAGCAACACAGGATGTAGGAGTGGATGTTTTATGTAAGTGGAAAATTGTTTAAATTTATGTTCAATTTTATAACATCTATTATATTTTGTATCAACTATTCTGCATCAACCTACCTGGACTTGTATGATTTAACTAATGCTGTAACAAAAATAAATGTAAAATGATTCTTTTAGACACCTGTTTAATATTAAAAATTTATTAATTTTAACGGTTTGATTTACGTTCTTGATTATCAAACTTTTTGGCCCCTACTGTCACAAATGATGTCCGAAATGTGCACAAATGGCACATCAAAATGTATGTAAAATATATGTAACACTAAGATAACAAAAGCAAACATATATTAAAAACTTATTTTTTTTTAATCAAATGTTATGATTCTTTCTGTTCTATGTTAATGATTATTTCAAATATCAATGAAAACGTAGCGATACGCCCTGTCTCCATCTCAACCGAATTAAACAGCCTTTTTGCAGTTGACAAGTTAGCTCGGGTATTAAAACAAAGTTCTCTCTTTATCTACTACAAAAAACTGTTGACTAGCCGGTACTATATCTCACACAGTGAGTTTCGTGTATAAAATAAAGGATTTAAGAACCAAAAAAAAAAAAAAAAAAAAAAAAAGAAAAAGAAAAACAAGAAAGATCTGGTTATAAACGTTTCTTCCGTTCGATTTGATATATGCAAGATTACGCTAAACCCATAATTTTAAAGCTTTCATCAGACAGTCGGTAACATCAAATCATAGTTCTATTTGAAAACATGCAACAAAATCGATTCTCATTTTAACACCTGAAATTTTTAACATTCTTATTGTGGCTACTATGTTGGTAAAGAATGAGAAAAGTGTATTGGATTTGTGTTGACTTACTCTTGGTACTCTTATTCCTAAAAACAGTTTTTATTTAAAGCTGCATTAAGTTTTTCAATTTTCTGAATTTTTCCCTTTGTCTAAAAATATCTATATTTTTAAAATGGATAACTTCTAATCAAGATCCGTGAGATTCATTTTCTAAAATTTCATTCCTTTTAGCTGAAAATAAACGGAATCATGTAACCTGTTGGTCAATGTTTATTGATGATTAAATCGGGAGCATGCGTACGGAAGTACGGAAACTCCGATAAATCGAAGGCGAAACCTGACAAATTGTATTAATTGTCCTTCTTTAATATCAAGATGTATTCGCAATGTTTTATGTATCCCTTTCTAAGGCACAAGTGACAAATTCAATGAAGTTCTATATTTAATTTATCGTATTTCATCGTTTCGTAGTTTGTTTAAATGACCCGGTTTTGATATGACGTAAGCATGATCTAATATTAGATCCCACATGCTACATCTCGCTGGGATATTATTTTTGTTTCTGCATTAATTCGAGCTTTTGTCGTAGAACCAAATGTAAGATTGTTGATTAGGAACATCATTAAATAGATTAGCATTGTTTTAATTTTTTCATTGGAAAAAAATGCAGCTTTAAAATCAGAAAGACTGAAAGTGAGACATAAGTTAATTAAAGATGACTGAATAGAAAATTCAACCTAAACAACATCAGTTTGAGATGTCATTTTAATTTGGTTGTCATTTTTCATTTCAGTTAAACCAGTCCTTTTGACTTCTCCACATTTTAATCCTCTTATACTGTATGTAGGACAACAAAATATTCAAATGACTTGTACTTCATCTCAAGGTAATCCATTAAGTGTTGATTATTGGTGGACATACAACAAACAAAATTATAGTGGTCCTGTATACAACCTGCAGACAGTTACACAGACAAGTGGTGGAATCTATATTTGCAATGGCAGAAATACAATAGGAACTAGTTCTTCTACAGTATCAGTGGTAGTACAATGTACGTATATATTTTAGATTTCAGTTTGCAATATTATATAGGATGTTTTCTGAAATTCAATTTATTGTCCACAAACAAGAAATCTTCAACAGAAACAAATTTATACCAACAACAGCATCACTACCAGCACCACCAACACTACCACCACCACCACTACCACCACCACCATCACCATCATCATCATCATCATCATCTTTTACAATTTATTAAATAGAAAATTGAAAAATATCATTTAGTGTGAGGGAAGGTACATTATGTTATCAGGAAGGCATGATGTCCCAATTGGTGACAATATGTAAAAGTGAGGCACAAAATGTCGCTTGCATTAAAATGTGTATATGGAGCGTCATAGCTTCTCTCTATCATTGAAACATTTTACATCGAACAAGAAATGAAATGCAAATCTGTGATATTGTAGGCTGCAGAAACGAAATATCTATATACTACTAAATGAAGAGAGTTTTATTTTGTAGCCACTTTCCTGACTTCATTGCAAGTTTAGTCGATGCGACTTGATTATCAAACTATGCACTGTTTAGTGTAGATTTGTTTTTCATCTGCGTCGGTTGTTAATTAATGTAATAATTAAACATAAATTTAGCGATAATTCCGGACCAACCCGTTTCCGCGTTAAAAAATTACCTGTTCAGCGACGTTTCCGTGTCGAAATTTCCAGATTTTTGCCCAGTACGGCGGTAGTGTTGAAGGAAGTAATCCCACATAGATCTGCAAGCACGGCGGTAGTGTTGAAGGAGATGAAACAATATCAAATAATATAGTAAGTAAATTGTGTAGTGTAACGAAGTTCTTGAATAAGAAAATGTAAGAAGACTATCAAACAGTAACATTGATTTGTTTTTTTTTTATTATTCATGTTTTATTTTTTTTTCAGAAATACATTCACAGAATATATACAGATAATTATATATGAATACATGTACAATAATTATCATATTGTAGTATATATAAATAACAATTTTGTCTTAACTAATATACAGAAAGTAATAATATTCTTTGAATGTGTGTGTGTGTGTGTGACACGTAAATGTGTGTGTTACTCTTTTAAGCTTGTTGCAATTATTTTAGTCATTCAAGAAAATTGTCAACCATGTTCCCCAACTTTCTATAAATGATTCATATTTATCATATTTTAAGGCAATGTGTTTTTCTATTTCTAACTGACTTTTTACATAAATCTTCCATACACTTATTGCAGGTATTTTTCCTTCCATTTTACATTTGTATATATATTAACGAGTTAAAAGTAAGATGTGTATAAAAAATCATTGTTGCTAGTATACGACGGATTATTTTATACTGGAACCATTGCATTTAGTAGTTGCTCGGCCCCTCGACCGTTAGCTGTTTTTTTGATAAGCACAGTCGGAAAGAATAGATGTTACTTGGGACACATTTCTCTTTTGGCTTCTTTTTCTCACATTTTTTTTTTGCTGTTTCCATCTACAAAAGTTAGTTTTTTCCCATACACTTCCATTCAAGAAAAAATATGCTGCAAAATAGTGGAACCTGTGGTTGGTATGTCTACAGCCTTATTTTATATAGGGATGTCAATTGGTCTGTGATGAGAATAAAAATAAATTCATGGAACATGTTGAACACTAATAATATAAATTAAATAAATTAGTTCATAATATAGATCAGTAAATGTGTACACGCTTTCAAATATGTATACATTTCCCAACAAAGCATTCCAGAAGGTGCCCTTTTTATTCAAAAATAGCCATTCAGGTGAACCTTTTAATGTTGGGTTACCATGTCCTTTTCAAATCCTGCAGGAAACCATAAAATAATTGATTAATGAAAATGTATCAGTATTGTCAGAGTATGACAGTAATTGTTGCGGTGATAAGAAAATTGATCTGCATGGAGGACACCATGATGGCCAGGCACAAGTTCCTGTTGTACCCTCTCCCAAACAATATATTCGTAATGATTTATACATGGACTACAGGAAAGAAAAATATAACGAATGTATACGAAGATGGAAAAAAAGGGGGGGGGGGGTCATCACCCTGAATTTTTACTGACATGATCGCATGGTTCTTATTACAAGAAAGATAATTTTGCATACTCCTTTGCTTCTTTATTATTCCCATACTCCTCTGCTTCTTTATTACATGAAGCATAATTTTACATGAAACATAATTTTGCTTACTCCTTTGCATCTTTATTACATGAAGCATAATTTTGCATACTCCTTTGCTTCTTTATTACATGAAACATAATTTTGCATACTCCTTTGCTTCTTTTATACGTGAAGCATAATTTTGCATACTCCTTTGCTTCTTTGTTACGTGAAGCATAATTTTGCATACTCCTTTGCTTCTCTATTACGTGAAGCATAATTTTTCATACTCCTTTGCTTCTTTTATACGTGAAGCATAATTTTGCATACTCCTTTGCTTCTTTATTACATGAAGCATAATTTTGCATACTCCTTTGCTTCTTTATTGCATGAAACATAATTTTGCATACTCATTTCCTTCTTTATTACATGAAGTTAATTTTGCATGCTCCATTGCTTCTTTATTACATGAAGATTAATTTTGCATACTCCTTTCCTTCTTTATTATTTGCATACTTCTTTGCTTCTTTTTTACATGAAACATGATACTCCTTTTCTTCCATACTACATGAAGTATAATTTTTCATACTCCTTTGCTTCTTTATTACATGAAGCTTAATTTTGCATACTCTTTTGCTTCTTTATTACATAAAGCATAATTTTACATGAAGGATAATTTTGCATACTCATTTGCTTTTTATGACATAAAACAATTTTGCATATTCCTTTGCTTCTTTATTACATGAAGCATAATTTTCCATACTCCTTTGCTTTTTTATTACATAAAACAATTTTCCATACTTATTGCCTTTTTTATTACATAAAACAATTTTCCATACTTATTGCCTTTTTTATTACATGAAACAATTTTCCATACTCCTTTGCTTCTTTCTTACATTAAATATAAATTTGCATACTGCTTTGCTTCTTTACTACATAAAACTATTTTACATACTCTGTTGCTTCTTTATTACATGGATCATAAAGTTGCATACTCCTTTCCATCTTTATTTCATCTAACAATTTTGCATACTCTGTTGCTTCTTTATTACATGAAGCATCATCTTATCTTTATTACATGAAGCATAATTTTGAATACTCCTTTCCTTCTTTATTACATGAAGTATAATTTTTCATACTCCCTTCCTTCTTTATTACATGAAGCTTAATTTCGCATACTTCTTTGCTTCTTTATTAAATGAAGCATACTTTTACATGAAACATTATTTTCCATACTCCTTTGCTTGTTTATAACATGAAACGATTTTGCATATTCCTTTGCTTTTTTATTACATGAAACAATTTTCCATACTGCTTGGCTCTTTTAATACATGAAACAATTTTGTTACATTTACCATAATTTTGAATACTTTGTTGCTTCTTTTTTACCTGAAGCATAATTTTGCATACTTCTTTCCTTCTTTATTAGATTGACCATAATTTTGAATACTCTGTTGCTTCTTTATTACATGAAGCATAATTTTCAATACTCCTTTCCTTCCTTGTTACATGAAACAATTTTTCATACTCCTTTGCTTCTTTGTAACATGAAGCATAATTTTATCTTTATTACATGAAGCATAATTTTGCATACTGCTTTCCTTCTTTATTACATGAAACAATTTTGCATACTCCTTTGTTTCTTATTTACATGAAGTATATTTTTTCATTCTCCTTTGCTTCTTTATTACATGAAGCATAATTTTACATGAAGTATAATTTTTCATACTGCTTTGCTTCTTTATTACATAAAACAATCTTGCATATTCCTTTGCTTCTTTATTACATAAAGCATAATTTTGAATACTCTTTCCTTCTTTATTACATGAAGCATAATTTTCCATACTCCTTTGCTTTTTCATTACATGAAACAATTTTCCATACTTCTTGGCTTTTTTATTACATGAAACAATTTTCCATACTCCTTTGCTTCTTTATTACATGAAGCATAATTTTCAATACTCTTGTCCTTCTTTATTACATGAAACAAATTTGCATACTGCTTTGCTTCTTTATTACATGAAGCATCATTTTATCTTAATTACATGAAGCATAATTTTGCATACTCCTTTCCTTTACAAATTATTCTCTGATATTTTTTTATTGTAGTATCGTCAGACTTCGATATATCATTGCAGTGCTGTGGAATGGATTCTAGAAAGATGCATGGTATGCTTAATTTTATAAGAACAATGGTTTTGGATATTGCTAAACACATTTAAGTGTTAAAACTTTCAAGTACATTTTTGGGATACAATTATTAATATTATTTTTTGACCAAATTTTCAAATTTTCACTTGGTTTAGAGGAGTTACTGCCCTTGAACTTAGAATTTTAATTATTTTCCTGACTTTCTTTCGGATAAACAAATGTAGAATGTTTTTCTTTTGTGATTTTTTTTTTCGGATGCATTTCAATGCCATTGATATTATAAATAGCAGGAACAAGTAAATGGCAAGTTAGATGGCTTATAATATTGTTTAATATTTAATAATTTTATTTTCAGTCACCAATAAAATCCCTGTCCACTGTCAAATAAGATATGACTCAACCTACTAGAGAAGCTGCGACATAATTCAATTAAAAGTACACTTGCAATTAAGAGTTGGATTGATACGCATAATATTGCCTAGGTACATAAAGAGTTACTGGAACTTCAAAACGGGTTTATTGATGACATTCGCCAAATTACAGAGTCTCTGACAAGTACAAAAACCGATGTATCGCTCCTTATCCATAATTTACGGGTTGAAAAGAGAAAAAACACAACACTGTCCAAATAACTCGAGGAATTGAGATTTAAACTAATTGCAATTAAGAGTTGGATTGATACGCATAATATTGCTGAGGTACATAAAGAGTTACTGGAACTTCAAAACGGGTTTATTGATGACATTCGCAAAATTACAGAGTCTCTGACAAGTACAAAAACCGATGTATCGCTCCTGATCCATAATTTACGGGTTGAAAAGAGTAAAAACACAACACTGTCCGAATAACTCGAGGAATTGAGATTTAAACTCAGTGACGATGGGTTAGAACAGGCTGCATCATTAATTGCAATGGATGAGAGTTGCAATTAATGCGAAACACAAGAAATAATATTCATTCGTATTATTTTTAGGTTTCACTGTGTTTTTTTCGGAATGGATGTACTTATAATTTATTATGAGTCTTCATTTGGACAGTAATCCAGTACTTTTGATTTCAGTTCATAATGCACAAACTATCATTTTAAAACCAGTGGACTAAATGTGCTGAAAGTGCAGCTGAAATACATTTTGACTGTAAATCATAACATTGAGACAATTAAACTTAATAAACCTTCATTTAAATTGCTCTTTTTGTTAAGTATATCCATGTGGTTGTAAATCTTGACCTTTGCAAGGGAAGGTTTTTGAAGCAGGAGAAACTACAGATATTCCACCTAAGAAAAGGCATCACATCTTTCACATATGACAATAAGTGAAATAATCAATTAATACTTAAGTCATCTGAACCTATTATGTATTAAAAAGACAGCTTAGATACTGTTTCTTATTCACTAGCAATATCATGATTACAGACACAACACCTTTTAAATGGTATCTACACATGTTTCACTACAAAATGTCATGCAATATTTTCAACATCCTACCCCTTTATCAAAAGTTTTATAATTTTATCAAGCTCTTGCATAATGTATTGCTATATTCTGCATATATTGCTGTCAAGAAACAAGGCGATTTGATTTTAAACGTTGAATATCTCTCCTGCAGTTTTGCAGCCATTTGCAACAACAGCAGATTTAGTTCTATTATAAAATTGATTTCTCTTTTCTCTATCCATACCTTGGGACAGTTTTAAAGTGCCAGCTCACTGAACTTTCATTTTGTGAATAGGCATGATTCTCTAATCTGTCTTATTATTTCGACACCAAGCCAACCCATAAACTTTGAAATGTTTAATATGACCGAAGGAGCTTAATTCACAGCAGTGAGTCTACACTATTTGAGATGGAAAGGGTTTGCACACACTTAAAAATTGTTCTGATAAACCCATTTTTCCACATCAATTACTCTTTATAACGATGGTGTTTGTAATACATGCAAATGAAAAGCAATTGCAGCATCCTTTACCAGGTAATACATTTAACAATACTTGATTTATCTACATAGTATAACAGGCTCAAGTTTCACAATCAATCAGTCAGCTGAGAGTACACTCAAATGAGCGAATATTACAATGTCAGTTTTTAAGACATTACACGCTTAAAATTGGATAACTAATGTTTTATTTAAATTGTTCAGTGTAAGTTTGTTCAACAAAACAAATTATTGTTTCAAAAAAATTTTTTTTTAAATAATGATTTAAACATTAATGTTTTACATGTTTCAGATGACAAAGTAGTAAACAAAGTTCTTTCTTTAATTGAAAACATGTTAAAAACGCATGGAAAATGTTTAGCAGATTTTCTAGGACTACCACACATTACGGAAAGTACCGAGAAATTGAAAAATGTTTTGAGTGAAGTTCTAAATTATTCTCCTGAAGAGCAATCAGAAATTGCTAATAAGCAAGAGAGGATGTTAAACTCAGATCAACATCAAGTTTATTATCAAATATTAACTGCTGTTAACAATCCAATTAACACCAAAACCCAACATTTTTTTTGTGGATGGCCCAGGTGGATCGGGTAAGACATTTAAATACAACATCATTCTACTAGCACGTGTTAGGTCTCAAGGAAACATAGCACTTGCTGTTGCTTCTTCAGGTATAGCAGCAGAGCTATTGCATGGAGCAGGACAGCACACTGTAGATTTAAAATTCCAATTATAATTTTTGACAACAGTACATGCAACATATCAAGACAAAGTGCTCTTGCTGAACTTAAAAGAAAGTGTGTCCTTATTGTATTGGATGAAGCACCAATGATTCACAAACATGTACATGAATGTGTTCACAGATCATTTTGTGATTTAACAGGTATTGAACTTTCATCAAGGAAGTGAGGCCGGGTGCTCCGGAAGGGTAAGCACCTACTGTCTAGCTAGCTACACCAGTCACATGCAAGTCAATTTTGAGAACGAAAGGAACAAAGAACTATGGTAAGTCAAATATAGCCAGTATAAGTTTGGATACAGTGACTACATACGTATCAACAATATTGTTTTGACGACCATAAAATTTTAAAGGGTCTTGATTTGCCTAGGAATGCAATATTCTTGCGTCAACAATTTAATTGTAAGCAGTTTGGTTCGTTGTAGAAAGTCCCCATAGTGGGAACAAGCTCTACCATAACGTATTAACTGTGAAACATATACACCATGCGCAGGAGAAACAGGAATATTACTAATATTATATATATATATATATATATATATATATATATATATATATATATATATATATATATATATATATATATAAAGTATTCACTGTGATGAAACCGACCCGGGGCATTTTTCATGGTAATCCCGGAATTATATAGTATGTTGACAAAAATGGCGTCAGCTGCAGGAATGCGGGTTGTTATATGTGACATTTTTGAAGCAAACTCGTAACTGTTGCATGATAAGAAATAACCGTTAACAACATATACACAAAAAAGTGTGAAAATATTGTGCAATTCCGAGCTTTTTGAAGTTTCCGATTTGAGTTGCTGCATTAGATTTTCGAAGAGGCAAAATGAGTTTTGTTTGACATTTTTCACGAAATCCGAGTTATAACACATACAAATGTATGTAGAAATGTTGATATCAGTCTCTTATCATCATAAATTAAGGCAATTTTCATTTAGAAATGATCTGAGACGTCGGAAAACGAACGCGAGCTGGATTGGACTGAAATTCATTGTTCCGGAATGGTAATCTTGTTATTATGTACGAGTGCCCGGAATGGTAAAACAATTGGTGTACCTCATGGTATTATGTAATGACAAGGTAAAAAGTAAATATAAACAACTGTAATGTAAATAATCTCCCATTGCAGGCACAGGCAGATTGAAGGGTTAGATGAATTTTTCCATGAAGTCCATCAAACCAGCTCTGAAAAATGTAGTAAGAAAACTGCGAGTAGTGATACATCTCATCTGTGTAATGATTGCGGGAAGATTTTTAAATCATGGTCAGGTCTGTACAGACACAGACGACAGAAACATTTAAATACTCCAAAACATAAATGTACAATTTGTGGCAAAGAATTTATGTAGAACGACCATTTTGAAGTGCATATAAACCAACACCATAACCTCCGACCACACAAATGTTCCAAATGTTCGAAGGTATTTTCATCTAAACTATCGAAAAAAAGGCCATGGGAAAGTCTGCAATGATAATCAGTCATCAGCCACGTTTACATGCGACCAATGCAAACGTGTTTTTAGTAGACGTGATATACTCAGAGACCACAACCAGGGGTTACATATTCGCCAGTATAAATATATCTGCGATGTGTTTGCTTGCGGGTCCTCGTTTAAGTGGAGATCAAGCCTTTCCAAACACAAACGAGTTCAGCATGGGAAAGATCATAATTCTTTTTTTTTAAATTTGAATGACAAACAGAATCACAGAGTGAATTTATTGTTTTTTTATGTACATGTAATTACGTTTTTTATGCATTTAATTGCTTTAGCCTACCTTGTTATCACAAGATGGGCTCATCAAATACTTATGCGTCAGTACTCCGTCTGTCCGTCGTCCGTTCATCAACAGATTTCTTGCTGACGCTATTTCAAAGTAACTACTATGTAGTTTCCCCCTAAGACAATAGTTGTGCAATATCTTTTTTGTATCTGAAAACCAATATGACCAGCAGGCGAACATCTTGAATTTTGAATAGCAATGTTTGTAAATGCTATTTCTCAATAACTACTTTGGAATTCTCTATGCTGGTTCCCTTTAGGCTGTGTGCAACGTCTATTTTTTATTTAAATCTGAACAACCGCTTGCCAAAACAAGGTCACTGTGACTTTATTTCATGGACCAACAATTTCCCTTCATAACCCCAAGACTTTTTGACGTATATTTCTGAAACTTGGATATATCATTTTAAAATGAGATGGTTTAAAACCGCATCCAAAATCGGTCAATGTTTACATTTGGAAGGTGGGCGCCAAGGTCCATCTTAGATCTCTTCTTATTTGTTGTTACTTCTTATACGATGAACAATTGATCATGCAATTAAAAAGTTCACAAATCCTAAAGGTTTTATAAAATTCTTCAAGTGCTTCTGTAAAATGAACAATTGGCAAAACTGTATGATCAGTTTTGTGCTTATAGAAGCAATAGTACTACTTACATTTGGTTGTATATAACTTGGTTAAATGTACAATATTTTAGGCGAATGATTTGTAAATGTGGAATGCACGACTGGATAATAAAAAGTTTCAATAAGAATTTTTTTTCAAGAAATCATGTTGACTTAGATGCACATGAAATGTGTCCCAATGGTCAGTTTTGGCAGACGGCATGCAAATGTTTCTTTGACAACAATGTCATGTCGCTAGATGAACATCTCCAATAAATTCAAAATTTTTCAGTGTGGATTTTCCTATGTGATTTTCTGCCTATTTTCTGATATTTTTTCTTCTTGGAGAGAATATGACTGTGTGAATGGAAGCATAAGAGGACAGTATACTGGGTTTTTGTTTTGGTTTGTGTTCAACTTTGAAACGTCACACATACACGTTCGTAGAAATAAGTGCACCACAGCAGCGATTATAATTACATAGAAAAACTAAAGATGAATATGAATAATAGTAGTTTTAATGTGAATTGTTTCAAAACTATTTACTTATACGCCATAAAATCTGCTGTTAAAATTATTAAGATTTAACTATGCAGCCTATCAAGTCACAACACAGTTAACACTAGGCCAGAAAAACGTCTTTCTTTTGTGCTTGTGGAAATTTGGTAATTTTGCAGTATGTCAATAAGATAGCGTTTACAATAACATAACCACATAAAATAATACCAGTGTCCAGTATTATTATTCTGTGATGCTAAGTTACTAATATAACATGAATTTGAAAAAAATTGCACGCTGAATGTTTGTATAAATTCTACTGAAAACGTAAACAACACATCGGAATTTTAGTATACGAGACAACGGATGGTTTTAATATCACTGACAATGCGACTTTTCTTTGTCTGAATAATTTAAGTTCAAAGATATGATCCCTAAAAAGGAAAAGCAACACTTATCTTAAGTTGATCATGATCAGCATTACTAAATGCTCTTTCCTATGATTATTACACCTGTAAAAACCACTGAAAGTAGAGGAGCCATTTGGTTAATCATCCAAACTGGTTAATTAAGCAAGCAGACCTTTTACACTTACCGCATATCAAATGTACATGTATATTTATAATACTTACTCTATATAGTATCAGTAGTAGTTATGTTTCTGCATCTCCTACCTATGGTGCATACATTATGCATGAGCTTGAGTTTTTGCACAGCTGAACTACTTACAAATAAATTATTGACGCAGGGGTAACAAGGCGAAAGAATACTCATCAACAGAATTAAGAAGATCTATGGTCGTCATCATGAGAGTGTAAAAAAATTTGTTATTTCTGTGTCCAAGATGATCTTGGACGTTTGGAGACCCAATGGTTTTAAGTTTAGTTTTCTTTTACGAATATTTTGTAATAATGTGGCCGGTATCAGTACTGAACCAGGGGACACTTATTCTTTCAAAACACCCGGCCTCACTTCAATATCAGAAGTCCATGTATTTGTTTATCAACGTCCAACGAATTTACGGTTGTAGAATATTTGGTATTGTTGTACTTCAATCTAGTAGTCTCTCTCTCTCTCTCTGTCTCTGTCTCTGTCTCTCTCTCTCTCTCTCTTTTTCTCTGGGAACAGAAAAACAGAAACTCACCTTGGCCGAACAATTAATAGATCTCTTCAAACCGCATCCACTTCCATATCTTCCCCCTCAAATCTTGTCTTTTTGTCTGATGGCTGATAAAATAAGGACGTTGGATGAGCGTTGGATCTAGAAGTTTGTAAATGAAATCCCCTTAAAAAAAGAAAACAGATTGAATATATAAATTATAAACTTTGTATGATCGTTTAAGATACATGTATACGTAAAAATCAACTTTTGTCCATTGCCATGTTTCTATTTGTAAACAAATCATAAATTTTTTACTATAAGCAAATTTAACAAAATATGGTAGGCAAATGGCAGTATTTCAGTGACATTAAGGTTTAGTTAAGATATGAAGATTCGTAAGCATGAGCACACATCGCCTAACACGTTCTAATATAGCGTATGGTCTGTATAATGTGACAAAATGGGATATTCATATTCAAGTATATGTATAGCATGTTGCTTCAGTAGGTTAGGTCCCTAAATAGCAGTTGAATCTGGCTAGTATAAGAAAATTTTATTAAGTATTGCCTATTGACAGAAATTACGTAGCACAAACGATTTTTTGCAAACTTTCTTAACGATCTTTTATTAATGATTAATTAACCTATTATATATGAATTGATATTTTACTGCCAGGTACTGAGGAAATTAATCGGGTTTGGGACCAATAATGCATGTAGAACCACACCACTGAAACTCATGATTTTATTTAAAACAGGTGCCCGTCCAGGTCGAAAATTTAAGTTCAGTAATATCTCCACCTCTTAAATGCTGTTTTATTTTCGCAATTATAAGAACACATTTAATTTGCGACAGACAGACAGACAGACAAAAATAGAAATGCATTAAGTAGAAAAGACATGTGCTGCTTTTGAGCTATTTAATTAAATATCGAAAGAAACACATTACATCTTCCTGTGAGCAAAGTTCAACTTGACAAAACATCAGCTACGACTAGTACTAGAAACATACTTGTCTTAACATCAGTTATATAATTTACATACAAATAGATCATAGCATACCTTTCACTGTCCATTTTGGCGTCTAAAATCTCTCCTGCCGTCGCTAAGGCTATAGGTATATCATCAAGTCTTTGTACCCCGGTTCCTTTTGGGTCTATATCCTGAAAGGTACAGAAGAAGTTTTCTATATCCAGACTTCCAATTGTACGTATATTATAAGTCCCCGTCTTTGTGAAAGGAAACAGCTGTATATGACCTTCGATCCCAGTCAAAAGTCCTTCAAAGAGCACGATAGGTATATATTTGACATATGCCCTAGGAGGTGGAAATTCATAAAAACAAACATCTTTCAAAAGCCATTCCCTGAGTGCTCAACGTGATTTGCAACGATCTAATGCACTTATTCCTGGTTCATCCTCTGCGAGATACCAGTTCCTTATCAAACGACAGAATTCCGCTTCTTTATTAGCTCCTATATCCACTAAAGCTTTTTCTACCTTTTCTCTGAATGTTTGATGAGCATATGCGGCACTTTGTTTATCGATCATGTCCTGAACATGAGCAAGGCTTAAACCACAGCCATTAACTTCAACCTTTGCGGCAACTTCATGTACCGCTTTACTGCTTATGCCTTTGGGATACCCGGGCCACAGAATAAACGTCTGGCACCACAGAACTGGTGATATGCATCAAGTATCATAAATAAATAATTGTTCAGAAATGGGTTGTATTTTGGTATAGAATACCACCACGAAGGGCAAATATTTGGAATGTTCTCAAGAGTAATATTACTTCCAAAGGATGATATATGCTTAAATATATGATTAAAATGCAGAAAGTCTGGATGGAAAAATATGCTTAGCATATATTTTGTTTAAATGTTCTTTATCAATTTGGTGAGCAGCTTTCTTTGCCAAGCAAGCTAGTGTCAAAGGGTTCCTTATCTTTTTACTTTCTCGCTGACTTTTGCATATTGTACTTCCATCTCCAAACTGAGAGCATAGTATGTTTACCAAACAGTACTTTGGAGATGAACCACTACATTTAAGACCATTTGCTTTCAGTTTACCGATGACTGGTTTCAAGCATGTTGAGAGTTCTGCCTTTGTGAATGTGTCATTAATTGAATTTTCATTTACAAATTTTAAAATGAGATCCTCCGGAGACAATTTCCATTTTTCTGAAAAACTAACATTTAGTTGTTTGCACATTTCTTGTACATCTTCCTGCGAAAATATTATTGAATCGGTGTTCATTTCCGACGTGCTCTCGGGTTGTACACAATTTGTAGAACTAACTTCAGATTCTAACATCATTTTAACGCAAACTTCTGAAATTTCTGTATCGACTTCCAAATCAGTACATCTGACTATATCTCAAACACAGTCCCTGATACTGCTATCGACGGTTACTTCATCAGATAAAGAGTTTACTATATTCTCAGTTACATCGCTTGCTGTATTGTCAATGTCGTTTGTATCACACGATACAACCTTGTTCCTAATCAATTTGCTAATTCTCTTTGTAAGACTAATTCTTGAACTTGACTTATGTCCTCCTACAAAATATCTTCCATTTGCTTTATAAATTTGAATAACATCTTTTAATTTCGTTGTATCTGCTGCTTTGACGATATTCATTTCGGCTATGACTTTTAATATTGTGCCCTTATTCATTTTCTTAACTTCATTATACGTGTCTTTTTGTAGCTGTAATAAAGTTAGTGGACGGTCAGAAGCATCTCTTACCGTTAGTTTGTACCACTGTCCATCAAATGAACAGACAGGAACGTAAATACATCTGTTGAAAGTTTCTGCCAAGATGTAGTGCAACATGTGTCTCAATGTTTCATTAAAAAGACTGTAACCTTTAAGACCATAAGCTATTGGAATTGAATTTAACGATTCAGGACTGTATTCTCTATATAGATCAGAAATCATGAAATTATGTTGCGCGGGTTCTGCAAAGTCTGAAAGCAGTCTCTATACAAGTACCTGCGTCATGTACACATTGTTTTGTGTCTGTCAATTGTACATCATGCTGGGAAAATATTTTTTAAATTAGAGTGAACTGCTAACTGATTTGTTGATTTGCAAGACACGCATTCAGTTCCATTTGCGGACGGAACTTCGCACAAAAACTCGACATTCTCCCTCACAAAGCGTGCTATTTTGTCCTGTTTTATAGGTACTGATTGTGATTTACGACAAGGTCGATGCGGATTTTCGCCACCATACACTGAAATAATCTCCGTTTCTAAATCAGGCCATAGTTCTTCTGAAAAAGTCAATTTGAGTACCACAGAAGATTCAGGGCTATACGATAGAAACAACAATTGATCTGTACCTCATACTTTCATTTCTGACAATACTTGTGGTATATAACACTGTGGTAACTCATAGAAAACTGGTAATTTGGTTGCATAACTAACTTTTTTTTAGGAAATCTGCATTTTATTTCAATTGCAAGCATCGAGTCATCGCCAAGTTCACAACTTCCGTCTGGACTAATAGCAACTGATACATCCGACATCATAATTTTGTAGCAACTTTCGTTCAATAGCGAACATCACTTGTGGGTAGTAAACTGGAAGTACCTTTGCAATTAGTGTTGCAACGCCATTAATATCGTTTTCAGAACCGTTTGTCATCATTTCTTTGTTGATACTACTTGATTCAGGCTTTGACACCTGATATAATACTTCATCAAAATGTTGTGTCTGTTTTTTCAACGTGGATAGTCCAAGAGCATCATACATGGTACTGTCAGTTACTTTTGCGGTTTTGCGAACATTGAACCGTGCAGGTGTTCTTTGCTTCATGTATCTACACTCGGATTGCTCATTGTTTGTTAAATGTCCATAATTTCGCTGATTATTAAATTTGATTCCAACACCATGCGTCCCTCTTTTATACAGGTCTTGAAACTCTTGTAATGTAGCGACAATGTAACCAATCATGTCAATATTGGTAAGTATATTCTCGGAGCAAGCTTTAATGTCATATAAATAAGTCATCGCAATCCCTTTGCAATGAAACATTGATAGAACATAGCATAATTACCTGTTTTCGATCCAGTCCCATCGCGGCAGCAACATAAGACGCCATTTTGTCAACATACTATATTATTCCGGGATTACCATAAAAAATGACCCGGGTCGGTATCATCACAGTGGTATTATGCATTTAATTATGCTGCAAAGAACACCCATACATATATGCCGCTTTCAAAAAATCTGTTTGAAATACAAACACATTTAAGTGTTCAAAAATAAATTGTTTATTACTTATGACTAAATTTTATGTACGGGTCTTAATGTATATAATATATATATATATATATATATATATATATATATATATATATATATATGTTAATATATACTATATGACGGTGTTGATAGTGATGACGATGATGAAGATTATAATTGAGATGATGTTATAATGGTGGTGATGGTGGTAATTGTGGTGATGGTAGTGATGATTGTAAACAAATTGATGGTGTTTGTTATTTTTATTGTTTTGTTTTGTTCTTATCGATGCCATTTTCAGCATTATGGGTATTGTTATTATTATTATTATTTTATATGACCATATAAAGTCGCTTATCTAATACACGTGCAGGTTAAACCCCTTCTTCAATACATCAAAACAGATGTCTCTCACAAAATGATGGCTTCACTCCGTATAATTCAAGTCCACCTAGTCCTCACCGACTTTCCCTATATATTCCCTTTTCTTCTCTAGTGCCTTCCATCTTTTTTATTTTTGTTCTTATTATACCTCTTAAAAATGACATAGATACATACAAAGCCCAAAAAATATCCAAAGTCAAAACTTGCCAATGTAAACAATTAAATAGCCACATAATACTGAAGCCACGTGGCTGATAACCAGTTTTGTAAAATACTTTCTTATAATTGCAGAGGAATTGGTGATTTAAATAGAAGCAAAGATGTATTTAATTTTCTTAATGCTAAGAATATTAATATTTTTTGTTAACAAGACGTACATTTCGGACCAAATGATGAAAATTTTATTTCAACCCGATTGGATGGTAAAGTAGTATCATGTTAATGCAGTACTGCTGCTAGTTGAGTATATATACTATTCAAATATTATTTTGAGTATAAAATAAATTCACAATATAAACAAGGAGATGGTAAGCTCCTAGCTCTGAATGTAACAGTAGAAAAACAACCGTTAACGCTTATAACAATATATGGTCCAAATACTGATACCCCTTCTTTTTATAGTAAGAAATGTTTTGTAATAAGTTTGATTACAAACATATTATAATGTGTGGGGACTTAAACCAGAATTAGACACAAGTAACTACAAAAATATAAATAGCCAAAAAGCAAGACAAAAATTATTAGAAATAATACATGAGACTAGTATAGTAGACGCGTTCAGATATTTGTACTCAACTCTAAGGAGATAAAGATGACGTAAAAAAAAATTAAACAAACCAAATTGGATTTCTTTTTAATAAGCAACTATCTTATAAATAGAATCTCAAAAATAGACATAGACCCTAGGCAGAGGTTTATGGAAATTTAATAACAGTTTACTTGAAGATGAAAAATACCTTGAAAAAATTAAAATTACTATTTCAAAAGTTAACCTTCAGTATAGTGTACCAATTCATAACTAGAAAAAACATAGAAAAAAAGAAATCTGATTTAGAAAACATAAGGAAAGAAAAACTTAAAGGTCATTTAGTAAGGTCAAGAGCACAATGGTTTTTAGAAGGAGAAAAACCGTCTCACTTTTTTTAATCTTGAAAATAAAAACTATATATCAAGGACAATTACCAAAAAACTAAAAGAAATCCTCGAAGACGTAAAATTATTCCATAAAAATTTATATTCAGAAAAACAAATAGAACCAGTAAATTTTGAAGAACAATTTAAAAACTTGAATATACCTTAAATATCAGACAAACAAGCACAATCTATAGAAGGACAAATTACCTATACCGAACTTCTTAATACTTTTAAAAAATCAAAAAAAATAAGATTTTTTTTCAATTTTGGCGAAAGTATTAAAAACTGGATTAAAATTCAATTTGCAGACGATGCTACTTTTATTTTAGATGGATCAAGTTCTTTTTTAGAAGAAACTTTAAAAGTTTTTGATTTTTTGCAAAGATCTCTGGTCTGTATATTAATGAATCTAAATATGAATCTGTTTGGATTGGTTGTAAAAGTTTTGTTTTGAAACGTAAAATAATAGATAAAAATTTGAATGAAGTGCTGAATATTTTTCATTGTATGGTATAAATTTTTCAACATACTTAGATGAAGTGGTAAATTTGAATTATGATAAACGAATAAAAGAAATAGAATCAATCCTGAAATTATGGTCTTCTAGGAACTATACACCACTTGGAAGAATAACAATTATCAAAACACTTGTAATATCTAAACTTAATTATTTAGTTTTGTCTCTCCCTGATCCCCCTAAAAAGACTATTAAGTTCTTACACAGCTTATTTTATAATTTTATATTGAATCCAAAGCCAAACAAAATTAAACCTTCAATAAATATGCCACATTTTTTTACACGGAGGACTAAAATGATTGACCTAGAAAATTCCATTGAGGCAATACAGCTAACATGAATCTGCAGAATAATATAACAAATGTCTAAATTAATCAAATTAATTAGAAACGTAGGGATCACACCGACCAATCTAATAACAAATACAATAACAACAAAAGAAATCAATAATTTTTGGCGACAAGTTTTGCATGCGTTCACATAGACTGTTGTAAAACATCTAAATCTAGTATTTGAAATAATTCTTACAGTAAAACTTCGATCGTTCTAACGTTGTTGCCTCGAATACCCCGGATAACTCGAGGTCATCTGTTGGTCCACCAATTTCCTATTATATCCTATGTAAATAAAGCTCGATGGCTCGAACTTCCTTAACTCGAATACTCCCGCTCGCTCGAACAATAAATATTTTCCAAAAGTATAAAGTTAATGAAAATTCAACTTTTTTTCGTTCGAATACAGTTTTTGTCAGGTGGACATGTGGTCCTGTTCATCGTAAACAAAACATAACCTGAAGCCATATTACAGATTTCATCAAACGTAATAGAGTGGAACGAAATGATTAATCTAGACAGTAACCTAAAATCAAGTTATTAATTAAGTATTAATTAACCTACTTAGGGCGTGTCGATATGCTCATTTCTTTAATCTCTTAATCCGATAACGACACGCGGAAGCGTTTGATCGCTATTTTTAAAACACCCCAGTCGCTGGTGCCTTATGATTGCATCAGGATTCTGTAATTTACATGCCCTTGGAATATGTATAGTAATGTGTATTTTCGTTATTTCCTGCGATTAAAACGACCGGTAATAACTGTGTTTTGTATTGTTTTTCTTTAAAGTATTACATGTGCAACAAAGAATAAAGTAAGTTTATTTTGTATCATCACATGTTGAAATTTACATAAAGTGTCATATTCTAACCCGGTAGCCATATAACATCATACGGCAGATGTAATTTATAATCAATTTTGTATTTTTAATTTGGGACATTTTATTCTTTTTGTTTTTTTTTTAATATTTCTTGATAAATAATGATATTTTAATTCGGACTTTTCATTATTTTTTTTCCTTTAAGTTTATTGACATGTACAACAAATTCAGAGATTCTTTAACGGTCGGTAAACATGACAACGTGAACCTCCAATCATATATTGATGTTCGATTGCTCGAACCCCCGATGGCTCGAATATTTAGTCGAAATCCCTTGGACTTCGAGCCATGGAAGTTCTATTGTATTTTATAGTTGACAGAAGGGAATATTTAGGTATTATAAATAAAGTAAAATCAAATTTAGGTATATTTCAAAAGCAAAGTAATGAACTTATGCGCCCTTTTTCCACATGTCTTTGAAATGATAAAAAAGTCAGAAAAACGTTGTACATATATAGTTTATTTCTCGAATTCAAAAGATGTAAAACGGGAATGACAAGATATTTGAAAGTGAAAAAATATAAGTGTGAATAAAACTTCCTTTTACAATTGTTGAGGACTTAAATTATTTACTACCGATTTCATTAATACTACTTCGTTTAAATATTATATGTTTCTTTTCTTTTTTTCCAATGACTTTAACCATCTTGGCTTAAAAAGCATAAAGCCTAGATCTTTTGGTCAAAAAAACATGTCTATGTGCCAGTCTGTCTATATTATGATTGTACACAGCATCAGTTCTAGCTGAACATGCTGACTTATGGTCATTCCTGTCTATTGCGCCTAGTATTTGTCAATTAACAGAATTTATATCCTTATCTTTCCAAAATTAAATGCATTTGTTATTTATCTATTCTTTTTTTTTTTTATTATTATCGGCATTTTTTCATTCGCAGTGCAGGATACAGTAAAACCACGATCTTTTGTTTCTAATTTACGGCCAAACTCGCTTTTCGCCCAAGTGTAATCTACACCTTTTAAACTCTCACGTAAACACCCTGTTTTAATGCCTTTCACCATCGGCCACACTTACTTGATTTTACTTTAAGTAGACACGCGGTAAGATATATAGCATATATTATATATACATGCTGAAACTCATTCATACCTACAACTACATGTATGTATGGCGTAACAATAACAACTGTTTTAAAGAACACAATTAATGATTTCATATCTGATTTTGTTTACTTTTATAATTGAAAATATTTAGCTGATTTTCGTTCTTGTTTGTTGTTTACATTTTTATGTTCTAGGGATAACGAAATTTTAATTTCCTATTTCAAATGGGTGGCTAACTCGTCTAGATACTCCATAAAACGTCAAGCTTTTGTAACTTATCCAGGTTATTTCATGAGAATCAATAAAAATTATAAAAGGTTTCAAACAGTCCTTTTTGTATCAACAAAATGTCCCTTACCAGTTTAGTACATTAACACCACAAAACCACTCACAGCAGGGCAGCAATCACAACAGTACTACACCAAACACAGGAATTTACCCATCCCCTATCTATCCAACCTGTGCCTCCATTGTAAAATCGTTACAACAGAGGTGGGTCAACGAATGGGCATTATTGAATCAGATTTACAGAAACTTGATAACATTGACAAAATTGATACCGTAGTCACGAAAATAAATGTTAAGGTCGTCCATCTGGAAGCTGGCCCGAAAATTCTTGACGAACGCCTCCAACAGGTGGGGAAATGCTCACAGCATTCAAGCGATGACTACGATTCCCAAAGGAAACAAATCAACGAGTTTAAGTCTAAATTTAAAAAAAAAAAAAAAAACCCATTTCAACAAGTTTAAAGTCGAACACTTCAGATTTCCAAAATATAAACATAAATTTCAATGGAGCAGTTGCTGATATTAAACGTGACACTGTAAACTTAAAGGAGAGCATTACTGATACGGAAATGAAGATAATGAGCAAAACTTTATTTTCTACATTATTGTAGAAGAAATGTAATCGTGAGCGCCATGAGTTTAACAAAAAACGTAATTTTTACCATTGCTTCCCGACGAACGCAGATAGATTGCAGTATATAGAAGCAATGAACATTTACAATAAAGTTAAACTTAAAGCTCATCTAAATTATATGTATTAACGGGGTTCTGAACTTTGTGACATTGCCAAATCAGATCGAAAAAAATGGTCCATTATAAAGCCGAAACGTCCACCTAGATGAGAAGCGAATGAATTAGATACGTTGTGCAACTTCAGAAGACTTTTAGGTGAGAATCCTCCAGAAATCTGTAAAGAAATTGCCGATCTAATAGAGGTGGGTATGATTATTCAATCAAATGAATCTCTAAACCAACACATTTCCAAGGAAGGAATCCTTAATGCTATTCTAAAGATGAAAATCGTGTTGGTACTGATAATTTAACCAGTAAAATGTTTATATCGAATTTGTCCTCGATAGTACACTACTGATTGTTTTATTTAATTTTATGTTTGAGAACGAGATATTTCCGATGTTTATATCGTTTTCGTTCTCGATTGTTCCACCAACCGATAGTCTTAGTGTTTGTTTTAAGATCTTTACTTCTGTACGTACTGAACGTTTATCAAACTGGGCTGAGGATAAGGATAAACTGGTTGACAACCAGTTTAGTTTCTAATCCGGACGCTCCACGATTGATGCTATATTTGCGCTACATAGTTTAATTACACATACGATTCAACGAAATAATTGTATTGCGCATTCATAGACTTCCGTAAGGTCTTTGATAAAGTTGCCCGTCGAATACTATGGTACAAACTTTTGCGATCAGGTGTAAGCAATAAATTTGTTGCTATTGTAAAATCGATATATTCGTCCATCAAGCTGCGCATTAGGACAGGAGGGGTACTATCGGATGCATTTGACTTGGATGTATTTCCTTGGGGTAAAGCAAGGTGCCACATTGTCCACTCTGTAATTTTTATTTTTCATAAAAGATACAATACATGATGTGTCTTCTGACGTTAATAATAGTGACATATGCACCGCAAATGCTAAAGACGTAGAAGTTGTATATAATAGATTCTGTAGGCAAATCTTGAAGCTTAATTAACGGGCGCGCACATAATTCTTATACGGTGAGCTTGGGCTTTTACCACTGTCTGTAGTTAGGCAACATAACATTATTAAATATTGTAAATCTAAAGCCTGCTATTGTTTATGATTTTTATTATCTCTTGTTGTCTGATACTCTAAATAGTAAGAAAAACTGGGTAACCAATGTGCGTGTCATTTTATTTTCCCTACGTATGAATGATACATAGTATGACCGAGGTGCTCATTCCAAGTTTGAAAGTGTTAAAAGGCGTTTAAATCACCAACACTATCAAACTTGGTTTGCAACTTTGAACAGTTGTTCTCTTTTTTGTTATTATTATATTTTCTATAAAAAATTGTTTTGAAACATGTAAACTATAACTTTAATGTTAATCTGTTAACATAATTGCGAAATGGGACTCTTCATTCAATGTGGAAACAGGACGTTTTGAGGGACTTCAGAGAAATCAACGATTATTTTCATGTTGTAACATGAACTGTGTTGAAATGGAATATCATTTTGTTTTGGTCTGTCCAGGATTTCGGTCTCAGAGAATAACCTTTCTACCACGTTATTTTCATTCGTTTCCAAATAAATACAAACTCAATACTTTACTCAAAGCCGACTCCAGCATTAACCTCAAAACTGTGTAAATATCTGACAGAGGCATGGGAATCAAGAACTATCCTAATGACATAATTTATTATTATTATTATTATTATTATTATTATTATTATTATTATTATTATTATTAATACTGGCTATATTTGATGTTGTTCTCTACCATTGCTGTCATATTGTATTGTTTTGTATGCTATAGTATGTACTTTATACTGATGCAATGAACTTTTTATTATTATTCTTTAAACGAATGAAAATAATGCAAGAGCAAAAATTCCTGATAGAACAACTTTCACTTTTTGCGAGGAGTTTACGAGTGTAAATTAAAAGAACAACGCACAAGCAGATATATACGGATAAATGTGCAAAATTAACTTAGACAAATTAAAATATAGAATGGGCTGAACAAAAATTAATAAGAACAATTATGCGAATTTATAAAAATATAAAATAAAAGCTAGCCCTCCTTAAGAGAGAGAGAGAGAGAGAGAGAGAGAGAGAGAGAGAGAGAGAGAGAGAGAGAGAGAGAGATTCATTTTTTCTAGGTCCATTGCACACGGGTATTTCAATATGGAATGCACATTGACAATTCATTCCCGTTTTTATCCAGCCACTGTTGTATCGCGGGTAAGAATTAATGACTTTAACAGCTAGGTCATTGAAATGATTGACAGCTGTATATAATGTATAACAAATACCTGCTAAATTTTGTAAATTTTTATAATCAATTACTTAATTAACAGGTTTAAATTCATTTATCACACTTTTACGGGCGAAAGTGCAGGATTTGATAAAAAAAAGTAAATTAACTAACGGTATGTGCTGGCACATATTGTCGGTCCTGTACATATTGTCTCCGGCGACATTTGTACCTTTATGACTGTACATAATCCGTTGATTGATACTAATTAATACGGTAGACCCACTAGAATTACTGTTTAATGTAACAGTAACCTAATAACCGATATGTGATTTCTCTGATTGTTTAATTTAACGGCCATTGAGCATATTTGTTAGAAACAAATTCTAGATTTATTGAAATTTATTTTTAATAGATTTTTAAACCACAGACGAAACGGGGTATTTGAATTATAGAAATTTGAGTTATCGAAGTTGTTTTAAAATGATTTATATAGAAAACCAGTCGACACAAAATAAAGACTTCAAGTTATCCGTGGTATTCGAGATATCGAAGTTTGAGTTATCGAAGTTTTACTGTGTTTGTTTTGCAATATAATTGTCCAACGAACAGTCGGTACACCACTGGGTACAAATTGACTACTATTGCTTGATGACATTTTCTTAATATATGAAACAAAATTGATGTAGTAACTTTTTTAACCCTGGGAGAAGGCTATCGCGAAAGTATTTTAACCCTATATGTTTAAAAAAGTTTGAATTGTTATTCTCAATAAAAAAAATCGTAAAAAAGAATGCACAAAATATTATTGGTAACATGGTCTGTTATTTATATTTTGAAATATTTCATTTTGTTTTATATTATTTAAATTTATTTTTGTTTTATATTTGAATACATTTGATGCTAGGCAAATCTTTCTAAAAATAACTTTGATATTTTTCAGATGGCCCAACTATTGATCCAGTAAGTCCACAAAAGTTTATAGCCGGAAGATACTCTACGGTTAGCTGCAATGTTAACTCTTATCCTGATGCTGATGTGACATGGACAGGACCAAACAATTTTCATATAGCAGGAAAAACTTTAATTTTAAACAAAACAACAAAATTTCATAAAGGTATTTACAATTGTACAGCGACAAACACGTTGACACCAAGCGGCCTTAGCGTTATAAAAAAACAGCAAAAGATTGACGTTCATGTAGATATTCTGTGTGAGTATAATATATCAGATTATTCAAAGAAACAATTCTTTAAAAAATACATGTTAACTGTTTAATCAATAGTTGAAACAAATATATAATTTCATTCATTTGCAGCAATTTTTATATTTCTTTTACTTATGTCTATTTGTGTAAACGATATATGCGTTAAATTTATGCTTAATTAACAGAAGAGACATATACAGTATTATGTTAAACGATAAAGTTTTTGTTTAATGGTCTTCATATACATTTTTAATTGCAGATAAACCAGAAATTATGGATATACCAAGTCTTTCTATTGTTGAAGGAGAAAATCTTACATTGACATGTTCAACTCAAGCAAATCCGACAGCACACAGTTACAAGTGGACAAAAATTGGGGATAATACTTTCCAACAATTAAATCATACTTTAGTAATTACAAATATGAGAGGAGTACAGAGTGGCAAATACAAGTGTACAGCAATGAATACAATGTCACCAACGAATGTGCAACCAGAAACAGGCGAAGGACATGGAGAGGTTACTGTAAGTGTTAAATGTGAGTATTTTTGTTATAATGTTATCGACTAAATTATACTTTAATAGAAGGCATATAACTGCGAAACAGTTCGCGTACATAAGTAACGTCTTTTATTAAACAAATCTGATATAAGTTTGAGGTGTAACCTTTATTTGAAAACAAATTTTAACAATTTCTTTCTAATAACATTTTATCTCAGACGTGATATGGCAGAGTCTCAAATACATAGAAAATATAGTCGAGTAATACACGCATTTGCTTCAAGCAGGTAAACATATGTGTTATGGTTAATTGTCTGTTTTTGATACCATATTAAATTATATTCTTTGTACTGTAATGGTATCAATGATCGCAAATAAATAATAAGCTTAAGTTTTACACCATATTGTTAAATAGCCTAAATGGGTTAGTTATGTCTTTTTTATACATCTTCTATTTGATTTATGAGAACCATAAAATCTAAACTTTATTGAAAAGGGAAATACACATAAATGTTACCATACATACTTACAATTACACTAGATATGATATTAATCTAACAAACACTAATTTTAAATAACACAGTGTAAATCACTTTAGTGGACTGATAAGAAAAAAATATATAGTTTTTACTTTCTATCTTGGTCCGTCATACATCATGCACAAATTTTTAATATTTTAATCTTCTTTTCCAAAACCACTGCGTTACATTTAATGTAACTATTTTACCTGGTTAAAGGCCTTTCAGAATTGCACAAATAACGGCGTTATGTCTCCTTTGGACCCTATAAATGGGAATTGGTTAAAATGATATATAAAACTGCTCCCCTAAATATATATATCACACACATACCTGTTAAATTTTGCTGTTCCAGATGTGGACATTTCGGAAATTCATTCCTCATCAGTGACACTAAGACCGAAATGTTTGATAGATGAAAATAATGAATCTTAAGTTCCAAAATTATATTAATCCAAATCCAGCTAATGAAGGCTTTGCATAAGGGAACAAACCTTAGTTTTAAATAAATTTCATATTTTAGACGGCTGAAATTAACATGCCTTCTAAATTCTCTAATTTGGCCTTTTGGTAAAAACAATAAGAGTTCCCTTACTTAAAGTCTTATTAAATCAAATCTTCGTTTGTTTGCCCTAATTAATATTCTTTTAATTTTTTTCACTCTTAACTCTTTTAATTCCCCTTCAAATTTTCTCATTTTTTCTTGTATAAGTTCATCATTATTCCTAGTATCATAAGAATAAAGATCATGGAGTTTATTTTCTAATTCATTTTTTGTCTTATCCCTGTCCTTTTCATAAAAACAGAATATAAAATAGTTTTCCCCCTAATCATTAATTTTAAAGTTTCCAAAAGAAGTTGATCATTTATGTTATATAGGTCTTCAAAATCGTTATTGTTAACCTTATATTGTTCTGGTGTTTCATTGATACAAAATTTCACCATTTAAATATATCGCTTTCACACAGTAAGCTATTATTAAATTTCCACAGTCCGGTCCCTCAGTTGTTTTTTTAACGATTAAGAGTGATGCTAACTGGTGAATGATGAACTCCTCTACTATTACTGGTATAAGAGCTAAAGGCTGCCTTATATCCCCATTCGTTCCTCCAACCCATCTCAGACTCCTAATTTCAATGACTATCCACTAAAAAGTTATATCGTAAAATTTCCTATATCTATTAAAAATACATCTTCTTTAACCTTATTGGAAAAAAGACCCCAGTAATTGGCACTTCCAATTTTTAACTACCTTCTATATTAATAATAATAATAATTATAATAATAATAATAATAATAACAATAATAATAATAATAGCCTAATACTTTGATTTCTTTAGGTGTATATAATAATTATTTTTTCTGTTGACTTAAGAAGATTGTATTTTCTAAGTTTTTCCCGACCCGTAAATAAGAATATGAAATCACTTCCGCCCATCTTCTTTTTCACAACAATCGTGTTATATCAGCGCGTCAGCGAGTCAGCATTGAAGAGAGATAGAGACTCCAGACGATTGTTTATATCAATAATAATTATATCAATTATATAACTATATAAATAAATAAATAAATAAATAAATGAATAAATAAAATTCTAGAATAATAACGCGTAAAAAATAAATACAATTTCTAAGCAAGTATAACAAAATATAAACATTAAAAACTATCTGAAAAATATCATGCGTTCTCCATTACCCACATGGCTGTTGAACTTGTAATGAAAATGGAAAACGTTTGATTGATTTTTGTGGTGCAAATGATCTAGTTATTGGCGGGACATTGTTCCAGCATAAAGAAATACATAAATTAACATGGGGCTTTCCAAATAGAAAAGACAAGAATCAGATGGAACAGATCCTGGTAAATGGCAGATGCAGACATTCCCTTCTTGATATGAGAGCAATGAGGGGGACAGAATTTAACAGCGACCATTAGATTGTTATTGGTAAGATCAACCTGAAATTGAGAAAGGTGCCAAAGCAGAATGTAATGAAAAGGAAAATATATGACATCATTTAGCTCAAAGATCACCAAACAAACAGAAATTTAATATTAAATTGATAAACCGTTACCAAATACTGAGTGATCTACAAGATAACATCATAGATGAGGTTACTACAAACTGGAAGATAGTGAAGGGAACACAGACGACAAAGAAAATACTAGGACTTAAGGACAACAAGAAGAAAACTCTGAAGTCTGATAATACATGGATAACAGCTGATGATAGGAAAAAAGATTAAGATAAGGTACGAAAGAAGGAAATCTGAGAGCTTGAAAGATAAATTACAGAAAGGTAGATAAAGAAGTTAAAAGAAAAGCCAAGCTTGATAAGAGGAGATATATGGAAGAACTTGCAAGTAAAGCAGAACTGACATCAAAGAAAGGGGAACTCAGTATAGTGCCTAAAATCAGCCGACAGTCAGTGGAAAATCAGTTAACAGCAGTAGACCTCTGCTGAACAGTGATGAACAAGCATTAACAACAAATGGAGACAAACTTTAGCGCTGGGCTGAACATTTCAGAGATATTTTGAATGCAAATAAAGTAGATAAAGATCTCAAAATACAGCCCATAGGTGAAGACATGAACATCAACATTAACCCCATATCAGAAACTGAAATGAAAAAGGCAGTCTTGAAATAAAGAAATGACAAAGCTTCAGACATTGACAATATAGCTGCAGAGTTATTGAAAGCTGACATAGATGAAACATCAAGAATACTAGCCAGCCTGTTCAATAACATATGGCTTAAAAGGAGATTACATAATGATTGGACAATATGAATTAAAATACCATAACCAAAGAAAGGAAACTTAAAAAATGGTAAAAACTGGCTAGGAATACCATTATTATCTGTCCCGAGCAAAGTATTCCTAAGCGTCATTGCCAACAGGATATCATCAGGTCTTGATGAAAAACTACGCAAAGAACAAGCTGGGTTTAGGGGTAATACAAACTGCATTAACCTTATTTTTGCTCTCAGAAACATCATTGAACAGAGAATTGAATGACAGAACAAAATTAATCTGAATTGCATTGACTTCCAAAAAGCATTGGATGATGTCAACAGAGAATGTATATGGAAGATATTACAAGTATATGGTCTTCCACCTAAAATAATTGATATGATCAGAATATTTTATGATGGTAACAAATGCAGTGTGTTACATCAAGGTCAGCTATCAGGTTGGTTTGAAATTCGGTCTGGAGTGAGACAGGGTTGTGTTATTTCCCCTTTACTATTCTTGGTAGTCATGGATTGGTGTATGAGAACATCACTTGGAAATGAAAAGACTGGGTTCAGGTGGACCCTCACAACATTTCTTGAAGATCTAGATTTTCCAGATGACATCTGTCTTCTATCCAGAATTAAGAGGCAACAGAAACCTAACAAACTGAGTGCAGTAACAATAAATGTTGGGCTTATTATCAAGAGTCAAAGTATATATATGAGGTTATTTTGTCGTCGTCTGCTATATTTAGATTGTCAACAATTACTGAAAATCCAACATGGGACGCAATTTGGGTGAAATTAGTATAGAATGTAATAATTTAATTAATACATTAAGATGGAAAAAGTTATGGAAAATTTGCGGAAATTTTAGGGATACCTAAATCTACTATACTATTTACAGTTTTTGAAAAAAATAAAATTATTAATTTAACCAAGAGAAAATCGCAAACGAAGTGGTAGAAAAAAAGATGAGTGCCAGGGTGTCTAGGTAATTAATACGGCAAGTACAAATGAATAGAAATTTCATTTTGTCCGAAGTCACAAATGAATTTAATACAAAACAAAACTTAAATATATCAGAAAAAACAGTTTGGAACTGTTTGAGAAAAGATATGTTTTAGAACATTTATTTCAGAACCCGTTGAAGCAATGAAAAGTAATAATATGTTTTTCGATTGAATGTTACCATTTACTTAATTTCTTAATTGCAGAACGTGCTTACCTTTCCGAAACATCCAGCTTTACTTTCTTTATATTTACTTTCGATATTTTTTTCTAAAACATTGCCTCTGACTGTTTAAATCTGATTCACGATTTGGCGTAATAAAGCTAGTTTTACAGTTCGTTTGACGATGCTCCGTGGTTTAATCTGGACAATTCACCTTTCAATAACACCCTAGCACAAACTTCTTAAAATTATGTTAATCGAAAGCAAAAATCCATTTAGATTTTTAAGTGCCATATGTGCATATTTCGAAAAAGAAATCTTTCCCGGTGACGTTAGAGGCCGAAAGTCTGTACATAAAACATAAGATAAATAGTGGAAAATTTAAAAAAGAAAGTTTTAGATTAGATAAATCGAAATCCAGCTGAGAAATGCTTTGCGTGAGGGAACACACCTTAGTTTAAAACAAGTTTACCATATAAATTTTCAGTCATATCAAAGTTCTCTTTACTGAGTTATGAATAACCTCAACGAGTTTAATTCACCAACAAGGGTACCCGCACAAGGTTTGTAATTATAAACAATATATCATATAATAATTCAATTTGGGTGTAAAACACCATTTCTCACTACTAAGTTATAAGTTGTAGAATTGTACTTTTATTCATGCGGCAATCTTGAATAATCAAATTTATTGTTATTGATATTTTCAGACCCTCCTGCTGTGACGGTAGCAGTACAAAATACAACAGAGAATGCTACCAACGTTGTTTTTACTTGTAATGCTGCTGATGGATTTCCCACAAATTACACCTATCATGGATGGAATCAGTATATAGGCAATCCACATGTAAGGTCATACACAGATTTTACTGGAATGTTATCAGAGAGTAACAGAAAATTAACCATACCTAGAGTGACATTTGAAGATACTGGGAGATACTATTGTTACGTTAAAAACGGATTTCATGGGACGACACTAGATGTTTTTCAGCAAGGATCTTCATATTTTGATGTTAGAGGTAATTTTAAATTCAAAATAATTGCCTTAATTTCTACTAATGAAAACCGAATTATACAAATTTGGAAGCTGATTAAAAAATAAAAAATAAAAAAAGAAAAATAATATGAAAGATTATAAATCAGTTGTGGACATATAATTTTATTTAGACATTTGGAAGTGATCATCAGTTGTCCGAATAAATTCCCTCCTTTTCTTTGTTACCTTTGTTTCACTGTACAAAATCCCATTGTTTCGTTTCTTGATCGCTTTTGAAAGGTTAGTAACTGTTTCGTTTATTTCTTATATCTATTGCATCTTGCATTAATCCGATCTCACAATTAAAAAATGAAAAATAAATGTTTGCGTCTTTCAATCAAATAATCAATGTTACAGCATTGATTGATAATTTTTATATACCTTTCACTTGATTTCAATTGCTATGACTGTAGAAATAGTGGATGATCTATATGTATAATATAACAAGGCATGAAACCCTACCCAAAGGGAAAACATTGTCATGCATTACATCATAATCATATGTTAAAATAACAGATTTTATTCAAATAGCTGTTTGAAACAAACAAAATGTGTAGTCCAGATGTTGTGTAGTGTACATTAGTTTTGCTGTACATCGCCGATAAGGTGACGATGACGTGATTTAAATTAAACATAAAAATGAAATAGTTTTTGTCATTTATAGATTAAAACTTACTGGATAAGAGAATAAGGCACTGCCTTACCATATGGATGCGATAATACTATTTACTAAACTTGTACAACCTTAAGTCACTCCTTATTTCAAATATAACTCGCCACTTCTAGTTTTCTACTCCTTCAATAAACCCATTTCATCTGAAATTTTCAACTATAAACAGATTTTGTAGAGCTAAACTTTCATAGCTTTACCCCTATCTACCTGCTCTTGCTCAGCGTTCCCATATATTTATAAACCAGCTGGACATGTAGTAACTGGTGATCTCAATATAATTTAGAACACTAGATTAAGATGTCTTCTTTCAAAAGGTCCTAAATACAGGGAGGCTCCACCTTTAACTTGGGTATAGAATTTCAAAATCATAATGGATTCTGTTGACGACTATGCTAGATGTTGGGCTAACTTAGAAGACATAGAGCTTGATACTTTATCCGACTGGATAAGGACAATTAGAAATTTCATCAACACAAGGATTGCCGAACTTAAAGTGTCTATGGGTGCTAAACCTTCTTTATGCATAAGGACCCTGAGATTTCTGCAATCTTTACGGACATACATAACAGGCATGTTGTGTTGCCCCAGCTGATACAGCTTGTAACAAAACTACTTTCGTTTCGAAGAAATTCTATGTTGAATATCTTATTAAGGAGCTTAGTTTAAATAGTATATCGGAGAATCCTTCTTATACCAAAACTAATTATACCAAAGATGAAAGTCTTTACAATAATAGGGGAGTCCTCGATTTTTTTGGTATCAATTTTAAAACAGGAAGAACTTGATATACCTTACTTGTATTGGATTCTAAAGGCACGCTATATAGTAGGTTCATATAAATGTTCTACTAAGTCATTATCAGGAATTCTAACAAACATTTTGTAGTCGCCTTACTCAGAAAAAGTCTATTCTACATCAGACATCAACCAAATACGAATTCTTAAATATTCTAAAGAACTACTTGACCATCTAGTTTCTAATAAACTATCTTCGGTAAAAAGTATATGCACTTTTAAATTTTCTACCCTTTACACCACTATCCCCCATTTTGAAATGAAAAAAAAGTTTAAAACAAAATATATACTTATCATTCTTTTATAGAAACGGTAAACCAAGATATAAATATCTAGTGCTCTACAGGGAATCTGGTTATTTTGTAAAACAACATACCGACTGAAAACAAAAATATACTAAAGACATCATCAAAACGTTAGAGTTTTTGATAGACAACATATTTGTTGTGTTTGGCAAAATAAGTTTTCAACAAACAATCAGTATTCCAATGGGCACAAACTTTATTACTTTATTGATATGAATCAGAATTGTAACAAAACCTTGTCAAATCAGGATAAAGGTCTGTCACTAAATCATTTAACTACACATACAGATATATAGATGACGTTCTACCTCTGAATAATCCTAAATTTGGAGAATATGTGAATGACATCTATTCAAGTGAGCTTGAAATAAACGACACGACATATTGTCCATGTTTTGCTTCGTATTTGGACTTATACCTCATTTATGACACCCACGAAAAGTTACATCTGAAGATACACGACAAACGGGATGACTTCAATTTTTCTATTGTACATTTTGCAGTAATATCCCTGTCTCTCCCTGCGTATAGTGTGTATGTCTCACAGATAATACGTTATAATAAAGACTTTCAACAACGAAGGGAAATTCTTACAATTTTATTGTTGACGCAAAAATGTTGCAAGCCTAGGCAAATTAAGACCCTTAAAAAGTTATATGGCCGTCAGCACAATATTGTAGTTACGTATGTGGTCAGTGTATCCAAACTTATAGTGGATATATTTGACTTACTGTAGTTCTTTGTTCGTTCTATTCTCAAAATTGACTTGCAAGTGACAGTTGTAGATAGCTAGTGTGGCTGTGTTTACTGGTCTCACCCCGCCTCACTGAAGTGTACAACCAATTTAATCAGCTTTCAAAATTTTTACTTTGTTTTTTGGATTGTGGTTTGGAGAAGGGATGACAGGTTTGTTTTATTTGTCTACATATAAATTCATGCAAAGAGTGTATCAAATACTTAATCAAACGTAAAATAACTTATTGTTTTATTTTTTTTTGTAATGGATTTTTTTATAGAAGTTTTAATTTCATCATCAGATATCACATATATGATATATTTTTCAGCGTCTGCAAAAGTTGATCCTGACGAAGAAGCTAGCAGACTAGGAGAATTACACAAAAGTATTACTATCAACATCAAATTTTACAGCAACCCACCAGCAGGAATAAGAGATATAAAATGGATCAACCAGACTAGTGGAAATCTGCTGAACAACTCTGACAACATATCCCTAAACCTTATAAGTACTGCCATACAAAGAATTATTTATGGGAAAACTGTGACCTTAGCTGGACAATCAGCCATATTAACTATAGCATCATTACAGAGTTTTCACTTTGGACACTACCAATTACAAATAGAAAATGGAGGGAATTTGTCTTCAACATATAATTTTCAAATAGTACAATTAGGTAGGTCTTAAAAGATTAAACATAAAATGTTCATTCTCATTAATATACTTTTTGTCCATAATATTTAATCATAAGCTTTTGTTACACGATATGCCTCCCCAAATCAAGTTATATCACAGATTTCGTAAAACGAATATGTTCTTCACTATTGGAAAATTCTGACATTATTCAATGATTTTAATGGTTTAAATATTTTACTTGTTTCTAAAGTGTATCTTGTTCATTCAAATATATGAATACAAAACTTCAACAAGACGTGTTTATTAAAATGCAATCAGCTTTAAAATTAATTGGATTTAGCATGAAAACTTGTGTATGATCCTGTATTTGTTTGCAGTTTAATGCTGGAATTGAATCTCGGAAACAGCATTAAATGAATTTTTATCGTAATGAGTCAAGAAATATTGTCAAATGATTTCAAATTGTATCTAGTTATCATTTAAAAATAATTTGTATGAACACGCTAATTCATGTCTGATTTAAAATTTAAAAGTTATTAATGATTATCACATTCTTTATGATAACATTTTTATAGGATTTTAAAACGATAAGCTTAAAAAAAGAAGAATTAACATAAAGTTTACAACTGTTTGATGAAGGATACTTAACTGTATTGCAATTGGTATAGTTTAAATTTAAATTAAAGCCTCTTCTTGTGAAATAGATAAGATCGCCAAAATCATTTAAAGTGTAAATACCATACCAAAAGCCACTATTGTTTCTAAAAGAGATGAGCATACAAGATTTTATTTATGTTTCTGTATTTGCAATAAGGAATGTCTTGTATTTATTTAGTACCACCTGAAGCTCCAAATAAATTTACTGTTAGAGAAAATAAAACAAACTCCGTTGTATTGGTTTGGGAAAGAGGATTTAATGGTGGATACCCGCAGACATTTGTCATTCAATATATTAACACAGTCACTGGTCAAACGAATGAAACCAAGATTAGCGAGAAACATGAAGCTTCAATTTACACAACAGAAATTACAGGGTTGACATCAGAAACTACGTATCTGTTCTGGATTTATTCCTTCAACTCAGGAGGACACGGCTCATTTAGTTATAAACCAATTATTGCAAAAACACTAAAAGGTCAGTGTTATCTATTTATACTCTTAATTTTCATGTATGCTTATGGTTCACTACCATTTACAATTGTAACAAAATTTTTGACATTTTAGTGGTATAGAATTATTTTGTGTTTGTTCAATATATGCAAAGCATTACTTAGCTGGATTTATTAGTTGGATTTCCATTCATTACATTTTTTAATTTTGATTTTTTCAACTGTTTTGCTTATGTTTTTATCAAGCGAACACTTCAGCCCGAAGTGTCACTGATGAGGAATGGTTTTCCGGAATGTGCACAAAATGCACATCAACATTTAACAGGTATTTTTGTAAGATGTATCTAACATGTCTAAATTAAATTTTTTAACTATTAAACATTGTAACTACCTTCTCTGTCGTGACAACATAAAATTAAAAAAATTATATTTTAGAGTCAAAAGCCACTAGGGAATCCACAACAACATCTGTTGCAATTGGCGGAGCAATCGGATCGATACTAGCTTTAATGGTTATACTTGGAATCCTCATCGTGTTTATCTTATACAGACGTAGGACTTATGGATGCAAGAGTAAGTAATTGAACACAAAATAAAATATAGAATCTTATCAATTCAAAATTCAAAATGTGCAAAAACTTGTTAAAGCTCAATTAATTAACATCGTTAAAATCAAAATTTAAAATGTGCCAAAAAAGTTCAATGCTTAATTTAGAAGTTATTTAAGAATTGACTGTCATTTTTTCCTGGGTTATCAAGGAATGAACCAGATTTTAAAACTAGCAAATCTGATGAACTGCGAAGCAGTTCATTTTAGATTTGCTAGTTTTAAAATCTGGTTCATTCCTTGATAACCCAGGAAAAAATGCAGTCAATTCTTATATTTACAATATTTTTCCTAACATTCTTTTTACAAACTTCTCGTTTGCGTCATACAAATAAGAAAGAAAAACCGGTAAATACCGAATCTGTCGGTAATGTAAACATTCTGGGAACAGCCAATATGTCAATCAAAATAATTCCCGCCTTCTCACTGATTGTGTGACGTAATAGACGGTTTAAAAAATAGTACCCTGGAAACAAAAGAATATTTCATACAATTTTATTCAAATAGACAAACAAAGTTACAAATTCATATTGATTGTTAAATTACAGCTATTAAACGTTGAATTTGTCAAGATTCCCGATTGTATGGATGACAGGGTATTGGAAACATCAATTCGCGACGTTTTGTTGGACTGTGTTGTGCACAGGTCCGAGCATGGAACCATCACGTGATTATCAGTTGCTGGTAGAGAAGAAGAAGCATGGTCAGAGGCAGAGGGAATTACGACAGAAGTATTACCAGTGACAGTTGATGAAAGAAGCGAACTTAAAGCATGTTTTTGAATGGTCGAACAGTCGCGAGAGTAGCTCCTGACAGAAGCCTCATTCCGATAACCGCTCATAAACATTATCTGTTTGGTCTCAACACCGGCATCGCTCATAGCTTGTATGGTAGTGGCCCGCAAGCTGTGTGCCGTGTAGCGTTTAGAACACCCTGACGATGGAAATATTTTTAACTATACAATAAAAATCGAAACAAATATTTTATTTATTTATTTAAAATTCAATATTTTTTTCTTTCATTTTCAATGTATATTTAATTAAATAACACTATAAAATGTGATGGCTTGAATGTTAAAAATAGATTGATAAAAGTAGGTCACAGGAATTGCCTAATGTTCTAGATTTTCTACAATGAGTTCATCATAGGAATTCAATAGGTGTTGTAAATTTTTTTTATTTTTTGAAAAAAATTTTTTTTTTTTTTGCTATAACGTGAAAAAAAACTTGAAAAAAAAGAAGGAAATATCGAAGTATGTACGTGGTTTTGTGAGATAAAAACAGATAGCTAAAAATAGGTCAGTTAGGGAAAAACCAGAAATGGTATTCATGCGCGATGTGAAAAACCGATGTTTATGCGAATAATGAAAACAAAAATCAAACAGGGTTCAACGTAGAAATTATTTTTCTATTGTAAATATAATAAAATATATGGTGTGTTTGTTTTATTTTATAAAAACAATAGAAAAAATTACCTTAATATTTTTCTACATTATCTTAAAATAGTTCTTTTAGAAAGTGAAATAAACCTTGACTTCTGAGTAATTTTCTATTCGCTAGTTGTTTTTGTCATATGGGTATGTTTAATGTAAATTTCTAGATATTTTCGTCGAAAATGCACTGATAAATTACCATCATTATAATGTAGTTCTGATTTTAACATTAACATGTTTGTCTTTAGAGAATGGCGATTCCCATGACGACGGACAGTAAGTACAATTTAATTGTTTGATACTTGATTGTATTTAAAGTATATCAATATGTGTTGTAGGAGGATTATTTTTTCCCATTTTTATCAATAGCAGAAAAAAAATAATTAACTGATGGCAAAACAATAAGGTACAAGAAAACCACTGCATAAATTACAAAGAGTTCACTGGATGCCAGAACTCTAAAATATTGCATATGTTTTAAAGTACTTAATACTAGAAACCGAAAAATTAAAGTTTTATTTTTTTTAAATTTAAATCTCGCTAAAAATGCTTTGCATGAGGGAACAAACCGTAGTTTTAAACTGTTAAATTCAGATTATTTATAGGGTTCTAACTTGTATTATTAACTTCTTTGGTTAAAAACTGAATAAACAGGTTTCAATAAAAATATTTATCAATGTTTTGTATTTTAGAGCTAATAACACATATGCAGATATAGGCTTAGCCATGTCAGAAGTCAGTCCGTACCAAGAAGTAAGAAATTTAGGTATGTGAAATTCACTTATATAATTTTTATCTGAATGGCGGGTTTGTTGTGAAAGAAGCAAGTTAGTTTCTAATAATAAGTACTGAAAGTTTCAATGAAATGCTTTGAAAATATTTAAAGAATAAAAGACATTTTAGACACCAGTATGTAGCAATGGCAAAGCGCGCAGTAAAATTCAACACCCGGCGTCACTTTCTTGATGGAAATTCACGTGCATAACAAATTTTGCCAGCTTTCGAAGTTTTTACTTTGTTTTTTTTTAATTAATATTTTTATTATTATTATTATTTTTTTATTGTGATTTGGACAAGGACTGGTATGTTAGAAATGTCAGGAGTCAGTTTTTATCTAAGAAAAATGAGATACAGTCTAGTAACTTCAGAAATACCTTATGTATAGCTTTACATCTTGGTACCTTCATGTTAGGAAATAATCTATTATATTGAAAAAGTAGCCTTAATTACACCAGTCTGTACTAAATTTGACTTTATTTGATGATTTTTCATTCAACAGAGGATTGTAAATGTTAGTTTTGAGTGCGTCTCAAAACTATGACATATATAGGTCATTAATTATATCATATAATACATAAATATTAGGGTATGTGACGGTACATATTGTCACCCCTGTACATATTGTCGCCGGCGACAATATGTACCTTTACTGACTGTACATATTGTCGCCCATCGGTACATATTGACGCCGGCGACAATATGTACAGAGATTAGGCTTTTATCTTTCCTGCATAATAGGCGACAATATGTACATCACATACTGGCACATATTGTCGGCGGTAAATACATTGGTATTATCACCACAAATTATGTTTCGAAAAATGTTTTTAACATCAATGTATTGGAAATACGAATGTTCCACTTAGCTTTATACCGAGTGCATGAGTAACACTAGCAGCATTTGATTGCTCTCTCTCTCTCTCTCTCTCTCTCTCTCTCTCTCTCTCTCTCTCTCTCTCGTTGAAATTTAAGCAAAGTAAAAAAAAACAAAACATTTTCAGTATTTTTTTTAGATTTATCAATTAATTATTTTATTATCAAATATAATTTGACAAATCATTCTACCAAAAACAAAGCCATATAAATATCCTTATAATAATTGTAAATACATGTAGGTCAAGGAATACCTTTACAGGTATGTACTTTTCAACTAAAATACATTTATTTCTTGTTCACTTCAAATAAATGTATGCAATGCTTTAAGTATAAGCATTAATAACTCAATTAAAAGGGTGTGTCGATGTCCGAGTGGTCAATGCTTTGATCACAGCACCTCATTTGCATACCGTTGGATGATGGTTTTCTCCGCGTTCCTCAGTTTTCTTCCATCAAAGGCCAAAAAACCTGACTTGTGTGTAAAACACTGTTATGTACTCCACTCTCTCCTTAGAATCTTGGGTTCAGAGTAGTCTTAAATAAAAGCTCGTCTACAGATTATAGTGCCTTTCACCTCCTTGGCTCGAATCTCACTTGGACAGATCCTAATGTGGGAAAGTTTTTCGGTTCGCCTGCCCGAGGGTAGGTGGTTTCTTCAGACACTCCGGTTTCCACCACCATCCAAGAACCGACCTCTCGATGAAGTGAAACACTCTTGACTGAGGCGTAAAACATCATTACCCATCTCAACTATTGCCGTGTGTATTTGGGGCATTAGGTCTTGAGGGGTAGTCAGTTATGTAATAAACAAATATGTCTTGTTAGTCACCTTTATTCATTAATGCTATACTGACCTTTCTGCTTTGTACTGCAGGTAAATATATTGAACATAATCATATAGAGACATTACATAGTAGCTTTTTGATGTGCAAGAAAAACATCCAAGTATTTGAATAAATAAAATCTTGATTTACAACGCAATTTTATCTGACTTTTCAAGAAGAAATTTCTTAAAAATGTTAACTTCGTAACGACCTACTAATAATTTGCTCGTCCAGAGTGTACATTTAACAATCCGAAAATTTTTGTCTTTGCAGCATGAATTTTGTACATGCAAATGCTTTATTCTCAGCTTTCGCTAGCTGTTTATCATTCATATGACATATAAGGATATCTTGGTGAAAAAAAGCCATGTCACCATTGTTTTGTTTATTGGAACTATAGTTAAAATTTTTGGTACAATAACCCTTGATATGTCTTTGATTGTACATGCAATCATCACAATAATAATAATCAGAAACTCTAGCATTGTAATCAATATTATATGGACGACAATATGTACAGGGGCGACAATATGCATATGCAGATATAGGCTTAGCCATGTCAGAAGTAAGAAATTTAGGTATGTGAAGTTTTTACTTTGGTTTTTTATTAATATTGATAATATTATTAATATTATTTACTTATTTATTTATTTATTTATTTATTTAATTAATTTTTTTTTGATTGTGATTTGGACAAGGACTGGTATGTTAGAAATGTTAGGAGTCAGTTTTTATCTAAGAAAAATGAGATACAGTCTAGAAACTTCAGAAATACCTGATGTATGCTTTACATCTTGGTACCTTCATCTTAGGAAATAATCTATTATATTGAAAAGTAGCCTTAATTACACCAGTCTGTACTAAATTTTACTTTATTTTATGATCTTACATTCAACAGAGGATTGTTAATGTTAGTTTTGAGTGCTTCTCAAAACTATGACATATATAGGTAATTAATTATATCCTATGATACATAAATATCAGGGTAGTCAGTGCCTCTTGAGAAAGGTAGACATTCAGTGTTATCATATAAAGTTTTAGATTAAAATGTCAAAAGGCAGTATGTATCTAAAAATGAGATACAGGTCGGTACGATAGGTAATACTTTTTCTCATTTTGCATTCAATAAATGCTCTATACTTTTAAACATCTTTAGACTAAATTATTTATGACATATACAGTTTAAATTTAATTTTTTGTGGTTTTCAATTTACTTTTAATCAGTAAACCGTGTTATATTTGCTTTCTAAAAAGTATTTTTGTTTAAATTGATTTTCAGATAATGCATCTACACTACATGATACGTATGTATTTCATAAGTAATATTTTACCAGTTATCGTAGCAGTAAATTCTCGTTAGTTAATCGATTGTAATTGTGTTCAATATGGCATCTCCAATTTTTAACTATTCATGACCATAATGGGAGTTTTTTTTCTAAAAGTTACTTTTAAAACGACCACCTTAATGTATAAGATTTGTAAATATGTCCGAAGGTCCATGTACCAGTGCGCACTTATTGCAACCTTAGTTTTAAACACACCAAGTCAGGGTGCCGAATGTACTTATTCAACCTTCAAAGTAAAATTGGGCTGTCAAGTGTACGCTTTGTCTCTGATTGTCAAGCCAAAGATCTTCAATTTTAATCATAAGTATCGCCCAGTCTGGGGTCCAACTGACACAATCAAGATGGCTTAAATCTTTTGTTAATTCATGTGATTGTTTTTCAATTCTTCTGTTTATCACAATTAATGTCGAAACATATTTCTGTTTATTGATTTATATTTTGTTTAACGTTTATTGGTAGTGACATCAATACATACGAAGGCCTTGATGACAAGAAACAAGAATCAGGAGCGAACACTTATGAAACATTAACACATAAACGTACGTATACTTTATATAAACGAAAACTATGGAAATATCTGGTAAATAGGATCAAGGTATTCGTTGATTATATTTCTTAAATGCATAACAAAATATTTCAAAGAAACAAGCAACCTTGGCAACCGTAACAATATACCTAAAACAGACAAGATGCATCTTTATCCGACATATGAAATCAAATTCCGTTCATGATGTTGACGATAAAATGCAACAAAAAAGAACAAAACATAAATTAACTAAGGACAGTTCTTAATCTGTGTTTACTCTATTTGAAATGTTATAATTGCCATCTTCAAATTAACCGTCAATAAAACAACAACATGGTAACATTCAACAAATATCTTATCCTAACATATCACGTAGGATAAATCCGTTTTATCATAAAAAGTAAAAAAAAATAACAAAAAAAAAAAATAATAATAATAAGCACATGTCAATTATCTAAATCATTTTTATGTTTGTTTTACAGACCTTAATGAAGATAAAATGACAACCATATATGTAAACACGGCGATAAGAGATAGAATTAACAACAAGTAAAAAAAACCAAGAATCCAATTCCTACATTAAAAAAAATAGCAAATATCTTGTACTGTGTATACGATGTTAATTTTTTACTTTATAGAACATAATTTTGTCTTGGCTGCTTAATAATGATTTAGTTTTTATGTCCATTGTGATTGTATACAATCATTAGATTGACACTTTTTTCGGCATCTGGAACTCTGTTAAATCATTGTTGTGATGATAAAATAATGAGGTGGATTGATACTAATTATTATTCTGTTATGGACAGTTGGGTCACAGATAAAAACTCGTAAACATTTGAATATATGATACTTTAGGGCCGACTATTTTATTTTATTTTACAAAGCAGCGATACAGCACCAATTTAAAGTCGTCTTTAGCAAATTTGTAATATTTTTGTTCGTGTCAGTAGTCTAATTTTATACGCTCCATAATTCGTAACTGAAAACGACGGAATCGGCAACATCTAAGAAAATAAGAAAATTATTAAAGTCGGTGAAAAAAGAATCAAACAGGGAAAACGATTAGCAGGTATTATAAAATGTGTTTTGTGGATTGACAGTTACAATCAATGACACATAAATGACACATCAATGACAAATCCAAAAATAATATAATAAAATGACTCGATTTTACAAACCTTGTATAAATATATCGCATGTATATGTTACCCCAAACATTTATGGCATATATTAATACATTATCTGATATTTAAAGTTGCTTTTATGTTGTATTTATTCATTTTTACATATATTCTTAAAGATTTATTCGTCTAGCCGAAAGTTTATTTTACTGTATTGTTCTTAAATATTTAATACTATAAACATTATTTGTTGACTTTATTTGTTTTATTGTAAATGGAGTATAAAGGGAGTTTACTTACTTCTTAGGAAGATTTTTTTTAGCCTTAGTCAAGAAATAATAAACCCATTTCCATTATATAAGTATGTTAACTAAACAAAAACAAAAAACCCATTATTCTTTAAACACATACGCTTCCGAAAAAACACAAGGTTATCGTTATTTGTGTCCATAATTGAAGTTATTGTAATGTCCACATATTTATGTTTTTACAATCTCTTATAACATAAGTTATTATACACCTCCATCGTAAAGTACGGTGTACTTTAGTACAGGAACAGACTGATTCCGCTCTTCACAAGGACGTACATTTAGTACAATGCTTATTGTTGTATGATTTACAGTAAAGCAGATGTCATTATTATGTAACAAGTACCCGGACACGCTGAGATATTGTGAACAATAAACACAGGATATAATCCTACACATACATACATTATCATTTCTTGTGTTATGATACATTAGGGACTGTAAGTGTTTTGTTTCCTTTGAAATTAAAATTAGAAGTAACTTTGTACTTTATTGAATGACTTTGTTTTTAATTGTGATCAAGAGATAATTCTCGCTTCCGCAAATTTGACATCGTCTGTAAGGAAAAACATGAATTTACTTGACAAAATTTTGTCCACTTCTTTCAAACAATTAACTGCACGTCGTCCAAATTTTCAGTCTGCCATGTGCAGAATTTTGATAATTTCTCTTTGTAAAAATTCCAAATTTTGCATATGACACGTCAATAAAACAGTTCCTGGTCAATTTATTTTTAGCTCACCTGAGCACAAAGTGCTCATGTGAGCTATTGGTATCAATAGAGGCAGACCCTCCGTCGTCCGTCATCCGCCGTCCGTCCGTCCGTCCGTCAACAATTGCTTCAAACGACTTCTTCTCTGAAGCTTCTGGTCACATTTTGGTCAAAAGCATTTACAGTAAATTGCCTTTCAGATTTGTGTTTTTGGTTGCCATAGCTATCAAATGTAGATCACAATGACCTACATAGTTAAAAACTTTAAAAAATCTTCTCCAAAACCAATTCACTGAGATAAAATCTGATGTAATATTTGGCATCTACGACATCTTATGTACCAAGTTTGTAAATTTCAATATTTTTTATAAAAAATTAGGTTACGCGTTTTTGCGTTTATTTTTTATACAGTGTAAATAGTACTTTTTTACAAAAATTACAATAATGAATAAATTTAGGTGAACTCTTTTTCCAAACATCATTTTCTTATGTGAAAAAAAACATATGTTTGGCAATTTTCATGAAATTCTGTAAAATACAAGTCCCTTTTTTCCACCTTTTTAATTTTCAATTCTAGAAACCCAAGGGCCGTGGGTTCAAATCCCAGCGAGGCCACTGTTTTTTTTATTTTTTTTTTTTTATTTTTTTTTTTTTATTTTTTTTTTTTTTTTTTTTTTTTATATCTGAATTTTTGACTTATAATGGTGCATGGAAGAGATTTTATGAATTTTTACTTTTTAGTGTAATCATTATTTTTGAAATACATGTGATATTGCAACCCAATAATCGAGGGTTAAAATCCCATTGAGGCCACATAAAATCTGAAGCGATATTTGGCATCTAAAGCATCTTATATACCAAGATTTTGAATTTCAATAATTTTTGTGTTGATCTTTTATACATTGTAAATAGTACTTTTTTCCAAAATTACAATATAAATAAATTTAGGTGAACTTTTTCCAAACAACATTTTCTTATGTGAAGAAAAATTTGTTTAACAATTTTCATATAATTCTGTAAAATACAAGTCGCTTTTTTCAACCTTTTTCATTTTCAATTCTTGCAACCCAAGGGTCGAGGGTTCAAATCCCAGTGAGACAACTTTTTTTTAATTTCTGGATTTTTTTATTTACAAAGGTGCATGGAATAGATTTTATATTTTATGAAGTTTTACTTTTTAGTGAATTATTATTTTTGAAATACAGGTGATACTGATATGTAGATTTAGCTTAAACCTTGAATCTTTTTTTTTTTTTAAATCATTGTTATTTGACATAATTTCAATTAATTGAACAAATTTTTTTAAATAATTTGCAGTTGAATTTTACAATATTTTAAAAAAAAATATTTTAATTAATGTGTCAAATCTGTAAAGTCTTAAATCCAGATATGAAAATTGCTAATGTGAGCTTTTGTTATGGATAGGAACTCTGCCATCCATCCATACATCCATCAAAATACTTCTTCTCGGACACTACTGGTCACATTTCATTCATATTAGTCAATAGAATCTATAGACCATTGCCATTCTCATTTGTGTTTCTGGTCGCTTTGGCTACACAAAGTAGGTCACAGTTACCTACATAGCTAAAAACCAAAACAATAAAAATAATGTTATCTGAAACAATTCTATTGAGGCAACATGTTATGCCTTATCCAGGTATTATCAACACATACCAGTAACATTTAAACTCAGGTGAGCAAATTAGGGCCATCTTTTGCCTCTTGTTATTTCATTTCATTTTTATTATTTCAATTCCAATATTTATTTAGGTTTTTTTTAATAAATTTATTTAATAAACTTTTTTTTATTTTTTAAATTAACTAATTATTAATTAATTAATTGATTTATTTTGTTACAATTTTTTTCTAATTAATTTGATTTATTCATTTATATTGCCTCCATTTTCCATACACAAAGACTATTTATTGTAGGAGAGATAAACAGACTAGGCTTGTTGCCATTGGTATATACTTTGTATATTGTGTGTCAAGTGCATGTTATCTATGGTAGGTTACTTAATAACAAACACGTGAAACTGATATCTTCGTCTTGGTGATGATCCATGATTGACCATGAATAACTAGGGTAAAGTTCGGTATTTATACATACATAGCTGTATCTGCAATAGTTCGGCATTTGTAGAAATGAGGTCCTGTATATTTTAAGTTCGGCATATAAACCCGTTTATCAGTATTTAAACTATATCAATTTACTTCCTTGTAGGTTGTTATGTGTAACTAGAAAATAAACCTTTATTTATTTTTGACAAAACAAAATTTTAAAACGTGAATCAGCTTTTAGACAAAACTCATTTATAGTCTTATGTAATCATTTGTTACCTCCTAGGTGCGGCATTAAAAACGTTTTAAATATCATTGATTTAAAAATGTTGATTTTTTTTTAATTTTTTAGATTTTTCTATTGCTCATATCAAAGAATGTACTTATCAGTACAAGATAAATTATGTTTACTATAACAGTGAGTCATTTACACAGACATTTCAATTGTAAATAAATGGCTCAGTATTATGAAACAGTACAAACCAGATCATGGCTCAGTATTATGAAACAGTACAAACCAGATCAAGGCTCAGTATTATGAAACAGTACAAACCAGATCATGGCCCAGTATTATGAAACAGTACAAACTAGATCATGGCTCAGTATTATGAAACAGTACAAACCAGATCATGGCTCAGTATTATGAAACAGTTAAGACAGTTTCAGTTTAAAATGTTTCATATATTTGTGTTTACTAAAAAAATTCTTTTTCTTGCCAAGCTTTGTGATAATAATCTTTGTTCTTTTTGTGGGGAAGAAACTGAAACTGTAGAACATTTTGTTTCAATTGTTATTGTTCTCAGGAATTATGGAAAAATCTGGGTCAGATGTTGAAAAGTTGGGGCTTTTTAGACATTAATTTTAAAGTTGATGAATATTTTTTGGGTAGAACTGAGGCCCCATCTGATGTTAATTTGATGTTTATATGTATCAAGTATTATATTTTCAGGAGTAGCTTAAGTAATGGAAAGCAAAACATTATAGGTCTAAAGCTCTTTATACACAAATATTGTCAAATAGAAACAAAAATATTGCTATCAAAAATAACAAAATAGATTCTTTTAATAGAAAATGGGGGCTTATAAAATTTTAGTTGTTTTTTTTATTAACAGAAATGGTATAGTTGTTTCCGTAAATAGTATAAGGTTCTAATGTACGTTTATATAAACAAACAATAACAAAGAATAACTATTTTGAAATTTTATTTTCTCAGAAATGGATCATTAAGGCAATGAGGAAATAAATTTACAAACATGAAAGTTGAATTTCTATTAGTTGTAATTGTATATACATGTATATGTATGTAGAGAGATAGATATTGTAAAATTATTATAAATGTATACTTATGTATGTTTATTGTACTATTGATTTATTTACTGTTGACACTGTAAAGCATATTTAATGGAAATAAAGTTCATTTAAAAAAAAATGAAACAGTACAAACCAGATCATGGCTCAGTATTTTGAAATACATTATCTAATATTACAACATAGATATTAATAAACAACAAAATGTTTTAGAATTTTAGGTTTTTTATTATTTACTTATACAAAGGTGATCGCCCTGTAGAAAACCAGGATACCTGGAAAAAAGCACCAAACTGACTACATGTAATCCTATCACATTCTCTCATCACGACCTGTCTGAGTGAGATTTGAATTGACAAAGCTGAATAGAAGAATACTGAACAATAAGCTGATGAATGAAGGATTAGGAAGATCCCCATGGTTCAAATGTATTTACATGGTTTTCACATTGTTGTTTAGTTCAGACAAGACTAAGCATTACACTGGGTTGACACTGATCTCATTATTATTCAGTTCAGACAGGTCTATGCTTTACGCTGGGTTAACATGGATTTCATTGTTGTTTAGTTTAGACAGGTCTATGCTTTACACAAAGGTTTATGTTTTACACTGTGTTGATATGGGTTTCGTTTAAGTTCAGTTCAGACAGGGTTGTATTTTACACTGTGTTAACATGTGTTTTGTTTCAGTTCAGTTCAGACAGGTCTATGTTTTACACTGTGTTAACATGGGTTTTGTTTAAGTTCAGTTCAGACAGGTCTATGTTTTACACTGTGTTAACATGGGTTTTGTTTAAGTTCAGTTCAGACAGGTCTATGTATCACACAGTGTTAAGATGGGTTTTGTTTAAGTTCAGTTCAGACAGGTCTATGTTTTACACTGTGTTAAGATGGGTTTTGATTAAGTTCAGTTCAGACAGGTCTATGTTTTACACTGTGTTAAGATGGGTTTTGATTAAGTTCAGTTCAGACAGGTCTATATATAACACTGTGTTAACATGGGTTTTGTTTAAGATCAAATCAGACAGGTCTATGTTTTACATTGCGTTAACATGGGTTTTGTTTAAGATCAAATCAGACAGGTCTATGTTTTACACTGTGTTAATATGGGTTTTGTTTAAGTTCAGTTCAGACAGGCCTATGTTTTACACTGTGTTAACATGGGTTTTGTTTAAGTTCAGTTCAGACAGGTCTATGTATTACACTGTGTAAATATGGGTTTTGTTTAAGTTCAGTTCAGACAGGTCTATGTTTTACACTGTGTTAACATGGGTTTTGTTTAAGTTCAGTTCAGACAGGTCTATGTTTTACACTGTGTTAACATGGGTTTTGTTTAAGTTCAGTTCAGACAGGTCTATGTATTACACTGTGTTAATATGGGTTTTGTTTAAGTTCAGTTCAGACAGGTCTATGTATTACACTGTGTTAACATGGGTTTTGTTTAAGTTCAGTTCAGACAGGTCTATGTATTACACTGTGTTAATATGGGTTTTGTTTAAGTTCAGTTCAGACAGGTCTATATATTACACTGTGTTAACATGGGTTTTGTTTAATTTTGTGATATTAACATTTAGTTCACACTGTACTGTTGGTGTTCATTGTTTCTAGGTTTTTGTTGATATTTACATTTAGTACAAACTGTCCTGATGGTGTTCATTGTGTCTTGGTGTTTTGTTGATATTTACATTTAGTACAAACTGTTCTGATGGTGTTTATAGTATCTTGGTGTTTGTTGATATTTACATTTAGTTAGCACTGTCCTGATGATGTTCATTGTGTTTTGGTGTCTGTTAATAATTACATTTAGTTCACACTGTCCTGATGTTGTTCATTGTGTCTTGGTGTTCGTTGACTTTTGCATTTTGTTCACACTGTTCTGATGGTGTTCATTGTGTCTTGGTGTTTTGTTGATATTTACTTTTAGTTCACACTGTCCTGATGATGTTTATAGTATCTTGGTGTTTGTTGATATTTACATTTAGTTAATGCTATCCTGATGGTGTTCATTGTGTCTTGTTGTTTGTTTATATTTACTTTTAGTTCACACTGTCCTGATGATGTTCATCGTATCTTGGTGTTTGTTGATATTTACATTTAGTTCACACTGTCCTGATGGTGTTCATTGTGTCTTGGTGTTTGTTGATATTCACATTTAGTTCACACTGTCCTGATGGTGTTCATTGTGCCTTGGTGTTTGTTGATATTTACATTTAGTTCACACTGTCCTGATGGTGTTCATTGTGTCTTGGTGTTTGTTGATATTTACATTTAGTTCACACTGTCCTGATGGTGTTCATTGTGTCTTGGTGTTTGTTAATATTTACATTTAGTTCACACTGTCCTGATGGTGTTCATTGTGTCTTGGTGTTTGTTGATATTTACATTTAGTTCACATTGTACTGATGGTGTTCATTGTGCCTTGGTGTTTGTTGATATTTACATTTAGTTCACACTGTCATGATGGTGTTCATTGTGTCTTGGTGTTTGTTGATATTTACATTTAGTTCACACTGTACTGATGGTGTTCATTGTGTCTTGGTGTTAGTTGATATTTACATTTAGTTTACACTGTTCTGATGGTGTTCATTGTGTCTTGGTGTTTAGGCATTGCTTTTAGCAATATTTAGTATAATAGTATACCACTTATGTCAGAGAAATGTAAAATTCTAGAGAGGTTTACATTTATAATCGATCTATAATGTCCACTTATTTGAAAAGAAAAATATCAAAGTTTAAACTTCTCGACAATTTATCACAATTGATTGTAATATGTATGTATGCATTATATGTATTTTGGCTTTTTTTTACTGACATTTTAATGAAACAATTGTGTGGTTTTTCTTCTTTTTTTTTATTACAACTGTTAAATTAATTATTCATACCATGCCCAAAAATATATGTAATTAAAAACAACCCAAAGTAAATTTGAAAACAGCTGTTACTTTAAAAGGAGTAAAAGGTAACAGCCAATTAAGTCATGTTTGATGAATAAAATCAAGAACTGCTTATAGTATAAGAAAAAGTAGATTTTTACTTCCTTTTCCTGTCTATATACACTATCATCCATAAATCAATAGATAATTTTATGTTCAAAACCGGGTCAAATCATTTCAGACTCAAGGGATTGAAAAAATTAAATTGTTAAAAATATCATGAGCTAAAACTGAAGGTTTGCCCTAAGAAAAATATATATGCTTGAGCAAAATATTCGTCCCACATTTTTATACTCATACATCAATTTAAAACAAATCAAAGGAAACTGTTATAATGAAAACGACGCATACATTCAGATCGTTAAGTTATGATATCATTGCAAAAATACTGCCCAAAAAAGTTTATCCCTTCTTTTTCTTTTTTCTAGGAGATGGAGTGGAGTTTTCTTCAGAGTTAAGTGGCGGTAATTTTTTAGGCATTTAAATATCATTTCCCTCATCATCCTTTTATTAGACTTGGAAGTTGTCTGCCTTTTGGAACCTCATCTAGTGCTTTACTTTCCCTGTAAGACAACTTTGAAAACTACAATACATGCAAAATATAGAACTAAATCAAGTACAAAAGTCACTGTGGTCTAAAAGAGAAATATATCTTTACACATATATTGTATATATTTATATTCATTCATTTATTTAATTATTTTTTCTTTTTTTTTTCCTTCCTATATTATTTATTGATTTATATACATCAACTTTATAGTAGTACATTGATTTAAACTAATTTTTGTTATTATTATTATTAGTTGACCTTGTTTTTAATCAACTAAAACTTAAACATAAGACCATGAATGAAGTTATAAAAATCTAAATAAAATAATGTCTGGAATATGCGAATGTGTTTGGGAAAATAAACACTACATAATTTTTTATAAAACATTAAAAATGAAATAAATGCTCAAATTTAACAATACCTCTACCCACTAAATCAGAAATTTCAACTCTTTACCAACAAAATCATGGCATTATAATTTTTATCATTCTAGCCCAAAAAGAGTAATAAAAACAAAAGAGTATAAATAATTAAATAAATAAATAAATAAATAAATAAAAACACTGACCATTGGCAAGCACTTAACAAAATTTCTTACACAACCATATATCCCAAGTGAAATTCAAAGCTGAGGATGAGAGGCACTTTGATCTGTAAGCGTGATCGTCAGACCACTTGATCACCGAGATCCAACCATATGAGAAATAGTTATTAGAATGCAAATGAAGTTTTGCAGAACAATATTTTTTTACACAACAATTGAAAGTGTTATATAATGATAGTTAATTATGATGAGTTGCTTCCTTTTAGGAGTACCTTGATTGACCGCAGATTCAGATGTTGAACATAATTTTTCATTTTTTATATTTTTTGTGATTTAAATATAGAATGGTTTGTATTGTTTTATATGATAACTACATGACTTTAACATTGTCAAATTCAGTGTTAACCTGATAACAATGATCTTGTTTACATTATTTTAAAATTTTAGGACATTCAAAATAAAAGTCCTATGGTCTTCAAAACGAAAGACCAAAATTGAAGAAAAATGATTTAACGAAGAAAGCTCACCAATCAGCACTATAAACTCAATCTATTAAAACATATGTGGTTGTGATGAGATGTATTTTATAGCTCTAGATGTGACCTAGATAGTTTGTCATCATGATCAAACTGTTTGGCAAACTTTAAATCATTACAAATTAGAAACAAATGAAAAAGGTCATTGTGACTTTGGTCCTCATTTAAGGTTTACAATGTAGAAAGTTTTGCTTCACTAGGTGTGTGGATGTTAGTCAAATACAACTTGTTTGAAAAAAAATTCAATTTATTAAACATGACCTCGAAACATAGCTTTAGGTCATTGCGACTGTGATTGCTATTTAAGGTATACAGCATTGGAAAGAGGTTTTTACTCCATGCTATGTATGACATTTTCAGCTTTTAGGTCATTTTCCTCATGGCAGTACAGTATTTGCAAAGTTTTACTGACTTTGAATATGAGCCACACTCTATTGGCTGCATAAATCTATTGGTGTGAAGATGATATATCTAGAGTTTCAAGTTAGTAGGCATTTTAGGTCATGACAAACACATGTTTAAAGGTTTTACTACTTCAGGTCACATCTTCAGGTAAAGAACTGTGCCCATTTGCTTCAAATGTTCTTTTTAGTTCATGTTGACTGTGTATTTATTTAAGAACATTGTGAACTTTGTAAAGTTAAATTAGATTGGGCCTGGGAATATTCCTTCCAAGTTTCATTGCCCCAGATTTTCCTATTCCAGAGAAGGTTATTTAAGCAAAAAGTTAAGGATAAAAATTAGTTTTTAAAAAGGATACTTTTATCAGGAATCTGATTTAAAGTTTAACTTGGTTTTAAAACAGAATTAAGAAAATTAGGATAAAGGATGTGGTTTATTGACCACTCATTGGTTTTCAAAATATGTCATATACTATTAATCTATTATGGACATCTCCCAAAGGAAACGTTCCTATATTGTTGTCTGGAGAGCCATAGTGACCGAGCTTATTTGGAGAGGTACATGATAGATTCAATAAATCACATGTCTTTCTTTTCCAAACTGAGCAAGAATTAATTTTCAAATTAACTATTAACTTCAGATATTCTGAATTAATATTTGTAAACCGGTCGTCGGAAGCCATTTTGTATGAGATGACAACAAATCAGAGCGCCTCCTGAACAAAGTGGAGTAATTTGATTTGGTTTGCGGGGGTTACGCGATAGACTATACTTGGATGTCAGGGGACTATACCTAGTATAGTCTTATTGCTATTCGTTGTCAAGGAGAGATAATTTCTACATAAAATAGTACTCATGTAGTTATCCAATGATTATTCAAGAAATTGACATATGATGTACTAAAAGTTTCTATGAAATGAAGAAAAAAAAATTAATAAAAAATAAAAATGATAACGAAAGGGAAATCATTATTGATCTTGCACATTATTGGATATTTTTCCATGAGTTTCATATCCATTCATTGCTTGTTCCACTTTAATATTGTTCTTTTGCTGAGAGAGAGAGAGAGAGAGAGAGAGAGAGAGAGAGAGAGAGATTTAATTAAAATTCAACATTAATTTTCTTCTCAGTTTAAAAGAGGCATTGTTAGGCAGGTACTCTGACTGAACCTCCTTGTATGAGAAAGTTTTGTCAGTATGCTTGTTAATGTACTAAAATCTGCAGTAAACAGAATAAACACAACTGATGTCTAATACATGTAACTATCAAATTAAAAAGCATTCTCGGGCTCTTTTTATGAAAATAAGATAATAATAGAAAAGAGATTAGCAAGACAAGATGATTACTTTATATAAATCATATGGTATACGAAACAGAAAAATATACTACACAGATATAAGTCAGTGATATATATAATATATATATATATATATAGTTTATTAGTATAAAATGCAATACTATTTTTATGATTGGCAGCCTGTTAGGAAACTACGTAGGAACCGTTTTTTAGGACGGGGCTGGTACAGAGAAACAATGGACAATCGTCCATTTTAGAGGTATTAGATAATAAAAATCCCCTCAATACACGCATCGATCCTATACTCATCAATTTATCCAGTCGAAATTAAGAAAATAATGAAAAAACTTATTGTTAAAGGGACTAAAATCTACTCCAACTCCAAAATCTAACATACCTGAATTAAAAGTGTTTGTAGAAGATTGCATCTAATAGAATTCTTCCATGGCAAAAGAGACGAATAAATATCACTAATACGCAACAAATCAAAATTTACTCCAAATAAAAACTGAGATATTTATTTCGAGAAGTTTATTGAGTCTATCACAAAGTTTCCGATTTCAATCAAAACGAAACAGAAACGAAATATTTCTAAATTAGAACAAGAGGCATTAGATAAACTGCAACAAGACTAAAGTATAATTATTAAAGAGGCGGCCAAAGGTGGTGCTATTGTCATAATGATTAAGGACTGCTATGTAGAAAAAGTCCAAGAGCAGAGTAAAAACACTGATAAAGAAACGATGAAGAAAGTACAATTATTAACAAGTAAAAACGATCAGTATTTGACAGATAAAAAGAAGGATTACCTATGTAACTTTAATTACAACGAGAATAACTTTTTTGGTTTACTTAAAATACATAAAAGTGTAACTATCGAAGAAGCTGACAATACACAAAAATCAAAGTATATAAAGATCCTCCGCCCAGATGACTTAAAACTACGCCCAACTGTAGCCGGCCCACAATCGGCGACTCAATGTTTAAGTCATTTTATGGATATAATTCTGAAACCAATATGTCCAACAATTCCAAGTTACGTCAAAGACGATATGGATTTTTTGGATCACATACCGGATACTGTTCCTAAAAACACAATTTCAACCAGTTTTGATGTGTCGAGCTTATATACAAACATCCCTCATGAATTAGGGAAAGATGCTGTCAAACACTGGTTTAAACAGAAAAGAAATCTGATAGATCCAAGATTTAAAACAGATTTCATAATAGAAGCTTTAAGTATTATTCTAGAAGAAAATACATTTTATTTCCATGGCAAACACTACAAGCAAATGAAATGGACCGCAATGGGAACAAAAATCGCACCAACGTATGCAAATCTAGTTATCGGCTTTTTAGAAAAAAAAGCTTTACACTCAAATTGCGGAAACATTCGACCATGACTTTCAAAATTATGTGAAAAAGCAATGGAAAAGATACTTAGATTACTGTTTCATTTTCTGGAATAAAACATCAGCTGAACTAGAAACATTTCACTCTAAGCTAAATTCACTCCATCCATCAATTACAATCACAATTGAAAATAGCAGAAGAGAATTGCCATTTTTGGATATACTAGTTAAAAAATCTGGTACCAAAATCTCAACTGACATTTATTATAAATCTACCGATACACACCAATATCTGAGTTGCAACTCTTGCCACCCTTCGCATACAAAGCGAAACATACCGTACTATATGGCCAGGAGAGTATACACAATAGACAGGGATGAAGAATTAAGAAATCTCATATTAAAGGAGTTGGAATCATTTCTAAAAAAAATCAGGATTATCCATCAAAATTAATACAAGACAGTATAAGGAAGTCAAAACAAATCAGTATCTCTGAACTTAGGAAACAAAAACCAAAAGCTAAAAATGAAGATGTTATTCCGTTTGTTACAACGAATGATCCTAACATAACAAACATTTATCAAATAATGAATACAAATATGCCAATATGAGAAGTAAAAAAATGAAAAGACTGGTACAAGAAAAGGACTTCATTAACAGCAGAAGACAACCAAAGAACTTGAAGAAATATTTAACACGAGCAAGATGTGAACCAGAAAATACAGAACAAGGATCGGTGACCAAATGCAAAGACGCTAGATGCGGAATTTGTAATTTTCTACAAACTGGAAACAATATAACTTTCAATTGCGGAAAATCTTTCAATATCAAACGGGACATGAACCGCAAAACAGAAAATGTTATGTACTGCATAACATGTTGGGAGAATTACAAAGGACTAACCGGTAATAGTTTAAATGAACGTGTCCGCGTACATTAACAGCAGATCCAACAGCCGGAAACCAGGCAAATACCTCTTAGTGAACATTTGGAACTTTGTGGTCAAAATAAATTTACAATAATGTCTTTTTTTCAAATGTATAAAAGAAAATGTAGAACTTAGAAAACAAATAGAATCAAACATTATTCGAATTTTTAAACCTAGATTAAACGAATTAGAATTAAAACAATGACGTCACAATCAAAACCATGTGGTAGAAAGAGAATAGCATGACGTCACAATGCAAAACATGTGACTCTCTATAGCAACTAATAAACTTCATTCTTGAAAAGTCCCATAAGGGATGAAAGCGCTAGAAAAATGTAATAGTTGTTTTTAATGTTTATCCTGATCGAAGTTTGTTATTTATTATATATGATAATGTGTACTTCTTTTCAAACACTTTGGAAATATATATATATATAGTTTAGTTATTAGTATTACATACAATATACATAATTTACATTATTCTGATTATTAATGCCGCATTCTGTCAAACCAAACATATTTTTATTTCAGAGCAATGCTGTGTTTAGAGAAACAAATCAATCTGGAACAAAGATTATGACTTAATCATAAAAGGCTTTTAAACAACCATTACTTGCTATCTTTTTAAGTATCCTACGTTATATAACAGAATGTCAACTGGCGAGATGTTCAACTTTCTGTAAAAAAATACAACTTTCTCCCAACTTACAATATCTGTCTGGGGACACCCATATATATTAAGTATAAATAGCATTTCCCTGGCTAGATCTCTGGTACAAGTTGCTTTCTTTGACCAATAGAAAGGTTTGACTGTATTTGTAAGCTGTTAATTAAAGACATACATGGCACATCAAGCAAAAACCAAAGTTATGAACAATTTATTAATTAAGCTATAATTAAATTTTCTATTAAGTTTTCAAAACATTTTGAAAAATCTTATAGGTTTGTTATTTGCTTAAGCTATCACAAACAAGTTTGGTTTTGCTTGCCAGATCACAAACAAGTTTGGTTTTGATTGACACATCACCAGCAAGTTATTATTTTTTGCTTGAGACATCACAAAGAAGTTTTGGCTTTGCTGGACACATCACAAACAATTTTAGTTTTTGCTTGGGACACCACATACAAGTTTGGTTTTTTGCATGACACATCACAAACAAATTTGATTTTTGCTGGAGACATCAAAAACAAGTTTGCGTTTTGCGTGACACATCACAAACAAGTTTTGTTTTTGCGTGACACATCACAAACATCAATTATATAAATGTGATGAAATGATACTTACTGGTAGTAGTGGTTTCTATATCTAATAAAAAATGAAAAGAATGAAGATGAAAACAGTGATTGATCATGATGATGTGGTTTAAATATATGTTGTAAATACAAATGAAGACTTGGTACAACAAGAATACCAATTGTCTACTGAAACTTGTAATTAGAATTCAACAACATTATATCGATAGAATTTCAAGATTAATCCTGACACAAGTTCATGTGGTACTTTGATCTGCACTGTAGTAGTTTGCACTTATATTAAATTTAAGCATACTAGTACACTCGCAGATAAACATTATACTATAATGTATATATTATATATCATTATACTGATATCAAACCAATCAGAAAGGGCCTGCAAAAAGGTAAAACCTGTCTCACTTGCTGTTGACTGGGGCAAAACTTATTGCAGTGAAACACCTTCAGCTTGAAGGCTAATGACTTATCTGTCCAGCAAACTTGGCCCTAAGACCGATGATTATAGGGCCATTCAGACTATTACCAGTAGCTTATGTATATATCATCTGTAAAGAATGCACACATTCTTATCCAAATTTTGTTTAATTTGTCAGCTAATGGGGTATCTTTGTATCTCCTTAAATTCATAAGTGATCCTATTTTAAACATGAATCTAATTTCAATAAAATAGAGCATAAAATATCACACTGTCTTTTATCAATAATGTCAAATCATACAACAAAAGTAAAAATACTTACTCCTCATTCAATTAAGAAATCAGTAAATACTTCCAATGTTTACCATACAAATTTAAATTTGACCAACTTCTCAAGTATGAACCACTTATGCGACACATTTGATATAACAAGAGGCCTAATAGGCCTAAATGATTACCTGAGGGCATTTAGTACTGTAGTTAACAAAAAAGATTAAATTTTAAATAATTTCTATCTTGTTTTTCTTGTATAAAAAATGGTTTACTGTGACCTTGAATGAAGGTCACGGTCAACAAGCTTCACATACTTGGAAGTGTTGTGTGCTCTGATGCCATGACACGAAGTTTTAAGCTTCTAGGCCTTTTGTTTCATGACAAGAAGATATTTTTTTTCTTTTTAGGATCACTGTGACCTTGAATGAAGGTCACGGTCAACAAGCTTAAAAAACTTGGTAGTGCTTAGTGGTCATATGTCATAATGTCATATATGAAGTTTCAAATTTCTATGCTTTTAAGTTCATGACAAAAAAAAAGTTTTACATTTTTTTTCTATTTAAGGTCACTGTGACCTTCAATGTTCATTGGCAGCTGCATTCCCCGCCTAGGTTTGAATCTCTATACTGATCAGTGGCAGCTGCATTCCCCACCAAGGTTTAAACCCCATACTGAACAGTGGCAGCTACATTCCTCACCTAGGTTTGAACCCCATACTGAAAAGTGGCAGCCACATTCCCCACCTTTGTTTTAACCCCATACTGAACAGTGGCAGCTACACTCCCCACCTAGGTTTGAACCCCATACTGAAAAGTGGCAGCCACATTCCCCACCTTGGTTTTAATTTCTATATTGATCAGAGGCAGCCACATTCCCCATCTAGGTTTTAACCCCATACAGAACAGTGGCAGCCACATTCCCCATCTAGGTTTTAACCTCATACTGAAAATTGGCAGCCACAATCCCCACCTAGGTTTAAACCCCATACTTAACAGTGGCAGCTACATTCCAAACCTAGGTTTGAACCATATTCTGAATAATGGCAGCCACATTCCCCAACTAGGTTTAAACCCCTTACTGAACAGTGGCAGCTACACTTCCCACCTAGGTTTGAACCATATTCTGAAAAATGGCAGCCACAATCCCCAACTAGGTTTAAACCCCTTACTGAACAGTGGCAGCTACACTTCCCACCTAGGTTTGAATTTCTATATTGATCAGAGGCAGCCACGATCCCCAACTAGGTTTGAATTTTCAATACTGATCATTGACAGCTATATTCCCCATCTAGGTTTGAATCCCTATAATGATAAGAGTCAGCCACATTCCCCACCTAAGTTTGTATCTCTATACTGGTCTGTGGCAGCCACATTACCCAACCTAAGTTTAAATCCCTATACTGAAACGTGGCAGCCACATTCCCAACCAAAGTTTGAATCCCTATGCTGAACAGTGGCAGCTACATTCCCCACCTAGGTTTGAACCCCATACTGAAAAGTGGCAGCCACATTCCCCACCTTGGTTTTAACCCCATACTGAACAGTGGCAGCTACATTCCCCACCTAGGATTGAACCCCATACTGAAACGTGGCAGCTACATTCCCCACCTTGGTTTTAATTTCTATATTGATCAGAGGCAGCCACATTCCCCATCTAGGTTTTAACCCCATACAAAAAAGTGACAGCCACATTCCCCATCTAGGTTTAAACCCCATACTTAACAGTGGCAGCTATATTCCCCACCTAGGTTTGAACCCCATACAGAACAGTGGCAGCTACATTCCCCACCTAGGTCTTAACCCCATACTGAAAATTGGCAGCCACATTCCCCACCTAGGTTTAAACCCCATACTTAACAGTGGCAGCTACATTCCCAACCTAGGTTTGAACCATATACTGAAAATTGGCAGCCACATTCCCCACCTAGGTTTAAACCCCATACTTAACAGTGGCAGCTACATTTCCCACCTAGGTTTGAATTTCTATATTGATCAGAGGCAGCCACAATCCCCAACTAGGTTTGAATTTTCAATACTGATCAGTGACAGCTACATTCCCCATCTAGGTTTGAATCCCTATAATGATAAGAGTCAGCCACATTCCCCACATAAGTTTGTATCTCTATACTGGTCTGTGGCAGCCACATTCCCAACCTAAGTTTGAATCCCTATAATGATCAGTGGCAGCCACATTCCCCAACTAAGTTTGAATCCTTATTATGATAAGAGGCAGCCATATTCACAACCTAAGTTTGTATCTCTATACTGATCAGTGGCAGCCACATTCCCAAACTAGGTTTGAATCCTTATTATGATAAGAGGCAGCCATATTCACAACCCAAGTTTGAATCCCTATACTGATCAGTGACAGCTACATTCCACAACCAGTACTGAATCCCTATATTGATTAGTGACATCCATATTTTCCAACTAGGTTTGAATTTCTATACTGATCAGTGACAGCAGAAGTGACCACACCTAGGTTTGAATCATTTTAAGGCTTCTAAGTATGAGTGAATTTATCAGTATTTGTTGTGAAAGGTTAGTTTTTTCTCCGAACTTTACAATTTTCTCTGTCATCCAAAATAAATCTTCTCAAATGTTCAAAATTTATGAAAGTATGTTTTGAGCATAACAAGATGTTTATCTTATATCTGTAAACAGTAAATGAAACAAACAAATGTATATACAAGAAAACAAGCAGCTTAACTAACACACACACACACACACAGAGAGAGAGAGAGAGGGAGAAATGTTATAACAAATATCAATTAATGATGTAACACTGGACTGGTTAAGCATCTAATAGTTTCAAGTCAATGTCTTTATGTTTGTATTATACAGTTAAAACAATGAGTTTAAAACATGATATACAACTGTTATTTAGATTATACCACAAAATGTCAAATCAATCATAAACAACCAAACAGTCTATTCAAGGGGAATGTCATGTAAAGATAAGAAATCAAACCTAAATAATAACTAGTACACATTACTTTGTTTCTTGATTAATAAATACTAGTGTATCAAGCAAAATTATGTTTTGTTGCCATATATATACATGTATAGGGATTTAAACTTAGGTTGGGTAATGTGGCTGCCACAGACCAGTATAGAGATACAAACTTAGGTGGGGAATGTGGCTGACTCTTATCATTATAGGGATTCAAACCTAGATGGGGAATATAGCTGTCAATGATCAGTATTGAAAATTCAAACCTAGTTGGGGATCGTGGCTGCCTCTGATCAATATAGAAATTCAAACCTAGGTGGGAAGTGTAGCTGCCACTGTTCAGTAAGGGGTTTAAACCTAGTTGGGGAATGTGGCTGCCATTTTTCAGAATATGGTTCAAACCTAGGTGGGAAGTGTAGCTGCCACTGTTCAGTAAGGGGTTTAAACCTAGTTGGGGAATGTGGCTGCCATTTTTCAGAATATGGTTCAAACCTAGGTTTGGAATGTAGCTGCCACTGTTAAGTATGGGGTTTAAACCTAGGTGGGGATTGTGGCTGCCAATTTTCAGTATGAGGTTAAAACCTAGATGGGGAATGTGGCTGCCACTGTTCTGTATGGGGTTAAAACCTAGATGGGGAATGTGGCTGCCTCTGATCAATATAGAAATTAAAACCAAGGTGGGGAATGTGGCTGCCACTTTTCAGTATGGGGTTCAAACCTAGGTGGGGAGTGTAGCTGCCACTGTTCAGTATGGGGTTAAAACAAAGGTGGGGAATGTGGCTGCCACTTTTCAGTATGGGGTTCAAACCTAGGTGAGGAATGTAGCTGCCACTGTTCAGTATGGGGTTTAAACCTTGGTGGGGAATGCAGCTGCCACTGATCAGTATAGAGATTCAAACCTAGGCGGGGAATGCAGCTGCCAATGAACATTGAAGGTCACAGTGACCTTAAATAGAAAAAAAATGTAAAACTTTTTTTTTGTCATGAACTTAAAAGCATAGAAATTTGAAACTTCATATATGACATTATGACATATGACCACTAAGCACTACCAAGTTTTTTAAGCTTGTTGACCGTGACCTTCATTCAAGGTCACAGTGATCCTAAAAAGAAAAAAAATATCTTCTTGTCATGAAACAAAAGGCCTAGAAGCTTAAAACTTCGTGTCATGGCATCAGAGCACACAACACTTCCAAGTATGTGAAGCTTGTTGACCGTGACCTTCATTCAAGGTCACAGTAAACCATTTTTTATACAAGAAAAACAAGATAGAAATTATTTAAAATTTAATCTTTTTTGTTAACTACAGTACTAAATGCCCTCAGGTAATCATTTAGGCCTATTAGGCCTCTTGTTATATCAAATGTGTCGCATAAGTGGTTCATACTTGAGAAGTTGGTCAAATTTAAATTTGTATGGTAAACATTGGAAGTATTTACTGATTTCTTAATTGAATGAGGAGTAAGTATTTTTACTTTTGTTGTATGATTTGACATTATTGATAAAAGACAGTGTGATATTTTATGCTCTATTTTATTGAAATTAGATTCATGTTTAAAATAGGATCACTTATGAATTTAAGGAGATACAAAGATACCCCATTAGCTGACAAATTAAACAAAATTTGGATAAGAATGTGTGCATTCTTTACAGATGATATATACATAAGCTACTGGTAATAGTCTGAATGGCCCTATAATCATCGGTCTTAGGGCCAAGTTTGCTGGACAGATAAGTCATTAGCCTTCAAGCTGAAGGTGTTTCACTGCAATAAGTTTTGCCCCAGTCAACAGCAAGTGAGACAGGTTTTACCTTTTTGCAGGCCCTTTCTGATTGGTTTGATATCAGTATAATGATATATAATATATACATTATAGTATAATGTTTATCTGCGAGTGTACTAGTATGCTTAAATTTAATATAAGTGCAAACTACTACAGTGCAGATCAAAGTACCACATGAACTTGTGTCAGGATTAATCTTGAAATTCTATCGATATAATGTTGTTGAATTCTAATTACAAGTTTCAGTAGACAATTGGTATTCTTGTTGTACCAAGTCTTCATTTGTATTTACAACATATATTTAAACCACATCATCATGATCAATCACTGTTTTCATCTTCATTCTTTTCATTTTTTATTAGATATAGAAACCACTACTACCAGTAAGTATCATTTCATCACATTTATATAATTGATGTTTGTGATGTGTCACGCAAAAACAAAACTTGTTTGTGATGTGTCACGCAAAACGCAAACTTGTTTTTGATGTCTCCAGCAAAAATCAAATTTGTTTGTGATGTGTCATGCAAAAAACCAAACTTGTATGTGGTGTCCCAAGCAAAAAACTAAAATTGTTTGTGATGTGTCCAGCAAAGCCAAAACTTCTTTGTGATGTCTCAAGCAAAAAATAATAACTTGCTGGTGATGTGTCAATCAAAACCAAACTTGTTTGTGATCTGGCAAGCAAAACCAAACTTGTTTGTGATAGCTTAAGCAAATAACAAACCTATAAGATTTTTCAAAATGTTTTGAAAACTTAATAGAAAATTTAATTATAGCTTAATTAATAAATTGTTCATAACTTTGGTTTTTGCTTGATGTGCCATGTATGTCTTTAATTAACAGCTTACAAATACAGTCAAACCTTTCTATTGGTCAAAGAAAGCAACTTGTACCAGAGATCTAGCCAGGGAAATGCTATTTATACTTAATATATATGGGTGTCCCCAGACAGATATTGTAAGTTGGGAGAAAGTTGTATTTAAATTATGTTTTGTTGCCATATATATACATGTATATATATATATATATATATATATATATATATATATATATATATATATATATATATATATATATATATACAGTAGAACCTTGATAACTATGAGTGAAGGGGGGCTTCATTGGTTACTTGGTCATATATGTAGTATTAGAGTTAAAGGTAAGGTCGCCATAGAAATACTTTAATTTTTATCTTTTAGCTCAATCTTGCATACTAAAAATGAATAATTTAGATTATATAATTTTAAACATTCACAAAGCTTGATTTTTTTTTAGATATTGAAGATGTCAAACCTGTTTTTCATAAAGTTAATATAAATAACTGTTTAGAACACAAATGCCCAATTTTAGTGGTATTTGACATGTTAAAGTTCTACGGTACACGACAACAAGTGTTATGAAGGCAGAGATGTTTACATTTTTCTGACACAATTTTCCCAAAATGTTAACAAAACAACCATGATATTTGTTTGACACAACACATCATGTTATTGTAATATATTTATAACAGATGTCGTTTGTACTTACTGGTTATAGTTGTGGTTTCTACACCTAATAAAATAATGACAATATATATTATGATAAGTGAAACAAACTGATTTCCCGTGCTTATAATGGAAACGTGGCAAGATGCATAGAGAATAAACAGTATCCTTGTAGAACATACAATATATTAAAGAAAATATATTAAATATTGTATTATACAAGTTATATATGATAAATTTGTCCAAGCAGGGAAACGTAGAAATTTAGTTAATGAACACATGTCAAAGTCTGTAATTGTAATGATCTGATAATAATATTATACCACTGGGCATATACTACAGTACTCAATGAAAACTGAGAAATGTATAAGCAATGGTCCAAATACATTTGCAATTTTGGTGACTTGTAGTACAGTGAATAATTTTCAAATAATTAACCCTTTCAGTATACTTATGTAGCTATGTCTTTGACCTTTAAACATATAAATTGAACCATATATCAAACTGAATGTCATATAAACATCTACAATATTCTTATACACATGACTATACAAAGGTTTACAGTTTTCAAGACAATTAGCAATTATGTTCTCTAATACTGCTATGACCTTGATCTTTGAATGTACGTTTTTGAACCATATATCAAAATGATCGTCATGTCAACTCCTACAATATTCAAATATACATGCATATACAAAAAGCTAATTATTTTCAAAATAATTAAGAATTCAATCTTCTGATGCAGCTATGCACTTGACCTTTGGATTATGACCTTGAGTCATATATCAAAATGATTGCCATGTCAATACCTACAATATTCTAATATACATGCCTTTACAAAAAGCTAATTGTTTTCAAGATAATTAGCAATTTAAGCCTTCTTTTGCAACTGTTACCATGACCTTTGAACATATGACCTTGAACTATATATCAAAATGATCGTCCTGTCAATATCTACCTTATCCCTTTATACATGCCTATAAAAAATGTTAATAGTTTTCATGATAATTAGCAGTTAAAGTCTTATTTTGCAGCTGTGGCGTTGACCGTTAAACATATTACCTTGAACCATGTCAAAATGATCGTCATAGCAATACCTACAATACTCTAATATACATGTCGATACAAAAAGTTTTCAAAATGATTAGCAATTTAAGTCTTCTTTTGCAGCTGTGACCTTGAGTTTTCAAAAAATGACCCTGAACCATATATCAAAATGATCGTCAAAGTATTGCCTACAGTATTCTGATATACATGCCTATACAAAAAGTTAATAGCTTTTAAGATAATTAGCAATTTAAGTCTACTTTTGCAGCTGTGACCTTGATCTTTGAACATATGACCTTTAACCATATATCAAAATGATTGTTGTCACAATACCTACAATATTCTTATATACATGCTTATACAAAAAGTTAACAGTTTTCAAGATATAGTGACAAATATATCATTTTTAGCAATTTCCCCAATTACCTTGCCATTTCCTCATTTTGGGCCCCATGGCTACAATTTGTGCAAATCTAAATCTAGATGACCTACGAATGTTATAATGAAATAACTAAGGTTTATCTTTTGTACATTCAGAGGAGAAGATTTTATTTTTTTTTCATTAGTTTCCACTCTTTGGGCATCAATGGGACATAACTCCTTGAATTGTGCAAATCTGAAAAGGCTTCACCCAGGCATGATTGTTATTAAGTTTTATTAAATTTGGCCCAGTGGTTTTGGAGGAGAAGATTAAAGTGTGAAATGTTTACGCACGATGCACGACGGACGTAGATGGATAGCAATAGCTCATCGGAGCTTTCAGCTCAGGTGAGCTAAAAAGGTGATAGTTTTCAAGATATATTGACAAATATATAACTTTTAGCAATTTCCCCCTTAAGTACATTGCAATTTCCCCATTTTGGACACCACAGCTAACATTTGGGCAAATTTGAAATTATGTGTCCCAAGGATGTTATGCATGAAATATCTAAGCTATATCACTTGTATATTCAAAGAAGAAAATTTTAAAAAGATTTTCACTATTTTCCCCTTTATATTTCTCAAGGGGATATAACTTCTTCATTTGGGCAAATCTAAAAGGCCTTCAAATGGGCATCATTAATGCCAAATATCATCAAATTTGGCCCAGTAGTTTTGGAGGAGTAGAAGATTAAAATGTAAAGTTTATACACGACACACGACACACGACACACAATGCTCGACACACAACCCACGACCCAAGACCATTGAAAGCGCATGACCGACGACGGGTGGGGATAGATCGCAATAGCTCATCTGAGCTTTCAGCTAAGGTGAGCTAAAAATCCATCCAAGGATTTTTCAGACAAATGTTTTAATTTCTTGTTAGAAGACACTTTGCCACTAAAAAGGAATATTCCATGGCATTCCCATTAACATCTACACACTTACTGATTTGTCACAGTCAAGAAAACTTGACTTTTGAAGTTATATAGATTAAAGGTCTCTCTGTCGTCTTGAGGCAACGTTTTATAGCAAAACTAAATCCCCATTCAGGCAGACATTAGTTTTAAACAGGTTTGCTTTCTTTTAGAAATTAATATATTCTAACATCTTGAAGAACCTTTAATGTAACTTAAATTAATTTGAAAAAAAAAAAAAAAACATTATTTGCGGACAATGAAATGTTTTGTTTCTATGTGGAATATGCATAGAGACAAAATATTCTATTGTCTGCAAAGAAAACAGATCAGTATCTCAAACTTCGAAAGTGTTATGGATGAAATTGCTATGATTCTAACTCCCGAACCAAAACCTCTACCTCTGAGGCAGAGATATATGGGCTGATATGATATGAGTTGACATTATATAAGCCATTTTAAATCTTTATTGCTCTTATTATGGTTCATAATAAAATGATTTTAAAAGTTTTGTTACAGTATTGTGATCATGAATGATAAGCTTTATAAAGTTGATAACAAGCAACAGCTAGGTCACCATGAGCCTAGCTTGGATTGATGATAAAAAGGACAATATCACTGGCACACCAAGAGAAAACATGAACATGACATATGATTCAAATTCAAGATAAATGATAAGAAGTTGTCTTGAGAATAAAGACACATAGATCTACTTAACAAAACGTTTACCTGTATTTACCACAAAGCTCAAATAATGTTGATACTTTCTTTCTGTGATATGATATAAACTTCTTTATGTTTTGTCAGCAACTTCCGAGAAAACAGGAGTCTGAGTTTATTTAAATTGTTTAATACATCAAACATTTCATTACAAACTTGAAACTGAATACTGTTTTACACATGATTATATATAAATACATCGTCTTTTTCAATGAAAACAGTCTTATTTCCACTTTATACATTTTAAAATTAATAATTTTTTATTTCTTTCTACACCTTTTATTTACAATGAAACCAATGAATAAAGTGGAACCACAGAATTTTAAAGGCAGAAAATATCAAAGAAACTAACAAGCAATGAAACCTTATGACTCAGCATTTTTGCACAAGAGACACTACTACCAAATACAGCTTATAACTTTGTAAACCATAAAAAGTTGACATGTTTTAACAATGCATAGAGGTGACAAACTAAAAGATTCAGTAGATGCAATGTTAGCTGATAGAAAATTGCTAAAGACAAAATTACCTCCATTAATTTAATTCTCCTATCGATTGAGGTAAGTAATCATTCAAGGTTTGGTTCAGGGCAAAATGAGGGAGTAGTCTCGTTCTGACACCAGCTGGTATAGAAAAATCCTTTTTTTTAAATAAAAATTGTTCTGATTCTACACACAGTTACTCGGCACAAATTGAGTATGGGTGACTGAGCAAATCTAAACTAAATGAGTAACTAATTCTATTAATACCTAAAAGACAATGCCAAAATTAAAATTTAAATGAACTACCAAAACAGTTCGCAAAATTATAATACACCCAAGATACACACACACACACACACACACACACACACACACACACACACGTGCTATTTCTGATTCTTCTGATAGAAATGAATGCCTTGTCACTGATTTAGATTCGGGAGATGTGGTATAAATTAATTGGTTACATGGAATAACATGCATTTAAACATATTTTATTAGCAAATCAGTATTAATATTATATGGTTTGACCTAACATAAAACCATAAACTTGAAAATTGGACTTGAATTAGGGTTTCTTGTGTTTTGAAAAGGTCTCACTTTGATTTAACATAGTGTCCTATTACAAAACACAATCAACTTCCAAAGGTCTTAGTCTTAAGAAGCCTTAATATAAGTATTAGCTAAAGTGCAATGGGGAAAAATGTATTTTTTTTACCGTAAGCCTATGTAATAGTTCATTTTTAGGAAACATCAAAACATTCAAATGTCAATTTTTTTATGTATAGAAATTTTAAGCTTTTTAAACCTTAGACCATGTATTAAAAGTTTTTCTACAAACATTAAAATTTGAAAACTATTAAAAAACATGATGGCCTTAATCTCACTTTGAAGGTCATTTCAGGAATAATGGAAATTGGATTTTAACTAAATAAAGATATTGCTATAAAAGTGTATTTTTTAAATGTGACCACTGACCACTGATCCTGACCACTTTTGCTTCATTTTATTCCATGGTGCAAAGACAAGCCATTATTTAATACTTAACCAATTCAGTATTCTGAACAATCTGTGACATTGACCTTTAACCATACATCAACATAATAAATGTATCATAACCTACAAGATTCTTGTAAACTTTTATAGTTTTCCAGGCCCAAGTTTTACAATCATTCACTCAACTGAGTGTACACTCAACTCAAATTAGGGAATGTTTCAATGTAAATTTTTTAGACATTACACAGATAAAATTGAATATCTTATGTTATATTTTAATTGTTTCGTGTAAATTTGTTGAACAAAACAAAACATTGTCTCACAAAAATAATTTTTAAAGAATACTGTTAAGTGAAAAATTTGTATATTTGAGTTGTGTGTACATTCAATTGAGTGAATAATTGTTAAACTGGGGCCAGACGGTTAATCATTTTAGTATTATCATGAAGGTGTAACCTTTACTTTTAAACCTATGACCTTGATCCACTTTAAAAATGATTGCATTCCTACATGTTTCTTATACATATGCCTATACATGTACAGAATGTTTTCTATATAATTTATCATTTTACTATTTTTATACTGCTAAGACCTTGACCTTGGAGCCTTTGACCTATAGCCACATAAATGATCAAAATATGAACACTTAACAATATTTTAATACACATGCAAAATGAGTATATAGTTTTTAGACATTTACAATAGCAATTTTAGCGGTTCTCCAAAAGTGCCTAGCCATTACCCCATCTTAAGCGCCATGGCTACCATTTGTGCACATCTAAAACTGGAGAACATATGGATGTTATAAGTGAAATAACTAAAGTATATCTAAAAAGATTATGTCAAACTGATCATATAATACACATTTTCTAAAATTGGACCTTGAATTTTAATAAGATGTAAATTTCTTCATTTTAACTAGCTGCAAATTAAGTATTGTATATTTTTCAATTTGAACTCAAATGATGCTGAAGCAGTTCTTGTATCCCCAGAAGAAGTTTGGGTGATTGTATGTGTAAAGTTGCATTTGCATGTTATCTTTCTACCCAATACAGAGCGTAAATCATCTGAATCTGATGCCTTAAAAGTAAAGTTAGCTTTGTAGTTTCTTTCATAACTATCACACCCTGTTGAATCTGAAGAGTCAGTTGCTAAAGCTGGTGTAAAAGGAAATGATGTGTAACTGCTCGTACCCTAAAAAAAGTTTTAAAGGTCACTTGGGGGAATATGTATGCATAATTTAAACAAGAGGACCATGGACCTTAATGACCTTTAAACTTTTAACCTTTAATCACATATCAAAATGATTGTCATATATCAATACCTATCACATTCTGACAAATAGTCCTATACTAAAATCAAACATTTTTCAAGATAAGCAACAATTCCAATCTTATGCAAATATGACCTTGGTCTATAAATGTATGACACTGAATCAAATATCAATATTTTTGCCTATACAAAAAATTAATGGTTTTCAAAATAATGAACAATTTAAGCCGTCTTTTGCAGCTATGACCTTTGAAGATATGACCTTGAACAATATATAACAATGATCAATTTGTCAATACCTACAATATTGTTCAAGATGCCTATACAAATAGTAAACAGTTTTCAAGATATATTAACTATGGAAGCCGACAAGTGCCATCAACAATATTTCAAAATTACGACAGTCTTATCTCATTATAATGACTAAGTACATTGTAATTGTAATGGCTAGAATAAAACTATGTGACCTTTTTGTCAAACAATACGAAAGTCTATTGGGCTCAGTTTGGTAGTAAAAAAAAAAAAGATAATATTTTATGTAAAACTGTCGTTAATTAGCGCAAAACTTTCACGTCATAATGTGTAATTTTTGCGAAATAATTAAACATTAAACATTAACTTGAAATTAACAATTTACTGAGAACATATTTTCGACTTGGTCTGTCCAATGCTGGAATTTTTAGCATTTTATTGCCAGCACATCAAATTTCAATTAGTAAATCTACACTAAAATTATAAAAAAAAAAAAAAAAAAAAAAAAAAAAAAAAAAAAAAAAAAAAACAGTTAAAATTAGTAAAGAGGAAAATAACTCTGATTTGACTGTCATGTTGCCAATTTCATTCTGAATGAATTACAAAATTCTGGACTCCGCAGTTAATAATAATAAATGCATCTAATCAGGACATTACTTTTCCTGTGACAATTTTGGATCAAGATGGGTTTAGTTTATGATGGAAAAGAAAAGACTGCATAGATAATTTAGTAATGGTCCAGATTATGTTTAGCATGTAGACTTTCAAGGGTTCATTCAATTTGCACATGGCCCAAAAGAGTTACATGACAATAAATTAATTACAATCAAAGTCAATAGCCTGAATGTATCGTGTAATGTACAGAATGCCTGACTACCTGTCTCAGTATTTAGGTCAATGTAAACTATTAATTGGATGCCTGGAGAAATAAAAAGTGTGCGGCATTACCGGTAAACCGGTAACCCTGGTTTTACTCTCGCAGTACCATATCCTCAGTATTTACTGCACATAATCTTTACTTCGATGATGAAATGATGAATTATTTTACTGATGGTAAACGCTCTAAACGGCAAAACTATAACTAAAGTATACTTCTTGGATGTTCAATCTAAAAATAATTACCAGTGACGTCATGGGTGTGTTTGTTTGAATCTTATCCACGAAGTGTATAAGCAGCGCTCCAAAAGTTTTTAGCAAAATAAATAAAAGTTAATTTTCAATGATTTTCATAGCTTTAATAATGGCTCAAGTAACATGTTAACCATTAAAACAAAAATTTATCGAACGCATTCAAAGCGTCTCTGAAAATAATATGGCGTCGCCGGCGAGTACGAGATAAATCAACAATTCAAGATAACTTAATGTTTAAAAAACTGAAAATGCTGCTGTGTGCTTTCACTGCAATTGTACAATTAAGCATGAAGGGGGTGGCACATCCAATATGACAGTTCATATATATGTCAACATCACCTAATAGGTCTAAAATTTTTCCTGAAAATTTTATCATTATTTCAATGACTATAGTAATAGCTAGACAGGGTATAGTAAAATGTAAATTTGAGGTACCATGGTATATACAATGTTAAATAGTACAAAATGTGGTATACCGTGGCTTTAATTTCCTGGAGGTACCCAGCCCTAAATAAAATGGCCAGTAACCTGACAAATGCGCATTACGTACAAGAATGTCAGACAAAATAACTAAAATATTGTTCATTAATATCATTACAATATGGACTTTGAGGAAATTTAAGATGTTTGAAGAATAGAGATTTAGATTATTTTCCAAAGACTAAAAGAACACCTTATATATTAATGAATTTTATCTTGAGGTGATTTATGAATATGCCTTTTATATTGCCTAAACTCTGCAAGGATTTTTTCACAGCAATTTGTCAAAGTTAAGTGAATTTAAAAAAAAAATGAGGATATGGAAAATACTTTATCTCAAGTAAAAATGGATAATATAGTTACAATTAAACACATTTTTTTTCAGACAAGGAATACAAACAACATCTAATTGACCTGCATCCTGGTCAATTCAGCTGGTTCTGTCTTTTTTTTTTTTTTTTTTTTTTTTTTTTTTTTAGTGCAAAATGTTACATTTATCAATCAAAATCATTTACTGCTACAAGCTAAAGCATTTTTATGACATGAAATAATATTAATTTACCTCTTCTGCATAAAGGACCTCTACTTTTACAGCTGTAGTAGGATATTGGCATGACATCTCGCATGTTATCGTTATTTCAGACTCAGAAATTGTCACTTGTGGGATTGTCTGTGGTCCTTGAGGAGCTTTAAAACATAAATAAAATTGAAGATAAATAATTAAAAGTTTGTGTAATTTAACATCAAAAACTACAAAATATTGACCATATTATGACTTTATGATCACTCTCTCTTTTCCCACACAAACAGATGTAAAATTTCCTTGTAACATTGATTAAATAAAATAACCATAATCAGTACATAAATGAACCAGTAGCGGCAATTTATAGGTTTTTGCTACAGTAAAAGCAGCTATCTACGGTTTCAGATGAACATTTCAGATACAATTTTTAACAAATAAGGACCTGTCATACAAAATACAAAATACATAATGAATTGGCCAATTAGTTTCAAAAGAGAATATTAAGGTTTACAGAGGCATGCACACACACACACACATACACAAACACACGCCATAAGCTCACCTTGGCCATACAATAAAACACTTGTTGACTTATGATTTCGGTAATAAAAGGATTTCACAGTCCAGCAGAAAGTTATATTACCCAGGCCTATTTAGAACTTTTACCAACAACAAATAAACAATAACAATATGTTTTACTGTGATATAAGTAACTAAATCATAGATTAGCAAATGATTTACTAATAAACTTAAAAATTGAACTGGATTTGACCTTACAACCTTTTCAATAAACAAGGCATACAACCGAAGTATTGGTAACTTAAATTCACAGTTAGATACTTAAAAAAATCAATAAATAATGTATATATTTATAAAAGCTGGAAGATTCTGTTTATATATGTTAGTATTTTTAATTTGTCATTTTGGTTTCATCCACCTTATTGTCCATGACCTGAATAAAATTTTTAAAAAGCACCCGTTTATAAAAATTCATTAAAGATAAATCTTTTTTCAAAGTCTAAATGTATCATTGAATTTCTGGTTATGTAGTTTAAGTAACCTACACAAAAGAAAAATAAAAGAATACCAATTAATCATTAAAAAAACGAGAATAGTACATTCTGACTTTCGATCCGCTGTACCTACGGTCTCTGGGTAATTTTACTGATTCTTCGAGTTTAATACTAATAGTCAGTTATTATTATTATTATTATTATTATTAAAAAGATATATGTAATACAGCTAAAATTGGAAGTTCACATGTTCAATGTATATAAAAACACCTTGTAAATTTTCAAAATTGTTGGATAAAAGCTGTAAGAGAAGTTGATAACACAAATTTGGCACCCTTCATGTAGATAGATGAATGGGTGCCTTTATAACCCTCCACATTTTGCAGGGTATAATTGAGGAAGATAGATAGTTAGCATAAAATAAACAATACCAGTCAAAGTGCAAATATAACTTAGATGTCAAACGATTTTTTTCTAGGCTACTGGCTACATTTTCTGGGTTTGAACCCCTTTTGGACTAAACCAGGGCATGAAAAAAGGAAATAGGCAAAAAACACATCTTCCCCACCAACAATTTCTGGCCATAAATTTCATGTAAACCCAAAAAAATAGTGTCGAAAAACAGCTGAAAAAAGCTTGCTGGAGTAAAAGTTAATAATATTATAAAACAAATAAGAAGAAACCTCCTTCATATGAAGAACCTAATTAGATCTTGCCCTTGGTCTTGTAAAATTAAGGTGCAATGAAAAAATCGAGCACATAACCCAAGCTAATAGTCTTTCTGAAAAATAACTTGATGATAAACATATTGATTACAGACCCTAAATTTTGAAGGGGTTTATGTCATCATGCACAAATCTAAAAAAATAAATGGAGAAGATGTAAAACCAAAGATGAGAAGTTACACTAGAGAAAATTCACACTTAAATATATTACTTAAATAAACTATATTACTTACAAGAAACAGTTAACTGCTGTGTTGGGCTATTTGATGCACCATGTACACATCGCCATTCTCCTTCATCCCTGTTTTTGTCTAGTGATGTTATATTCATATATGTAAAAGGAAGAGTTTGGTAAATGGTATAGTTTGCAGAGCTACAAAAAGCATTATTTCCTGGTATAATACAAGAACCTTGCAACACATTTCTTGGATGCTCAAATGTGACTGCCCCTGTTATTGTTGTCTCAGAGCACTGCAAAACACAGTTCTGGTCTTTGATTGGAGAAGGACACGAAATTAAGCTTGGAACAGCTGAAAAAAAAGTAGTGTTCTAAAAATAAATAACCATTTCAATTTTTTTATGGAGCTTTGTGACCTTTAAACCAATACTGAATATATCAAATTGTTATATCAATACATGTATCTGCAATTTTTTAATTCATGCCTTGACAGAATTCTTACATGTTTCCAGATAACAGACCAAATTTGTGTTCTTATGTAGTTGTTATTAAATCCGTGATTTATATATATATATATATATTCGTACACAAACATACATGCATTTAAATAAAAATCTTAACTGTTCGTTACTCAAGGGTTTAAACATCAAATGATACACAATGTATTTTTTATTAAGATTGTAAAAACATAACATTGGTAATGCATTCCTCGGTGTAATATTTCAGCAAAGAGTGACATGTGTTAGCAACCCAAGGCAGTATTTCAGCTACGCTACTAATGACTTAATGTTTTAAAGACCCTTAACATATTGTTCCATGTACCCAGAACGTATTTTTTCAGAAACCTGCGACTTAATATTTCAGAACCCCGTGACCTATTGTTTAAGTTACACTCTGTTTATTTGTTTAAGAACCCCGCGACATAACATTTCGGCAAACCGCGACAGATATTTTATCAACCCGGTAAAACATAGTGTAACGTTTTGTAGAACATGAACTAGAGTGTGTTGTTTATGTGCGGATGTTTTTAATGTACATGTCAAATAACCTTCAGATGTATATTGTTTTCAGTTGTAGAGTTTAGCGTGTTTTATCCAAAATGTGAGTTTAGTTGCCCAAGCGTAGAAACTTGTAGGTTTATAATAATTTTTATCATTATTATTATTATTATGATCATTATTATCATTATATATATATAATCAAAATAAAGAATCCAACACGACCAGTTCATTAAGGAATTACATTATTACCTATTCACTAGCGCTTTCATGCCTGCTGTCAATCATCAGATGAATGATTAACGTTACTATGTACAGTGTTACTATGACGTCATAATAGAAAGGAGAGAGAATGACATCATGTAGATTACTTAAGTTATTTTACCAATGTCAAGCCTTGAGTTTGGCTTTAAATTTTTGGATAAAAAAAGTTTCCTTGCTTGAACGTTTAATGCTATCTGTGTCTTTCACTTTATAAAAAGGAAACACGGTAAATAATTTCCGCAGACATATAGATGTTCACTAAGAAGAATTTGCCGAAATTGTGTCTGTATAATTTGTTACTTATGTATTCCATATCGTTCACATGGTGCATTTCCAGTTTCTCCAATGCATATCTCACTGCAGATCAAGCATTTAATGCAATGAATCAGGTTCCTGCTTTTACATGTTATATTTGCATTCACAAATATTTTGCCTCCGTTTTAGTATTATTTCGGGTGAACATTTAGAGAACATCTAGTTGTGTGCGGAAAGCAATCATTTACCGTTTTTCCTTTTTATAAATTGATATACATGTTTATTTAGATTAAAAAAGGGCAATTTAAATATGTTGTTATTAAACTTGATCACGTAACATCAGTAATGCATTCTGCGGCGTAAGGTTTCAGATTGAGGTTGTAAAAAATGATATAGGTAAATAAGTTTGATTATTTTTTATTTTAAATGTATACCTAATTTGTTCAGGTTTTTTAAATTGTAAAATTATTCATATCAATATTTATATTAATTAAAGGTGGTGTAGAAATCACATAAAATGGTACAAAAAATACCTTAATAATGAAAGGTTGCTAAAAAGAGAGTGAACTGTTAAGTTTGACTAAGCTTTATAAATATCATAGAAAAATCGGATGACACATATTTCAATGAAAGATTGCGTAAACATGGGGTAAAGCTAAAAAAAGTGACATACTAGTATAAGAAAGACATAAAATTGCATAACACAAATAATTTGCTACTATTATGTATAAAGAAAGAGAGATTTATTAAAGATTGGAAAAACATAAACATGACCATGTATAAAATATATGATTTAATTAATGGCTGTATAAAAATAGCATTAAGGATCCGACAATGTATAAAGCATCCGTAAAGATAGCATCAGGTCTTTTGCTTTGCAATTCGAAGTATATCTTTAATAGCACATTGCATTAAGATAGCATCAAGATAAACGGTTGCATAAATCTTGCTTAAAGATGGAGTAAAGTCACTTGTATGGCATAACCCTGATAAAAAGCCTGGATTGCGTAAAGATGACTTAAAGATAAATGGTTGCGTATAGCTTGCGTAATTATGGCGAAAAGCCAAAATGTCTTTGTGTACCTTGAAGCACTGGCGTATATATACCGTAAATATGACGTAATGATATCTTTACGCCATTGTTACGCCATCTTTACGTCTTCTTTACCCTATCTTTACTTAATGTGTTAAGATGGGTTTTGATCCTGTGATATATTTACAAATAAAAGTATTAAAACATATCTTTTACGTGTTCAAAGATTAAATAGGAATATTTACTAGGAAATTAATTTATCCACGACCTTATATTTAAGACACCCGCGACATAATGTTTCTTAAAACCTGAGATGTAATTATGTCCGCTGTTTATTTGTTTAAGCAACCAACGGTATAATATTTAAGCAACTCGCGACAAATATTTCAACAACCCGTATCGTACGTATTTAACAACCTGCGACATAATGTATCAACAAAATGTGACGGATATTTAAGCAACCATCGACGTAATACTTCAGCGAACAGTGACATAATATTTTAGCAATCGCGACATGATGTTTTAGCAAACAGCAACGTAATGTTTCAGCAACTTCCAGTATAATATTTAACAAACCGCGACATTATGTTTCAGCAACCTTCGACATAATGTGTCAAAAACCCGCGACGTAATATTTCGCAATTCGCGGCGTAATGTTTCACCAAACCGCACCCTCAACTTCTAAGGATATTTACAAGTAAATATGTGTGTGACATTTTCGCAATTGCATTATTGCAGTTTTCCAGTGGTATTGTTGTTAATGTTTAACACAAGGCAAGGGAGAATTTTCGCAGTCTGAAGATTTATGTTTGACTTGACCACGGTCTTATGCTCACATTCACCTAAAGGTTTCAGTTTAAGTGAATATGCTTTGATACTTTGTTTTTTATCAATACAAACATACCTGTTTATGTTGAAGTCTCAATCGTAAAGCAGAAAAAACTTATAACTAGCTTGCTACACACAGATTTAGACTAAAAGGAACGACGTCTATTATATCTAGAATAATTTTTGATACACGTCCTCATACAATAATATTGTGATGACGACCTGAAGATTATTCAAATGCCATATATATATATATATACCTAGACTTAAAATGTCCCGAGACAACACTTCATTTGTAAGCAGCGTGTTTCGTCGTAGTAAATCCGCGTAATGGAAATGATAATAACTGTGAAACAAAGACATCATACACACGAATATTATTGCAAAAATGGATAGTTGGTAAGTAAAAAATTTTTGTTATCACGTTAGCTTTAAATGTAAGATGTCATTTTTGATTCTTGTCAAATTAGAAGCAGAACATTGCGTTCTGTCAATTCTTATATCAAAACGACTACCTTCAATAACTCCTATGTGTCGATGTTATCTTATTGTTTGGAAACTTTATAACTGTATATATATCGTATCTGCCGTTTTAAGTACGTTATGTATCATATATAGTTTGAACAAAATATAGTTCAATCGTTTTAAAACGAGTTGCGTAATAATAATAATAAAATAAAACAAACATACCAGTCCTTGTCCAAACTACAATCCAAAAAACAGCAAAAACTTTGAAAGCTGGCAAAATTAGTTATACACGTGGACTTCCATCAAGGAAATGAGGCCGGGTGCTCCGGAAGGGTAAGCACCTCCTGTTTCCTGTTTAGCTAGCTACATCCGTCACGTGCAAGTCAATTTTGAGAATGAAAGGAACAAAGAACTATGGTAAGCCCCTAACAAATTCAATTAAGATTTCTAAATAACGTTGTTGACAATATAATATAATGCCTGTTTTGAATAACAGTTTTCATGAAGCATCCGACTTAAAACAAGGGCTAGATAAAATCATACCAGATTTAAAATTAATTTTATTTCTATCTATATACTAAAAAGGTAGAAAAGCATGAAAATTATCATTTCTGATGAGAAATGATTTTTCGAATTGTGCACAGCAAAAAAAGTATTTGTATTTACATTGTGTTTATATTTACTACCCTTGAGCGAGTGCCGCTGCTGGTGGTATACAACGCCCCGAGATTATCCATAACTCAGAAGGCAGTACTTTGTACTGTCAGGAAATATAACATTTAGCAAAATTAGAGCCGTCTTAATTTTTGATTTTTTTTTTTTTAATTCAGGTTTGTTACCTCATGCAAAGCATGAGTTGTTTGAATTTGGATTCATATAATTTTGGAACTTTAGATTCAATACTTTTCAACCCTTTGCCTTATGTTTTTATCTATCAAACTTTTCGGCCCCTTGCGCACTGTTGAGAAGGATTGAGAGAAGTATGCAAATATTGCACATCGAAATTTAACAGGTATGTGTGTATATATTTGGAACTTTATTTATCAAACTTTTTGGCACCTAGAGCAACTGATGAGGATTGATTTTTCGAAATGTGCTTATCTTGCACATCAATATTTCACATGTATTTATATATATATTTACAAACATGCTGGACAAAAATTGTAACTATAGTCAGCCAAGAATAAAGACTTGTAAAGATTTTACTAAATATTTAATATTATTTAGCAAACATTCCCAAAATCAATCGACAAAATCAGTACTGTGGAATGTTTAATACTTAATGTAAGATAATGTAAGAAAAGGGATAGTCTTTGGTTAAACAGAATACTTAAGGAATTTTGATAGAAAATTACTATATTAAAATTTGTTTAATGTAATGAATATGTTATGTTATAAACACATGAAAACTATTAACGATTAAGTTAAGATCGAATTATTTAAAAAGCTATTATTCTAAAATTCTTTCTTTTTTGTTTTATGTAATTTTGATTTCTTATTAGTTTTGAACTAACTTCTCACACCCATTGGTCCTTACTAAAAGAATTCATAAATAATTGGATTATTTCCATTGTTGTGTGGTATGCTGGTATGCGGTATTCTTACTCGATGAGCTAGCAGTATAACAAAACGTCGCATTATGTGTGGGCTAATACAATGTGCACTGTAATACATTCTCAAGTACACACGGATTTGTTCTTGATCAATTCTAAGATATAAAAAATCTTGTTCGCGTGGCTGAAAGTTGCTGATGCGAAAATTTTCAACCAAATAATACAAGCTGAGATTCCCGATATAAATGGAAAATCTAACAAGGAAAAAACTGTCGTTACTCTACACTTTTCAATTAGATTTAACATTTGCCACGCGGTTATTATTTTGAAAAATGATCTTAGAACCACAATAAATTGTCATGACTATTGGCGAGTTCAATAAGGAATACTTATCAATGAGTTCCGTGCTGAAATGCCTGATAGAAAAAGAAACTGGAAATTCTAAAACCCGAGTTGTCGCACAACAGAGAGACTGCCAAGGTAGGTCGCAATCAATTAAGAAATAGAGCAGTTCGTGTAAAATTTGCGACATCCCATTTTCATTCATAACCCATGAACACAGACATTTCTTATATTTAAAATTTCTTTTACCATTCCAGTTTAATTTCAGATGATATATCATAAAAATTACATTTTTAATATGTCAGTTTATTGCTAACCTCCACATCGTCAAAATGGAATATCCCAATGTCATGACGTCAGAAGGTTCAGAAAGGTCATCAGTAATAATTGCATATGATCGCAAAGAAGAGTAAAAGAGTCAGGGAAAGAAAGATAATATCAATTGTAAATATAATGTATTGAATATAAAGCTTACGAGAGAAAACGATAAGTATAGTCAGAGATGAACTTACGATTTAACATTAATTTGTTACTACTGTCTTTTCTGTAAATAAAATCATTGTAATTTGTGTAAAATTACCCGAAATATCAAGCTGGTATAGCAATGCAAAGCAAAACCTATAATTTTTTATTTAAATTCTTTTTTTACAAATCGACTAAACCCCCCAAAAAAATTTCTCGACACCTACTTTCAAATCTATTCAGACTATGTAACAAAAAAAACAAATAAAAAAAATTCGTAAAGTATCTGACAAGAGTCCAAGTTAATTCATTTGTTTGCTTAGTGTTCAGTTACATTTGTAAAATAATCTTGAACATCCTTTTGGTTTTCAAGCCTACAAATATAGCAATGGAAATAAAAAATTTAAACCTAATTAATTGGAATATTTTCGACTGAACGAAACAATTTTTCAATCTAACCAGATTCGGTTACAAATAAATAAGGTTTTGGGATTTTGGTACACAACAACATACACTTTAAAATGCTCGCTGGGTAAAATTGATTTTCCTACTTTTAGTAAATATAAGTAGTTTTACATTTTCACTCAAAATAATAAAAAATTCCAAATAACCAGAAAGTGAATTATTGGGATGGTAATCATAAAGAAAAAACAACATCACGTTAGCCTTCTTTCAAACTACATAGCCGACGAGCAAAGCAAACAACCACAAACATGAACAAACTAAGTTAAACAGGTAAAGTAAGACTATTGGCGAGTTCAATAAGGAATACTTATCAATGAGTTCCGTGCTGAAATGCCTGATAGAAAAAGAAACTGGAAATTCTAAAACCCGAGTTGTCGCACAACAGAGAGACTGCCAAGGTAGGTCGCAATCAATTAAGAAATAGAGCAGTTCGTGTAAAATTTGCGACATCCCATTTTCATTCATAACCCATGAACACAGACATTTCTTATATTTAAAATTTCTTTTACCATTCCAGTTTAATTTCAGATGATATATCATAAAAATTACATTTTTAATATGTCAGTTTATTGCTAACCTCCACATCGTCAAAATGGAATATCCCAATGTCATGACGTCAGAAGGTTCAGAAAGGTCATCAGTAATAATTGCATATGATCGCAAAGAAGAGTAAAAGAGTCAGGGAAAGAAAGATAATATCAATTGTAAATATAATGTATTGAATATAAAGCTTACGAGAGAAAACGATAAGTATAGTCAGAGATGAACTTACGATTTAACATTAATTTGTTACTACTGTCTTTTCTGTAAATAAAATCATTGTAATTTGTGTAAAATTACCCGAAATATCAAGCTGGTATAGCAATGCAAAGCAAAACCTATAATTTTTTATTTAAATTCTTTTTTTACAAATCGACTAAACCCCCCAAAAAAATTTCTCGACACCTACTTTCAAATCTATTCAGACTATGTAACAAAAAAAACAAATAAAAAAAATTCGTAAAGTATCTGACAAGAGTCCAAGTTAATTCATTTGTTTGCTTAGTGTTCAGTTACATTTGTAAAATAATCTTGAACATCCTTTTGGTTTTCAAGCCTACAAATATAGCAATGGAAATAAAAAATTTAAACCTAATTAATTGGAATATTTTCGACTGAACGAAACAATTTTTCAATCTAACCAGATTCGGTTACAAATAAATAAGGTTTTGGGATTTTGGTACACAACAACATACACTTTAAAATGCTCGCTGGGTAAAATTGATTTTCCTACTTTTAGTAAATATAAGTAGTTTTACATTTTCACTCAAAATAATAAAAAATTCCAAATAACCAGAAAGTGAATTATTGGGATGGTAATCATAAAGAAAAAACAACATCACGTTAGCCTTCTTTCAAACTACATAGCCGACGAGCAAAGCAAACAACCACAAACATGAACAAACTAAGTTAAACAGGTAAAGTTTCAGAATGAGGTCGAGTACACCAGAAGAGTGAGCAACCTTTAAATAATTAACCTACAACAAAACGAGTAAAATCAAAATTAAGAACAAAAGAAACACGGAACTATAGGATTTAAAATGTGTCAACTCAATATGTGCGGCCTTACCAAAATTCAGCAAATTTATAACAAGATCAAAAATTATGGTGAGAATTTTTTTTAAGAAACCATGAAGTAAAAGCATTTGTTGCGACTATATAACAACATGCTTAATGTAAACTGATTATGGTTGGTAATGAAAAAAATAAATAACGCCCATTCTTTGTATGAGCTAAAATCAAATATAAAAACAATAATAAAAAGTTGAAACCCTAAAACAGAAAAATTGTCCTGTTCATCCAGAATTGATTTGCATAAGACATTTTACTTCAAAATCTAAACGAAATAGACACGAATTATTCATCGAATCGATCCTTTTAAAAATTGCCTAAAACATGAAACATTTAGAAAAGCTAGGGATTTACGCCTAAGAATTAAACTAAGAATTAAAGGACAAAAAATACTCGCATAGCATGACATCAGATACGCAACATCGGCCTGATAGATATACGCATATACTTCCTGATAAAATACGCACATACCCCTGATATATATATATATATATATATATATATATATATATATATATATATATATATATATATATATATATATATATATATATATATATATATATATATATACGCAATAATCGCTTAAATAAATGCGCAGATATCACCTGATAGATATACGCACATGTCGGTCGGTTTGTTGTTTAAAAAGTCATATATAAACCAATTCATTTAAAGCTTTGGTTTTACTTTTTTTTTTTTTTTTTTAAAAAAATATACAATCACACATTTTATTTGGAGGATATCCTTTGGCAGTTTATGCTTGAATAAAACCATTGCAATCTACTTTAATTCTCAATCATTATTATTTAAATTTAAATTTATCCTGATATTTATAATTTTGCCTGGCTCTTTGATAGACGTATCCGATGTATGATAAATGTGAATAATAACACTCAAAACAAAATATAAACACTAAATATAAACAATGAAACACATTTTGTTGAAGAACTTAGGAGAAATAAAATGATATTAGCGCATGTTAAAATACTAAGATGAATAAATCTCCATTAAAGCAGTATATGCGGTGTTATCTTTGCTTTCTAGTCCATTACGTCATCAATCTTAATTTACTTTAGAACACCGAAGTTGGTTTCTAGGTGTTTATATTTAGTTGTAGGGCTAACAAAGACCTATATATTTTTAAAGCACAAATAAAAAAAATAAATAACAATATTTTTTACAACTTTTATTATGGTACATATATAACTACAGATCTGCACCTTTTTCTGAAGTTTTTCACTTTTGTTAAAATTGTTAAAAGAAAACTCGTAAAAGTTAAAGTTCAACACTTTTTAATACTGTTTATTATTTTTAATGTATTGCTATATTTTGATGACTCTTACATTATGTACAGAGTCTACTTCACAACAAGGAAGTTAAAATATAAACATGGATACCCGGATTTTATATCAGTTGTGTATTTTTGTGATCATACTTTTAGACAATGTCACAGGTATTTATATAACACTATTTTGAAACATTTAATATTATATATTACATATTACAGCCATTGATTATAGTCACGCTTCCCAATTCAAAATTCATATATAAACATACTCATATAATATTTATCGCATTATTTCCTAATGCCAATACGATATATGATAAGCCTCTATCGCTAAAAAAGTACAGGTATATGAACACTTTATATAAGTATCCATTTAAAGTCCGTGTGAATAGCCAAAACCCTTTTTTAAATATAATTTCAGATCGGATGATCAAACTCTATATTGGCATATGTATTGTTTATATAAATGAAAAAAGTAGGAGAAATTGCAGAAAACAGTTGATATAATGTCCAATGCAGCAAATTGTCGTCTTATTTCTTGAAACTTATCTAAAACTAAGTTCAGTTCCCTCAAGCAAAACATTATTTAGCTTGATTTGTATAATTTCAGTTTAGAAACATAAGATTCATTAATTTTCAAATGCTTGGCTGATCATTTTTATCTGTCAACATTTTCCGTCATTAGTGTCACTGATGGGGTTGACTTTCCGCAATGTGCACATCTGACACAGGTGTTTGTGTTAAACATATTCATAAACATATATACATGTAACATGTCAAATGTTTTAAAATAATTCCTACATGTTTTTAATTTAAAACAAAAGATGTCGTCGGAACATGAGAGAATACTGATTTGTAAGAGGAAATAAAAACAATTAAGGACAAAGTCATTCTATAAAATGTCTAGAAACTAACAAATAAAAATATATATTATTTTATCAAACTTTATCTTTCGTTGTGCAACCTTGATCAGTTTAATTTTATTTATTTTAAATTTTATTTAATTATTTTTTTAGTATTTTTTGCTTCAGGAATGAAAAAGATTATCAAACCGAAACGAAAAATATATACGATGTTATAGAATAAGAGTGTATAGCCATAGTATTGTCTCATTGTGTAAGAACGTTTGTTGTTGTAAAGATGCAAATTACTGACTAATTATTGTTTATTCGAAATAAAATCACTAAAGTTATAGCACTCAAGTTTGCAGTGTTACTTCGTTTTAATGGACGTAACGGATTGACTTTAAAGCTTTTAGTGGCTCTAACAAATATAACATTAATGATTAATAGAATTAATTTTTTGCCGTTAATGCTGGTAATATTTCCTTAAAAGAGACAAATGTCGACAAAAGATAGCAATAATTAATCAAACATAGACCTACCAGGCGACGTCAATAATTAACCTCCCCAAAACTGTCTATTACACATACACACACTCGATAAACTTTTACCAGAGAAATGAGAAATGAGTATAACTACTGCTATATAAAGCTGATGGTATTCTTTTGAGCTGGAGATATCAACATTATACAAGTAAGGGTTTGACAACTGTCTATGGATTTATTAACAAACAGCCAGGCACATTTTATGTTGATTATCTACAGTCAAGTGTTCCCGAAA